>JBBDGP010002348.1:595000-1170000 GCA_037952835.1 Lithobates septentrionalis | reverse complement strand
TAATAGCCGGATTAAAGGCCATTTCTTTGCCATTTATGGTACTTTTAAAGATATTCTTTCTAGTTATTATTTTAATGTTAAACTAAAAATCATTTGAGAGGGAAGAAAAATTGTTTTAAAATGTTGTTGTTCCAAAAACAAAAAAATAACAAAAAAATCTGAATGTGATCTGTATAAAGTATATAATTATAGCAACATATCAGAACTACATGTAGAAAAGAAAAAAAGATGTATTCATTTTACCTCCACCCTCAACCCAAGGCAATCTCTATTGCATTTTTTTTTTTTTATGTTATGTAAAGGTTCTAACTACCGCTAATACTTACCCTAGCCCAACTCCAAGAAATGATAGATTATTACCTTGCAGTGTAGCTACGCCCCAAAAAAGTTTAAACTCTGCATATGGTGGGGCTTTTTTACAGTAAGAGCTTTGAAAATATGGAACAGACTTCCTCTGGAATTAGTTCTAACCAGCTCCATTGATTAATGCTTCAGGTCAGCAGAAGCTGTCTATGGTTTCCGCTTCTACCCCCAACATCGCCCCCTTCATCATTTGGTTGCTAGGACAGCTGGCATCCTAGTAACCAGTGATGTTCTTGCCCCAGCATTCACAGGAGAACTGTGATGGGGACCCTGATGTAGAGGGACCCTGATGTAGAGGGACCCTGATGTAGAGGGACCCTGATGTAGAGGGACCAGATGTAAGGTAGGACTTTAAGGGGTCCCCGTTGAAAGGGGGGACTCTGATGGGGACTCTGGTGCTAAACTTTTCATCCAAATTTAAAATTGCTGCATTTGTAAATTCCAAATATAAAGGAATAGTAGTGGCAAAAAAGTACTTTTGGGTTTAACCAATCATTTTTATTTTTTACAATTCACCTTAAAAGGGGTGTGGTGGGGTGTCCTATTCCCATCTATTCCCATTCCCATCTCAGAAAATTGGGAGGTATTGTTTTGGCTTTAGATACAGTAAAGTATTTTTGCTCTTTTGATCCTGTAAATGAATGTAGTACAAGCTTGACAGTGCTTTCCATCCTGGCCATTGAGATCTGAGTTGTAAGATAGGTCTGATATACAATCTTTCCAGCGGGGCAATCTCTGCTGGGACGTTGGAGATGTTTTGGTCGGCTCCCTACGGGGATCGTCTTGCACTTGTGCTTGGTTGCTTTAGACTCGGCGGTCATGCTTTGATAACGGCCCCGGGTTCCCTGTAGGGCTGCACTCTGTACAGCTGGATTAAACCTGGGGAGGCCAAGCTCCAGAGGACACACTGAACTTAACTGAAGGTTTGTGAGACGAGGCTAAAACCGGCGGGGGCCCTGGAGACCCCAAGGGCTGGAGGAGCTGACAGTGAAAGGAATGAACCAGCCATTAGAAAAAGACGGAGAGCCTGACAGCTGAGAATCCATGTCCTTATATAAAGAGAAGAGGTTCTGGTATTTAGAGCTGACGTTGGGGCCTTTCTATAACCACTTGCATTAGATTGTTTTTTGTTTTTTTTCTTGTTATTTCCCTATTTACCATATTAACCCCTTGGCGCTGACAGTGCGCATATAAGGTGGCATCAAAAAGTTTTGAGACTAGTTTTGTAACACGCCAACGTATGGAAGCACAGGGCTGCATGCACAGTCACAGGGAGCACCGACCTTCATAAGTCAGTGTGCCAAACTCTTGTGACGTCAACTGCTCTTGAAAGTAGTAGGACGTGCCTCTGCGTAGCCTTTTCTAGAGTTCCAGCTCCACCCAGTCACCTTGTGCCATTGTAGCCAATCCCAACGGAGCCACTGCGACTCCCTGATTAGGTTGACACCCCGCTTGGTTGCCAAGCATCCAGCAGTCAAGGCTCCCTTTTCTTAGGGTGGGGGGGGGGTCAAGGGGCCTTTATCGTCCTGTGTACATCTGGAACTGTGCAACTGGTGCTATTCTAACCACGTGTGTTACCACATCTGCTATTTCATCATGGACATCAAGTTAGAACAAATGTGAGCTTCTCACCCGAAACATGATCTCACTTCCGCTCCCCACCCTACATGCCAGATTTGGCTCCTGCCGACTTCGCTCTCTTCCCGATGATGAGGATCTAGCTCAAAGGTCGCCGTTTTGACACCACTGAGGAGATCCAGCGTGAATCGCTGAAGGTGCTTGACACCAGGGGCGTTGCTAGGTCTACAAAAGATCTAGGGCTAGAGCCCATAGCAGCGTAGTAAAGAAAGTAATATGCTTGGGCGGGCATACACATGTATATACAGTAATATACGTGTGTGTGTATATATCCCCAGAGAGTATATATCCCCAGAGAGCCCCCCACTTACATCAGGATCCTCAGGGAGCCCCCCCTTACATCAGGGTCCCCAGAGAGCCCCCCTTACATCAGGGTCCTCAGAGAGCCCCCCTTACATCAAAGTCCCCAGAGAGCCCCCCCTTACATCAGGGTCCTGAGAGTGCCCCCCCCTTACATCAGGGTCCTGAGAGTGCCCCCCCTTACATCAGGGTCCCCAGAGAGCCCCTCCTTACATCAGGGTCCCCAGAGAGCCCCCCCTTACATCAGGGTCCCCAGAGAGCCCCCCAATTACATCAGGATTCCTAGAGAGCCCCCCTTAAATCAGGGTCCCCAGAGAGCCTCCCCCTTAAATCAGGGTCCCCAGGGAGCCTCTCCCTTAAAATAGGGTCCCCAGAGAGCTTCCCCCTTGCATCAGGGTCCCCAGAGAGCCCCCCGCTTACATCAGGGTCCCCAGAGATCCTCCCCTCCTTTTGGGGACCCCTGCAGAGACTCGGGGCTATGGGCCCCAGATTCAGGGCTATAGCCCCAAAAGCCACCCCCTAGCGACGCCACTGCTTGACACGCTTCGAAAAGAAGACTTCCAGGACACATTCTAGAAGTGGCAGGGGCACCACTTCATCAGGGTCCTCATCACCTTTGAAGGTGATAGTGTGTAAATGTAGATAAATAAAGTGCTTTCTTGTAAACAGAGCTAGTCTGGAAACTTTTTGATACCACCTTATATATGCGGCCTCTTGGTGGTTGGGACCTAAGGCCGAACCACTGCATACAGTCAGGTCCATAAATATTGGGACATCGACACAATTCTAATCTTTTTGGCTCTATACACCACCACAATGGATTTGAAATGAAACAAACAAGATGTGCTTTAACTGCAGACTTGCAGCTTTAATTTGAGGGTATTTACATCCAAATCAGGTGAACGGTGTAGGAATTACAACAGTTTGTATATGTGCCTCACACTTTTTAAGGGACCAAAAGTAATGGGACAGATTAACAATCATCCATCAAACTTTCACTTTTTAATACTTGGTTGCAAATCCATTGCAGTCAATTACAGCCTGAAGTCTGGAACACATAGACATCACCAGACGCTGGGTTTCATCCCTGGTGATGCTCTGCCAGGCCTCTACTGCAACTGTCTTCAGTTCCTGCTTGTTCTTGGGGCATTTTCCCTTCAGTTTTGCCTTCAGAAAGGGGAATGCATGCTCAATCGGATTCAGGTCAGGTGATTGACTTGGCCATTGCATAACATTCCACTTCTCTCCCTTAAAAAACTCTTTGGTTGCTTTCGCAGTATGCTTCGGGTCATTGTCCATCTGCATTGTGAAGCGCCGTCCAATGAGTTCTGAAGCATTTTGCTGAATATGAGCAGATAATATTGCCCGAAACACTTCAGAATTCATCCTGCTGCTTTTGTCAGCAGTCACATCATCAATAAATACAAGAGAACCATTTCCATTGGCAGCCATACATGCCCACGCCATGGCACTACCACCACCATGCTTCACTGATGAGGTGGTATGCTTTGGATCATGAGAAGTTCCTTTCCTTCTCCATACTCTTCTCTTCCCATCACTCTGGTACAAGTTGATCTTGGTCTCATCTGTCCATAGGATGTTGTTCCAGAACTGTGAAGGCTTTTTTAGATGTTGTTTGGCAAACTCTAATCTGGCCTTCCTGTTTTTGAGGCTCACCAATGGTTTACATCTTGTGGTGAACTCTCTGTATTCACTCTGGTGAAGTCTTCTCTTGATTGTTGACTTTGACACACATACACCTACCTCCTGGAGAGTGTTCTTGATCTGGCCAACTGTTGTGAATGGTGTTTTCTTCACCAGGGAAAGATTTATTCGGTCATCCACCACAGTTGTTTTCCGTGGTCTTCCGGGTCTTTTGGTGTTGCTGAGCTCCCCGGTGCATTCTTTCTTTTTAAGGATGTTCCAAACAGTTGATTTGGCCACACCTAATGTTTTTGCTATCTCTCTAATGGGTATGTTTTGTTTTTTCAGCCTAATGATGGCTTGCTCTTTGGCTCTCATATTGAGAGTTGACAGCAACAGATTCCAAATGCAAATAGCACACTTGAAATGAACTCTGGACCTTTTATCTGCTCCTTGTAAATGGGATAATGAGGGAATAACACACACCTGGCCATGGAACAGCTGAGCAGCCAATTGTCCCATTACTTTTGGTCCCTTAAAAAGTGGGAGGCACATATACAAACTGTTGTAATTCCTACACCGTTCACCTGATTTGGATGTAAATACCCTCAAATTAAAGCTGAAAGTCTGCAGTTAAAGCACATCTTGTTCGTTTCATTTCAAATCCATTGTGGTGGTGTATAGAGCCAAAAAGATTAGAATTGTGTCAATGTCCCAATATTTATGGACCTGACTGTATATGCTGCCCCGTGTAAACAACTTACCATGCTGAGAGCGTGCGGGGATCAGTAAGCTCCTGATGCATACTTGCGATGCAGAGCTTTCTGATCATGTGACGACTGTGACAGCCAATCACATTGGTCACATGACCTGAATGCCCGCCTCCACCTCCCAGCTTTTAGAGTTCCTAAGGGCCGGGAGGCGGTCGGTGCAAAGAGGTTAATGATTATGTAAACCCAACATTTCATATTCCTGATATATGCCTGCTGTACCATGTATTTGTGTGAAAAAGTATCCTGTTCTCTTTGCATTGCTCTCTTTGTGTGAAATCCCTGATGTTCCTGCCAGTCCCTTTGCTTTTCTATTAAAAGCTGACCACACTAGGCATGAGGCTTTTAGAGCTCCTAAAGTGCCAGGAGGCAGTCGGCGCCAAGGGGTTAAATGAACACTACACTGTGCTACTTTACCTAAATCATTAACTGTACACCAATCAGCCATAACTTGGCCAATGACAGGTGAAAGTGAATAACATTGATTATCTTGTTACAGTGGCATATAGCAGTCGGTGGGATATATTAGGCAGCAAGTGAACATGTTGAAAGCAGGATAAATGGACATCGCAGTTTGTTGTGAATGGGGCTGCACAGCAGCAGACCGGTCAGGGTGCCCACAGCCAAACGCACCTACAATGGGCACCTGAGCATCAGTCCTGGACCACGGAGTAATGGAAGAAGGTTATCCCCCAGAGGAAGGCACGAAACCCCTGTGCCGAATACGCGTCGGGGAGGGGTAGGACGGAGCTGTCAGCAGAGGAGGAGGATTGCACATGCCATACCGCACGCCATACGATCAGCTGCTTATTATTTTACCTGTACAGTCTGGTGCACTCTAGCACCCATCCAATGTGAGTACCCTCTTGGAGGGCTTATTCTTTAATAAATGTCCTGGCTATATTGCACTATGGAGTCCCTCTGTTTGTTTTTTCTATGATTTTGGATCTTGGTTTTACCTGAGAGGAGTGTTTTTTCACCATTGTAACCTGAGTGAGCCTAGCAGTTTCACCTGGGAGGAGTGTCTTTGCATCATTGTATCCTGAGTGAGCCTAGGAGTGGCCCCAATGCTTATTTTGACACTGTTTAATTACTGTGTCACAGGACTGAAGGTGAGCGCAAACACATGTGGGGTGTCACGGGAGAGCACAGTTTTCACGTGTTGTGATTTATACACCCATCAGAAGAAGCATGATGTTTATTCATTTTATGGACACTATTTATTCAAGTTTTTTGTGATTTGTATTTATTAATTGGGATATACACTCATTTGTCACTGGAAAGTGTTTTGATATTTATATTTTAGCACTTTGCACTTTTATTAGTTACTACCACGATTGCACCTTTATATGCACTTGGTGGTTTATCATTTATAGTTATTTGCATTATATTTTACCTGTATGGTTTTATTTATCACATTACATGTATTTTATATGTGAAAATATTTTTTATATATTTTATATGTGACACTATACTAGCGCGGGCACATTTACTATTTTTTATCTATCTACACGCAATGAAACGTGGTTCAGTGCTTGCAGCTTAAATAGTTTACTCCTTAGAGGCATTAGTCCATCTGTGGCTCGCAAGACACCTATATTTTGTAATGGAAGAAGGTTGCCTGGTCTGATGAATTGAAGAATCGTTTGAGGAACACAACAAGGAGTTTGAGGTGTTGGCTTGGCCTCCAATTTCTCCAGATCTCAATCCAATCAAGCATCTGTGGGATGTGCTAATCCTAATACAGACCCTCTATTACTTAGCCCCGGGGGGAGGGCAGAACACATCAGTGGATGTGGCCTAGGAGGAGCTGAAGCTGAGGCCGTTTTTCACTATTATTTTATATTCAGCTGCAGATGTGCGGTGTCCCCACACTCCATTGATATCATGCTTCCTGGATGAGCTTCCTACACGTCAGCACTTAAAGTGGAGTTCCACCCACTTTTACAACTCTTCAGCATCCCTCACTAAACTGTGCACTGTAAACGAATTGGATATTTTTTTTCTCAGCACCTACTGTATATCTGCTGTATTCATTTCTCACTTCCTCCTCCCTGGCCTTGGCCCATCGCATCATTTCCTGTTTGCAATGCCTTCTGGGAAGGGGCGGCAACTTCCTCTAACACTGCCGTTGCTATGGAAACCTGACCTGAAACCTATTACACCGCTTGTGCTGCACTGAGCATGTGCGAGATCTGCAAAGCTGAGATCCAGGAAGAAATACAGTCTAGCTTCAGATGCCCACACTTAAGATGGCCACGGCCTGCTGTAAGTTTATAAAATAACAAACTACTGCTATAAACTAACAAAACAGACCTTAGTTTATAGACTAACTTTACTAGAATACATTAAGTTTGTGTATTATAGGGGTATTTTTATTTAAAAAGTATAATTTTGGCCGGAACACCACTTTAAAACAGAGTTCCACCCAAAAATGGAATTTCCGCTTTTCAGGATCCCCCCCCCCCCCTCCGGTGTCACATTTGGCACCTTTCATGGAGGAGGGGGGAGCAGATACCTGTCTAATCCAGGTATTTTGCTCCTACATCCGGGTATAGATAGCCGAGCCACCTGCGGGTATCTACGCCACTTCCGGCGCCTTCCCCGTCCCCCCCGCTGTCTTCTGGGAGACACACAGGTCCCAGAGGACAGCAGGGACCAGTGGGATCGCGGCGCCTCCACCCGAGAGCCGAGGGACGGGTCGGCTTCGGATGCCGACATTGCGGGCGCCCTGGACAGGTGAGTGTTCTTATTTTAAAAGTCAGCAGCTGCAGTATTTGTAGCTGCTGACTTTAAAAAAAAAATTTAGGCGGAGCTCCGCTTTAAAGTGATTAACCTTGTAAAACAACCCGTTCAGTTTAAAATGAAAGGCAAAACATTTGTGTATAGATATAAAAAATACTTTATACATACCCTTTTCCCCCTTTTTTTATAAATGATCACATTTCCTCTGTTCTCAGCTGTATAAAAGCTGGGGGGGGAACAGCAGCACACTGAACTTCCCAGTAAATGGCTGTGCAGGGGAGGCGCAGTACAAATCTGATCATTGGAGGAGAGCACAGCTCAAGAACTGACCATGGTGTGTTATTCTGCTTAGTGTGGTCAGTTTTTAATAGGAAAGCAGAGGGACTGGCAGGCACACCAGGGATTTCACGCAAAGGAAGCAATACAAAGAGAACAGGAGACTTTCTCATACAAGTACATGGTACAGCAGCCACAGATCAGGAATATGAAATGTTGGGTTTACATGTACTTTAAAGCGGTGGTCCAAGCTAGAACAGGTCTCAGTGAGCCTATCACAGTGGTCATGTGATCAGGCAGACCTTCCCACCCACAGCTCAGTTAAAGGGATGCCAGGGTTGGGCAGGAAGGGGTTAGCGTCTGATTGGGTCGATCATTTAGTGAATTAGTGAGTCTGCCATTTGTCTGTGAAATTACCAAGTTTCTGTGTTCTCCTGTAATTTGTAATGTAGAATTATTTTTCATTCGATAATGCCCGCTGAATAATAAGATGATTAAACATTCTGTGCACAATACACTTTTGGAACATCATGCAGTTTCCCTGAATTTATAATTCATTATTATTATTTCATTTTTTTAAGCAATGAAGATAGATTTGATTTTCAGTTTTAGTCGTGTCATCATATTTATGAAATTACATTTATGACTGTTTAAGGCCAATTAGTTTACTCAGAAGATTATATAAATCTTATACCAGATGTGATAAGAAGAGGATATTTTTTAATACAAATGAAAAGCATTGCTAAGTATTCCATATATAGACAGATAAATGCTAAGCTAGGATCACAGCACTGCGAGTGCGGGAACGCGCGTAAATCGCACATGTTCCCGCTGTTGCAGGCACCCGCAGCCAAATTGCGCTGATTTTCAGCAGACATTTGAGGGCGCTATTTAGGCCCCATTCATACTTGCCAATGTGGAGTCGCGGGCAGAATCGCAGTGAGTCTGCCTTTTAATCACTGTTGCAATTGGTGCAAAAACGCGCAACGCACGTTTGGGTGCCATTCATTCTAAACGATATCCGTAAATGCAGCAATTGTCGCATGACAGAATCGTGTTGCAATTGCGGCAAAACGCAACTTTAAAAATAGCTCAAAAAAGGAGCAGGAGCTTCTTTTGTGCGTCAGACACGCATAAGGCAGCCTATTGAAGTGAATGGGCAGCTCTATGCATGACACGCAGAATCGCGTGATAATCGCTCACACAAAATCGCGGGTGGGAAAGTGAGTTCCTGCTATGCGAAGTGTGAATGAGGACTAATTCTAAATGGCTCTTCCACGCAGGGCTGCTGTTATAAATCACAGGGCCCCATACATCCTACTTAACAGGCCCACCCACCCCCGGCTAAAAGTGATTGAGGACATACTGTAGATCAGGGGGCAGCAACCTTTTTCCACTTAAGGGCTGGATTTAATGTATGTGAATGCACAGAGGGCCGTATTCACTTGCTAATAAATGAAGATAGCAATACACACCTCTGGCCCCCTTAACATTACACAGCCCCTGCACCTCTGGCCCCCTTTACATTACACAGCCCCCGCACCTCTGGCCCCCTTTACATTACACAGCCCCAGCACCTCTGGCCCCCTTTACATTACACAGCCCCCTCACCTCTGGACCCCTTTACATTACACAGCCCCCGCACCTCTGGCCCCCTTTACATTACACAGCCCCCGCACCTCTGGCCCCCTTTACATTACACAGCCCCCGCACCTCTGGCCCCCTTTACATTACACAGCCCCCGCATCTCTGGTCCCCTTTACATTACACAGCCCCCGCACCTCTGGCCCCCTCTACATTACACAGCCCCCGCACCTATGGCCCACTTTACATTACACAGCCCCTGCACCTCTGGATTCCTTTACATTACACAGCTCCTGTACCTCTGGCCCTCTTTACATTACACAGTCCCCCTGCATATTACACATATTACACACACACTGCCCCCCCCCCGCTTTAATTTATTCTATTTTTTTCTTATTCATTTTATTTATTTATTTATTTTTTTTACACTGTCCCTTTGAAAAATGCACTTAAAAGCATTCAAAATGCTTTCATTTTTTTAAATTTGGCGCTTTTAAGTCTTCTGTAAACTGGAAGTGATGTCATGACATCTCTTCCAGGTTACTAGATCCGAGACTCAATCAAAGCTGATTCCGTTTGGGTCTCTGGCCAGCCGGTAGGACGGGAGAGCCTGGGCGAGCCACGGAAGGCGGCAGGAGAGGCGCTGCTGCTTGGGATAACAGTTGAACGACATCTTAGCCGCATCAGTTGTTATCCCAAGAAAGCCAACCGCCAGCTCTAAAATACAGCACCGGGGTGATGCATGCAGCGGCAGGCATTTCCCCCCGGTACAGCCCCTTCATGCCGAGGCCGCATATTTGCCTACAGCTTGAAGGGGTCAAAATGTCCGTGGGTCGGGTGCATGTGAATTCATCACGTGCACTGACGGGCCAGACTTTTAGCGGCGGCGGGCTGGGTGTGGCCCGCAGGCCATAGGTTGCCGACCACTGCTGTAGATTTATCAATCCCTTTCTCTGTAGCCTCTGCTGCACAGATGAATGAATAGGAAGTGCTCTGAAGATTCCTGCTCTTTCACAAACTGAAGCATAGTAAACACAGTTTACAACGCATCAGTGATGAATAGACAAAGGACTGATTGGTACCTATCACTCACTGTGTTCATTCAGGAAAGAAAGGGGCCTGTAAACAACATATGTACCTGCCCCTTTCCCCGCTCTCCATCCTGAAACATCCACGTGTGCCCACAGAATAGAGGAGGGAGGGGACAGGAGGGAATCCGGAAGGTCTGTGGGTGAAAGGGACACACAGGGGGGCACAGACAGCAGATGGAAGGGGTGCATGTGCTAGAACCAATCCCCCTTCAGTGCAGCTGGAGGGAGAAAGAGGAGGAGTAGCTGGCAGCGTTGCAGGGAAGGCAGAAGAGGATCGGTGTCTGCAATAAGACAGTACAGCCAGTCCTTCTGCTCAGGAGGTGCCCAGGCCCCCCTTTCTTGAACTGATGGGGCCCGGGCCCAGTACAGGAGGGCTGGCTGTAATGCCTTATCAGTGGCCCTGCCTCCACACATCTGAAAACACAGTACATGTTTGAGTGCGCGAAACCCCATGGTGCGTAGCACCATGCGGTTCCATGCGACTTTGCTACAGGTTGGGGACCTTTTTCCTGCATCTCCCACAGGTACAGCAGTCCATTTAAATGAATAGGTTGCTGTGCCTGCCCAAACGCGGCATGCAGGACCCACAGTATTGTGATTCTAGCCTAACTTTTAGTGGAAGCAACAGCACAGAAGGGTACTTATGAGAGTACTTTTCAAACATCTGGCTCCTCTGGAGGCCATCTGCCATATACATACCTCCCAACTTTTGAACTTCAGAATGAGGGACACTTGAGGAAGGAAGTAACCTTGCATAGCGCGCTGCGGCAAATGTGGGCGTGGTCAAACTTTTGATAGTGGGAGGAGCTTAATGGGCATCATTAAACAAAACTTGGGCTTCCTTGTATCTATAAAATATGCTTTTATTATTGTTGCACAAGCAGGAGTCTCATGGATACATACATATCCCAGCACATTCATTTAAAAAAAAGGATAAAAGAATGCAGTGTTTGGAGTGCATTACGTACAAAGTGCAGGGTTGTAGAATGAGCTATATACAGAGTGCAGGGTTCTGGCATGAGCTATATACAGAGGGCAGGGTTGTAGGATGAGCTATGTACAGAGTGCAGGGTTCTGGCATGAGCTATGTACAGAGTGCAGGGTTCTGGTATGAGCTGTGTACAGAGTGCAGGGTTCTGGCATGAGCTGTGTACAGAGTGCAGGGTTCTTGCATGAGCTGTGTACAGAGTGCAGGGTTCTTGCATGAGCTGTGTGTGTACAGAGTGCAGGGTTCTGGCATGAGCTGTGTACAGAGTGCAGGGTTCTGGCATTAGCTGTGTACAGAGTGCAGGGTTCTGGCATGAGCTGTGTACAGAGTGCAGGGTTCTGGCATGAGCTGTGTACAGAGTGCAGGGTTCTGGCATGAGCTGTGTACAGAGTGCAGGGTTCTGGCATGAGCTGTGTACAGAGTGCAGGGTTCTGGCATGAGCTGTGTACAGAGTGCAGGGTTCTGGCATGAGCTGTGTACAGAGTGCAGGGTTCTGGCATGAGCTGTGTACAGAGTGCAGGGTTCTGGCGTGAGCTGCGTACAGAGTGCAGGGTTCTGGGGTGAGCTGCATTTAGAGTGCAGGGTTCTGGGGTGAGCTGCATTCAGAGTGCAGGGTTCTGGGGTGAGCTGCATTCAGAGTGCAGGGTTCTGGGGTGAGCTGCATTCAGAGTGCAGGGTTCTGGGGTGAGCTGCATTCAGAGTGCAGGGTTCTGGGGTGAGCTGCATTCAGAGTGCAGGGTTCTGGAGTGAGCTGCATGCAGAGTGCAGGGTTCTGGGTTGAGCTATGTACAGAGAGCATGGTTCTGGGGTGAGCTATGTACAGAGTGCAGGGATCTGTGATGAGCTATGTACAGGGTGCAGGGTTCTGAGATGAGATTTATACAGGGTGCAGGGTGCTGGGATGAGCTATATACAGGGTGCAGGGTTCTGGGATGAGCTATATACAGGGTGCGGGGTTCTGAGACGAGCTATATACAGGGCACAGGGTACTGGATGAGCTGTATACAGGGTGCAGCAGAGGCGTAATTAGAACCTTCAGGGGCCCTGGTGCAAGAAACCATGAAGGGCCCCCCCGACCTCCAGCATGGGCCATTCCCTTCGAGCCCAGAGCCCTTCCCACTGATCCCATCACCCTTCATGGTCCCACAGCAGATTGGGCCCGGCATGGTGGCAGAAGGCCAGGGCCTAGTTGCAAGTGCAACCTTTGCTGGTAGTTCCGCCAGTGGTGTCAGTGTGGACTGTGAATGGTGTCAGTCAGTAGGGCAGTGGACATGGTCAGTAGAGCAGTGGAAGTGGTCAGTATGGCAGAGAAAGTGGTCAGTATGGCAGAGAAAGTGGTCAGTATGGCAGAGAAAGTGGTCAGTATGGCAGAGAAAGTGGTCAGTATGGCAGAGAAAGTGGTCAGTAAGGTAGTGGACATGGTCAGTAGGGCAGTGGACGTGGTCAGTAGAGCAGTGGACGTGGTTAGTAGGGCAGTAGACATAATCAGTAGGGCAGTGAACAGGATCAGTAGTTTTTTTTTATTGCTGTTATTTTATTTTTGTTATTATATTTTATCCATTTTATTTTTTAGAGTTTTTTTACAGTTTTTGATGGGAGTTGGTGGCAGTGGAGGGCAGTATGATGGGAGGGGGTGTCAGTGGAGGGCAGTATGATGGGAGGGGTGGCAGTGGAAGGCAGTATGTTGGGGGCGGAGGCAGTGGAAGGCATTATGATGGGAGGGGAGGCAGCGGAGGGCAGTATGATGGGGTGGAGGGCAGTATGATGGGGTGGAGGGCAGTATGATGGGAGAGGAGGTAGTGGAGGGCAGTATGATGGGAGGAGGCGGTAGTGGAGGGCAGTTTAATGGGAGGGGGGGTTAGTGCAGGGCAGTATGATGGGAGGGATGGTAGTGGAGGGCAATATAATGGGAGGGGGTTTAGTGGAGGGCAGTATTATGGGAGGGGTGGTAGTGGAGGGCAGTATGATGGGAGGGGGGTTAGTGGAGGGCAGTATAATAGGAGGGATGGCAGTGGAGGGCAGTATAATTGGAGGGGGGCAGTATGATGGGTGGGGGTGGCAGTGAAAGGCAGTATAATGGGGGGGTTAGTGGAGGGCAGTATAATTGGAGGGGGGCAGTATGATGGGTGGGGGTGGCAGTGAAAGGCAGTATAATGGGGGGGTTAGTGGAGGGCAGTATAATAGGAGGGGTGGCAGTGGAGGGCAGTATAATAGGAGGGGTGGCAGTGGAGGGCAGTATAATAGGAGGGGTGGCAGTGGAGGGCAGTATAATAGGAGGGGTGGCAGTGGAGGGCAGTATAATAGGAGGGGGGGCAGTGGAGGGCAGTATAATAGGAGGGGGGGCAGTATGATGGGATTGGGGCAGTATGATGGGAGAGGTGGTAGTAGAGGGCAGTATATGGGGGGGTAGTGGAGGGCAGTAAAATGGGAGGGGGGCAGTATGATGGGATTGGGGCAGTATGATAGGAGGGGTGGTAGTAGAGGGCAGTATATTGGGGGGGGGCAGTATAATGGGGGGGGTAGTGGAGGGCAGTATGGGGGGACTGTACAGCATGACTGGAGAGGGGCAGTGTATGGGAGGGAGCAGAGTGTCCATGAGTGTACTCAGAGTCAGGGCAGTGCAGGGAGCATTTCTCCTACCTTTATTCCAGCGCAGGAACAGCCTTCGGGGAAGACCCGGAGTCGGGGGCGGAGTCAGGGGCGGAGCCGGGGGCGGAGCCAGGGGCGGAGCTTAGACGCAAAGAGGACTCCTCCTTTGGCTAAATGCTGGGGCTCCACTCAGGGAAGACCCGGAGTCGGGGGCGGAGTCAGGGGCGGAGCCGGGGGCGGAGCTTAGGCGCGAAGAGGACTCCTCCTTTGGCTAAATGCTGGGGCTCTACTCTCCTCCTTGTCGTGACGTCACTGGTTGTTAGACGCCAGGCGGGCCATGCCTAGCAACCAGTTGTTTTGGCAGTGAGCCAGGCAGCGTCTGGGGGTGAAATGAAGCGGTCGCGGCCAAAACTAGTACAGCGGGCAGTGAGGGACAGCGACAATGCGGCAATTTTTAGGGGGGCATCAGATCGGCCAGTGGTGCAATTCCGGGACATTGTATTGTCCCGGAATGAAGCTGCCCGGGACGCGGGACAGACCTCCCACAGCGGGACTTTCACGGCCAATCCGGGACGGTTGGGAGGTATGCATATAGCAAAATGACAGCGGCAAAGTGGTTTCAATATCCTGACTGGGCGTCATATGACGTCCAGCAGGATAACAGCCGCCGATCGGTGGTGCGGTGTGTCAGTCTCACACACCACTACACCGATCTCGGTAAAGATCCTCTGATGGAGACTCTTTACCACGTGATCAGCCATGTCCAATCACGGCTGATCACAGTGTAAACAGAAAGAGCCGGTGATCGGCTTTTCCTCACTCGTGTCTGTCAGACACGAGTAGAGGAGAGCCAATCGGTTGCTCCTCTCACAGGGGGGGATCTGTGCTGATTGATTATCAGCGCAGCCCCCCCTCCCCCAGGATGCCCACACTGGACCATCAGGGACGCCACTAGGACCACCAAGGATGCCATTAGGACCACCAGGGATGTCACCACCAGGTATGCCACCCTAGACCACCAGGGATGCAATCAGTGCCCACAATGGATGCCAATCAGTGCCCACAATAGATGCCAATCAGTGCCTACAATGGGCATCACCGATTGGCAGGCATTATTGTTTGGCACTGATTGGCATCCATTCATACCATTAAATACTGTACATCAGTGCCACCTATCAGTGCCCATCCATGCCCATCTGTGCCACCTATCAATGCCCATCTGTGCCGCCTATCAGTGCCCATCCGTGCCACCTTTCAGTGCCCATCCGTGCCACCTATGTGTACCCATCAGTGCTGCATATCAGTGCCCCATCAGTGCCGCATATTAGTGCCCATCATCAGTGCCCATCAGTGCCACCTCATCAGTGCCACCTCATTGATGCCACCTCATCGGTGCCTATCAGTGCCGCCTTATCAGTGCCCGTCAGTGCAGCCCCATCAGTGCTCATGCATGAAGGAGAAAACTTACTTAAAAAACATTTTTTTTTATTTTCAAAATTTTCGCCCTTTTTTTTATTTGTTTAGCAGAAGAAAAAAAACCCAGAGGTGATGAAATACCACCAAAAGAAAGCTCTATTTGTGGGAACAAAATGATAAAAATTTAGTTTGGGTACAGTGTAGCATGACCGCGCAATTGTCATTCAAAGTGCGACAGCGCTGAAAGCTGAAAATTGGTCTGGGCAGGAAGGTGTATAAGTGCCCGGTATTGAGGTGGCTAATAACTTGCCTCTTGGGGCCCTTTCAGACCTCGGCATCTTGGTACCTTGTATTAATGCACATGCATCAATGCATTTTTTTTTTTTTGCACATTAACATGTATTGGGTTGGGGCGACCTATTCAAGTAACCAGGCTGGAAATGCAACAAAATGTTAAAAAAAAAGAAATACACAGTTTTTAGCAATACAACGCACCTCAATGCACGTTAGTGCAGTGCCTGTGCGATTCCCGGTGTGATCCGCCCCTTATGCAGGAGTTTTCTGCCATGAATCTGATGCTTACCATCTGCAAGTAGCCTTGGTACTCATGTATGAGCATCAAATATTACTGGCATAAAAATTTTAAAAAATGTGGGGTTGGGCTGTATAGCACACGCTCATATATGCACATATGTGTACACACGTGTAAAAATTCCTCAAGCTTTTTTTTTTTTTAAATCAAGGGAGTGTGGCGTACATGCATATATGCCTATATACGCACATACAATATGCATGTAGGCTGGTGCAGTTAGCCATATTGCCACTAGGTGGCTCTGTACCATAAGGCCCTTTTCACACGAGGCGGACTCCGTTTCTACGGAGCCCGCCTCGGTCCGCCAGCTCAGCGGGAGATCTGTCCGTTGATCTCTGCTGAGCCGGCGGATGACAGGTACCTCTCTGCTCACTGAGCGGGGAGGGGCTTGTCAGGCGCCGCTGCCGCCTATGGAGAGATCGGATGAAAACGGACAGCATGTCCGTTTTCATCAGATCTCACCCGATCCGATCCGCCAGCGACGGACCTGGACGTAGAGCCATCCGTCTGCTTTTAGCGAATCGGACCGAGTCGAATGTCAGCGGACATGTCTCCGCTGACATCCGACTCTCCATAGACTAACATGGAGCGTCCGTTCAGGTCCGCCGTCAAAACTGACAGGCGGACCTGAACGGTCCGATTGTGTGAAAGGGGCCTAATAGTGTCTGGTCACAGCAGACAGCGTCTTCAGATGTTAGGCCCTTTTAGGTGGTAGAGCCCTCATGTAGTGATGTCAAGGGTGGGTCAGCACCCATATATAAGTCAGGTAGGGAGGGAAAAACAGTCTCTTGGGGCATGGGAGCCACAGATCCCACACCTGTGAAGATGTAACCAGCACCCATAGGCCCCGGACAGGGCAGTAGGCTGGGTGAAGTTGACCTGTACATAAGAGGAGTTGGCTGTAGTCACTCTGTCCCTTATGGATGTGGGGGGTGGGGGTGGGGCAGATTGCAAAAGACCTTTTAAGCCAGGCTTGAGACCTCTATGTAAGGCTGCCTCCCTGGAGGGTTCCTGGGAGAGATGTACCTAGCAAGAAGGTGACTACAGAGAGCACAGCTTATGACTCTGGGCATAGGAAAGACTGAAGGAAGCTCCATTTTTGGGGGCGGCAAACCAACCCCCCACCCAGGCCCGCTCGCCAGCCCCACTCGCAAGCCCGCCAGCCCCTCACTTACCCCGTCCAGGTCCTGGGCAGCTTCAGGGGCTTCCTCGGCCAATCCGGTCGCTTCTCCTCCCAGGCCAATCCGGTCCCAGGACCCGCTTCATGTCCTGATTGGTCGGGAGAAGAAGCAGGAAGACAATAGCGAGTGTTGATTCGCTATTGTCACAAGTGGGTGGGCTTGGGGCGCAGTGCTCTGCGCCTCGAGCCCATCTTTTTTTAAGCCAATTTGAGCCTCCGACTCTAATCATGTGCTTCACAAAAAGAAAACAACCCTGTAGAACTCTATGCGTCCGGCGCCCTGCTTCGAGATTAGGGGCCTGGGCGCATAGAAATTAGGGGGGGGGGGCGCCTGTTATAGACGGGCCGCCGCTGGTGTAAAGTCAAGTGACTCCAGAATGTATGGCCTTGTGATGTGACTAGAAAGCCTTTTTCTGAACAACACCAGTAAAGTGCAGTGAATCTTTTTTTTTGTGTGGACATTCTTTCTTCGGGATATAAAGGTCCATGGCCAGGAATGTCATGTAGAGGCCTATGAAATGAAATTAAATCTTAGCAAGGTAAGGTGAATCTTTCAGAACTTGCAGCAATGGAGCTCAAATTAAGGTAAATCCCGGGAAGATGATGACAGCGTCTCCCATAAAGCTTTAGCAGTTTAGTGATTTAATTCCCTCCTTGCTGGGGGAGGGGGGAGGGGGGGTTCAGGTTCAATTTTTGACTTGTTATAGAATTATTGGCCAATAAAAATATGAAAATAATTTTTTTCCCGTTCCATTAAATCGTTGAAGACTTCCACGCTGTTGTCTTATTTCACCGCGGACCGGTTTCCTGAAGCACATCTCCTGCCTTCGCTTAATTTGCATAAGTTGATTGTGGCGACGGATAACTGGACTGCGCACGTCACTTGAAGTGTTTGGCATTTGGTGTCAGAGCCAGTAATTCAGCGGCGTGGTGCTGGCATTTACCGCGCGCGCATGTCCCTCGCACAAACTTCCATTAGGAATTAAATCATATCATTAGGACAACAGAATGCAAGCTCCGAGAATATGCGGGCACACTCCCACAATCCTCCCGGGAGTGGCACGACGCCGCGTTTCCGATCGCAGGGTTTGAAGGGAAAATAAAGTCGCTTTGACAGAAGGTTATCCCTGGTGGATGACTAATGACAAAAGCGGCTGGGGAGCCAAATGGTTTCCATTGGCCTCTGAAATAGGATACATGCACTACTTTGTGTTCATTCTGGTGCGATTTGCAGCCTATTCAAATGAATGGGCTGCAAAATCGCACTTCAAGGGAAGACCTTGTTCATGGACCGCGTTCCTGTGCCATTCTGGTGTAAACAGGCCCTGAATATTTGGGATTGAGTGCACAGAATGCTTCATGCTTGAGGATTTATCTGTATGTTAAGTTCTCTTTGGTGACTAGTAGGGCTGATGGAAATTAAAAAATCCCTCTCCAGCCTCTCTGTGACTCAAGCTTCTCACCATGGGTGATGGCACGGCTCACGGCTCCTCATGCATTGACGCGTTTTACCTTCTGTTAGGGCTATAATTTCAGAGGAACTTTAGCCTCCCCCCTTTCCCCTAGGATTAATTTCCCTTTTAAGCCACTCTTACCTGGTCTGCTGGGTTAAGTGCAAAATAACATGCTCACCCACATACTGACCCAACTCTGTCCTGCGATGATCCGCGGTGATGTGCCACCATGTTTGCTGACATCATCAGGAGGTCTCTTTCTGGTCCAGCAGCTGATGGTCCACCACTACATATTCTACATAGCCCCAAAGCCTCTGGGATGCATTATGTGGGTATCTCAGGAGGCTTTGCATAAAGAAGGAAGTCATGCTTGCCTATGCAAA
The DNA here is from genome assembly GCA_037952835.1 of Lithobates septentrionalis. Classification (NCBI taxonomy): domain Eukaryota; kingdom Metazoa; phylum Chordata; class Amphibia; order Anura; family Ranidae; genus Lithobates; species Lithobates septentrionalis. Next base: position 1,150,987 of record JBBDGP010002348.1, on the reverse strand, counting down.
GGTAGAAGCGTGGGGTGCACTCCGCTAGAAAAGTTACCCCCTCCCCCCCAAAAGAAAATACTACAATTTCCAGAAGGGTGGGGAAAGGAGTAGAATTTGGTAAAAAAATAAGGTGAAGGTCTGCTTTGGCAGTGGCGCACTGCGTCAGTCTACGAGACTCCAAGGTAATGATGAGTTTTGACCAATCAGATCAATAAATTGACCTTTAAAACTGAATATTGGCATGCAGCATTTACTCTTTTTAGATTACAAGTAGGTATGATTGCTGGGGAATTCTTTGTATCATATTGTCAGGTTTCCTCTGGCATGCAGGGAGATGGAATTCCCTAAAAGTGGGAATTTCTCCACTTTAAAGCTCAATAAATAACCATAAATATGGACACAATGGACACAATTTTTCCGCCATTCTTCTTTAAATTCTCTCCCGACGCCCCGTTCCCGTGCTCATTGTTCTCCCGTGCTGTTATCCCCGTGGCTGATTTGCTTCCAACTCACGCAATCAATTTCTTTAATTAGTTTTTAATCAGAAATAGATTACCAGGTAGCTATGAGCACAAGACATGTAGGTGCTTCATTACCATGCAAGCAAGATTTTTCTTATGTAATAAGACAGTCTCTGTAGGTCTGATCAGGGAGCACATAAATATGGCAGTTTATCAGGAGATAATATCTGTCTCCCGCCTCTCTCCTACACTCCGTTCTGACTTAGGAAATTCTCCTCCAGTCTTCGTTTGCTTCAAACTACAGGTATCCTTAAAGAGAACCTGCCACGGCTGGGCTTCTGCATAAGTTGGAATGTTCAGTCTAAAATCAATGGCCCACCTGGGGGAGGTTTACATCCAAAAGTGTCCAGATGGGGCGCCTGTCCACTTATGTCAATGGGTGTCCTTACTCTTCACTACGGGGTCCTGGTACAGTTGAGTTCAAAAGTTTGCATACCCTGGCAGAAATTGGGACATTTTGGCATTGATATTGAAAATATGACTGATCATGCCAAAAAAAAACTGTTTTATTTAAGGTTAGGATCATATGAAGCCATTTATTATCACATAGTTTTTGGCTCCTTTTTAAATCATAATGATAACAGAAAATCACCCAAATGGCTCTCATCAAAAGTTTCCATTACCAGGAATGTTTGGCCTTGGTTCAGACACACAAGGTGACACACAGGTTAAAATGTCAACTAAAGGTTCATTTCCCGCATCTGTTGCTTTTTGAACTGCAATTAGTATCTGTGTATAAATAGTCAATGCGTTTGTTAGCTCTCATGTGAATGCGCTGAGCAGGCTGGATACTGAGCCATGGGGATCATGGGGAAGAAGTGTCAAAAGACCTGCGTAACTAGGTAATGGAACCTTATAAAGATGAAAAAGAATATAAAAAGATATCCAAAGCCTTGAATATGCCAGTCAGTACTGTTCAATCACTTATTAAGAAGTGGAAAATTCTGGGGTCTCTTGATACCAAGCCAAGGTCAGTTAAGCCTCGTACACACGATTGGATTTTCCGCAGACAAAACCTCTGACTTTTGTCCGAAGGTGTGTGCCTGGATTTTGTCTTGCATACAAATGGAAAGGAATTGTCCGCCAACAAACAGGAACGTAGTGACGTACTACGTGGTTTTTCAGCTCTCTAGTGCCACCCTTTGGGCTCTTTCTGCTAATTTTGTGTTAGTAGAAGTTTGGTGAGTGTTGATGTGCGCTTTTTAATTCGCGCTTTTCATTTCAAGCATTTCATTTCGTGCTTTTCAGTTCATTTCTGAACAGCCGTTTGTCAACCAGACATGTTGCGGAATCGGAGGAGATAACGTGTTATTTATTATTGGCCTTGGAGTTATTGCTTTGACCCAAATCCAGTCCAGGAACAGGAGGAGGAGGAGTTCTTGGACCAAAAATTGGTTGGTTTATTAATCGTGACCAATTATGTCATATGCCTTTGGTGCGGGAGCTCCAGGAAAATAATCCAGATGATTTTCAGAATTATCTCCGGATGACGGACCCCTGCTTTCACCAACTCTTGGCATTGCTGACCCCCTATATTAAGAAGCAGGACACATGCATGAGGCTTTTATTTTATTTTTTGGTTGAATAATAATGATTTGATTTGTTATATTTTCTATATTTTTGGATGCATAGAATGCACTTTTTTGTTAAGTTCTATTGGCAGATAGCATGTCTAATTTTATTTGTTTGCTTTTTTAAATGCACAATAAAAAAAAATGTGTAGAATAATACTTGGCTATGTGTTTTACTTCAAATGACAGTTTGGGAGTAGGCAGTTACATTTAAAAAATACAATGCAAAATTGACAAGGGACACCAACATAGTTGTATCTTTGATCTTAAAAACTACCGTATAATGGTGTTGTGGTAACTTGCCCAAAAAAAAAAAAAAAAAAAAAAAAAAAGCATAATAATATTATTCTTGATATCACAAAAAAAAAAAAGCCTTTGAAAATGTGTTTGCAATAAATCCATCAGTATCACCAGCAAAGCAGCTTCATTATTATCCCATTAAAGAAGAAGAGAATTGTGCGCTGCATTTGGAGATTTCATAATTTGCCGCGTCACGAATGTTAATTTTCCATTACGAAGGCAAGTTTACAAGACCGACCGCTTCTGGCTCGTCCTTGCTTCCCAGCATGCGTGTTTGTACTTTGGACTTTTGTCCGACGGACTTGTGTACACACGCTTGGAAAATCCGACAACAGACATTTGTCCGCGGAAAGTTTTAAAGCCTGCCATCCAACATTTGTCTGCAGAAAATCCCACAACAATTGTCCGATGGAGCGTACAAACGGTCGGATTTTTCGCCAACAGCCTGTCATCCAACATTTCTCGTCGGAAAATCCGATTGTGTGTACGAGGCTTTAGATCAAGAAAGATTGCAGCCACAACTGCCAGATGAATTGTTCGGGATACAAGGAAAAACCCACAGGTAACCTCAGGAGAAATACAGGCTGCCCTGGAAAAAGACGGTGTGGTTGTTTTGAAAGCGCACAATATGATGATACTTGAACAAAAATGAGCTGCATGGTTGAGTTGCCAGAAAGATGCCTATACTGTACCAATGCCACTAAAAAGGCCCGGTTACAATATGCCCGACAACACCTTGACATGTCTCACCAGGCCTTTTTGTGGCATTGGTGCAGTAAAGGCTTCCTTCTGGCAATTCGGCCAAGCAGCTTGTCCTATTGTGCTCCTTCAAAACAATGCCATCTTTTCTCAGAGCAGCATGCATTTCTCCTGAGGTTAACTGTGAGTTTCCCCAGGCCATTTTTTGCGATACGGCACTGCGTCGCTTTAACTGACAATTGCACAGTCGTGCGACGCTGTACCCAAACAAAATTGATGTCCTTTTTTACCCAAAAATAGAGCTTTCTGTTGGTGAGATTTGATCACCTCTGCGGTTTTTATTCTTTGCGCTATAAACAAAAAAAGAAGAATTTTGAAAAAAAAAATTTTTTTTATTTCTGCTATAATACATATCCAAATATATATATATATATATATATATATATATATATATATATATATATATATATATATATAAACAAATTTATTTATCAGTTTAGGCCGATATTTATTTTTCTACATATTTTTGGTAAAAAAATCGCAATAAGCGTATATTGATTGGTTTGCACAAAAGTTATCGCGTCTACAAACTACGGGATAGATTTAGGGACTTTTATTTTATTTATTTTTTTGTTTTTACTGGTAATGGCGGCGATTTTTAGCGGGACTGTGACATTGCGGTGGACAAATCTGACCCCAAATGACACTTTTTGGGGACCAGTGACATTATTACATTGATCAGTGATATAAAAATGAACTGCTCAATGTAAAAATGTCACTGGCAGGGAAGGGGTTAACACTAGGGGGGGGGGATCAAGGCGTTAACTGTGTTCCCCAGGTGTCATGTCATCTGGCAGAACAGGGAATCGCCTTGTTTAGAGTTTGCAGTTCCCCGTTTTGCCTCTCTTAACCGCGATCGCAGGTCTCTGGCGGACATTGAGTTTGGGGGACCCGCGGCGCACAGCAGGCACGCGCTCGCCTGCTATCCTCCTTGCACAGACCGACGTACAGGTAGGTTGGTTCGCAAAGGAGCGCCGATAGAGACAACAACTACTGGCTAGGATGCTTGGACCCCCATATCCCCCTCCTTATCTACACCCCTTGATACAGTTAGTCTACGTAATATATTGTACTTGGTTGTTTGAGATTCGATTCTTGCAATCTTTCATCGATTTTGTGCAAATGCGAATTTACAAAAACAATGGCGTGGGTTTTCTCTTTAAAATATCACTAGTAAAAAAACACAGGAGGAGCTGGAATATTTCATGATAAAATAATGACCGATTCGTGACCAATACAGACCGGCAATAATTAAACTCTGAAATAAAAAAAACTTTCAATATTGATGAGCGCAAATTGAAGCTTCTGATGAGAAAATTATCTTTAGATAAAATGATGAACGCAATCAAAATAACTCAAACCGAACCGACCCCGTGGCTAATTGCTGCTAAATGTGTTTTATTTGATTAAAAATGATTTGGCCCTCCTATATTCACCTTTCCGCTGGTAAAAGTCGATCAGCTGTTCTCCATGTGGAGTAATGTGAGTAATGTGGGTTTCAGAGAACACCATTTTTTTAACGATGATGTAAGTACAGACCGAATCACCAAAAATCTCTATGATTTCACATTTTCATTCTTTTTGAAATCTGTGGCTTTCATTAGAATATTCCCTGGTGATCCTGGCCTGAAGGTCCTTGTTCAAGCACTTCCTGTTATAGGGTGACAACGTTCTGTCCCTGTCTCCTAAATGTGATCCTGGGTTGTCACGCTATCACATGGACTTCTAATGGAGATTTTAAGTGTTTTTTGTTGTTGTTTTTTTTAACATATATCACACAGGCATGATCTTGTATTGTCTGTAGCTGTGCAATTTGGTCAGAATTTATGACCCATTCAGACCCTGGCACCTGCTTGGGTTGTGTTAATGTACATGTGTTTACACACATCTTTTTGTGTGTTAATGTGCACTGCATTAAGGCAACATATTTAAATGAATAAGCTCGGCATGGACCAAAACGTCCACAAAAAAATTGACATGCACCATTTTTGGCAACGCATCCAACCACAACGCACGGTAGTGTTTTGGGGCTCTTTCAGACGGTAAGGTGGTCAGGTGGTAAGACTTACTGCCACCTATAAAGTGATCATTTTTGAGAGGGCGGTAAAGCAGCGGCCAGTAGGTGTTCAGGAGACGCTACTGTTGCATGTTCTTTTAAACTTTTTTTAAATTGCCAAAAGGCAATTTGACATTGCGGGACCACGCAAAGCGTTTTTCTTGTGGTTGCCGTGTGGCTCCATTGATTGGGCGAAGCGATGTCACCTGCCAAACTCTGAAGCCCGAGTTAAAAATGCCACGGCCTTGAAGCAGATCATCGTGGCTTGTCAGGCTGGAGGGTTAGTGGACAGTCGGCGGGGTGGTAAAACTATGATGTTAGTTAATTCCAGTGGAAAAACCATAGGGTTATATAATTCTGGTGGAAAAAAAAAACCCTAATGTTTGATCATTCTGGTGTAAAAACTGTAATGTTATATAATGGGACTAGAGGTCAAATTCAATGTAACTTAAACTTTAAAAATAATAAAAAAAAAATAGACTCAATATGTGGTATGAATGGCCGCAGCCCTTTATTACTGGCATGACGATATATATAACCAATAATAATAACCAATACATTTACCTTGACGATATAACATTTATAACCATACATAGATTATAAATACCAAATACCATTTGTCCGCGGAAAATTTTAAAACCCTTCTAAGCCAACATTTTCCGCTGAAAATCTGACAACAATTGTACGATGGAGCCTACACACGATCGGATTTTCTGCCAACAGCCTGTCATCACACAATTCCCATCTGAAAATCTGATCACGTGTACGCGACTTTAGTGTGTTGAGGTACCTCCCACAATGAATAGCGCACAACTTGCTTGTGTAATGTACGTTAACATGCATTGTGGAAATATGCGCTTTACCGCAACGCACTGCAGTGTAAAAGTTGCCATTTCCAACTGATGATCAACTCTACTTTAAAAACTCAGCCCAACCAAATCTACCTGATATGCACCTTGGTTGCATAGCAGCATACCTCCCAATGTTCTGAGATGGGAGCGAGGGACACCTATTAGAAAAACTATGTAGGCATAGGACACACCCCCTTAAAGGAGAATTGTACAAACAAAATAATTAGGTAAACCCAGGGCCGTCTTTAATATGGTTTGGGCCCTGGGCAAACATTTTTTTTGGCCCCCCCAATGCAGTTTTGCTCTTCACCCCAACATCTCAAAAACCCTACACACACATAAATGATCTAAAAAAAACTTTGCAGACCCCATTCACAGCAGTCTCACGGAGTTCCCTTTCATGTCACAGCACTCCATTACATTGCAGCCTCTTCACATCACAGCGCCCTATTACATTGCAGACATTTCCACATTATAGTGCCCCTTATCACATCACAGCGTCCCCTTCATTTCATAGTGCCCCTTTACACATCACAGCACCCCAATTACATTGCAGCCATTGTCACATCACATATTCACATGTAGGTGTTTTGGCGGCCCTCATTTGCGCAGGCACAGCAGCCCATTCATTTGAATGGGCTGCCATGCCTTCGTGTCCTGCAGAAAAAAAAGGTGCATGCAGCATTTTAAAATTGCAGTGGCCTTGAAATCCATTCTGCTTTTGCACCATGCGACTTACCTGCAATTCCTGCACACACAAATGCACTGTGTTTTTAAAAGTGTGGCCTAAACATCTAAAAACGCAGCAAGTTTGCTGGTGCAGGAACGGCAGGTAAATCACATGGTGCAAAAGCAGAATGGACAGACAGTGCTGTACTTCACTGCTTGATGGGCATAGGTGTGCGCAGCCTACTACATGATGTACATTTGTTTTTGCAGGAAACACAGGCATGGCAGCCCATTCAAATGAATAGGCTGCTGTGCCTGCCCAAATGTGGGCCGCCAAAACACACATATGTGAACCAGCCAGGCCCAAAATAAGCCCATCAAGCAGTTAAATACACTAATGATATCTATGTGCTGTAATGCTGTGTGCTCTGTAATAAAAAATACAGCCACAGCCTCACTCAGCCTCAGCGGCGGCTGGTGCTCAAAATTTGTGTGTGTGTGTGGGGGGGGGGGGGGGGGGGCGCAAAATTTTTTTGAAAAAAAAATCATCAATTGCAGCCACTGTGCCATCAAATGCTGCCACTGTGCCCATCAAACGCTGCCACTGTGCCCATTAAACGCTGCCACTATGCCCATTAAACGCTGCCACTGTGCCCATTAAACGCTGCCACTGTGCCCATTAAACGCTGCCACTATGCCTATTAAACGCTGCCACTGTGCCATCGAATGCTGCCACTGTGCCATCGAACGCTGCCACTGTTTCCATCAAACACAGCCACTGTGCCCAGCAAAAACAGCCACTGTGCCCATCAAAAGCAGCCACTATGCCCATCAAACGCTGCCACTGTGCCATCAATTGCAGCCACTATGCCAAACGCTGCCACTATGCCAAACGCTGCCACTTTGCCCATTAAATTCTGCCACTGTGCCCATTAAATTCTGCCACTGTGCCATAAAACGCTGCCACTGTGCCCATTAAACGCTGCCAGTGTGCCCATCATATGCTACCACTGTGCCCATTACATTTTAAACATTTCTAGTCTGTTCCTTTTCTACACATGGGGTGCGGCGTGGGAGTCAGGAGAGGAGAAAAAAAAAACCTACCTTGTCCTCCTGGCCAGCTCAGCTCCGAATCCGCGCCATGGTCTGACTCCTCCTACCGAGGCCTCTGCGCTCCTCCAAGTCCGATCACGTTCACATACACACACTTGCTTGCAGGCAGCATAGCGAGGGGCAGGGCCAGAGCGTCAGTGGAGCTCAAGGCCCCGCCCATCCACAGCCCGCTCCTTGACACTGGAACTGCTGCACTGTGTTTGTGCGTGCTGCTGAGCAGCTGATGCCCGCTGATGTCTGTCTGTGACAGACAGACTGTGTGGGATCTTCAGCGCCGATTTGCGGGCACCGCATGGGCTTAAGGGCCAGCTCTGCTTTGGGCCCCAAACAGTGAAAGGGCCCTGGGCAGCTGCCCCGTTTGCCCTGCGGTAAAGACGGCCCTGGGTAAACCCACAAGTGCTTTTTTTTTTTTTTACCACTACTATTCCTTTATATTGGCTTTTGACATTTACAAATGCAGCAATTTAGAAATCGGATGAAAGGTTTAGTGCTGGGAAACACTTTTTTGATAGACAGAAAGTGCATTTTATATACAACTATATAGATCAGACCAAAATGAGGGACAAATGAGGAGGAATGAGGGACAGAGGGACATTGCTGCAAATCAGGGACAGTCCCTCGAAATCAGGGACAGTTGGGAGCTATCTAGCAGTAATGAGAGGGCTTCTCCTTGCGGCTGTGGTCTGTGGAGCAGGAGTTATGTAGTCAAGCTGCAGGCTGGGGTCAATGTCAGGAAGACAGCAGAACATGATCAGAGACAAGCCGGGGTCAGAGTCCACAATCCACAAAGCCAGGTCAGGAGCAGGAAGTGATCAGACAACAAGAGCAGGAACACAGGTCATGGGTAACAATTAGCACACATCAGGGTCTCCTTTAACCACTTCAGCTCCAGAATATTTACCCCCCCCCCTTCATGACCAGAATATTTTTTGCGATACGGCACTGCGTTACTTTAACTGACAATTGTGCGGTCGTGCGACGCTGTACCCAAATAAAATGCATGTCCCTTTTCCCCCACAGAGCTTTTTTTGGTGGTATTTGATCACCTCTGTGGTTTTTATTTTTTGCACTATAAACAAAAAAAGCGACAATTTCGGAAAAAAGAATATATTTTTAACTTTCTGCTATAAAACACATCCAATAAAAAAATGTAAAAGATCAAATTTCTTCATCAGTTTAGGCCAATATGTGTTCTGCTACATGTTTTTGGTAAAAAAAAACCCTAATAAGCGTATTGATTGGTTTGCGCAAAAGTTATAGCGTCTACAAACTATGGGATAGATTTATGGAATTTGTATTTATTTTTTTACTAGTAATGGCGGCGGTCAGCGAATTATAATGGGGCTGCGATATTTCGGCAGGCAAATCAGACACCTAACTGCCACTTTTGCCACTTTTTGGGGACCAGTGACACTAATACAGTGATCAGTGCTAAAAATATGCACTGTCACTGTACTAATGACACTGGTAGGGAAGGGGTTAACATCAGGGGTGATCGAAGGGTTAAATGTGTTCTTAGGGAGTGCTTGCTAACTGTGGGGGAAGTGCTTGTACTGTGGGAAGGCAGAGATCCGTGTTCCTGCTTGGCAGAAACACAGGATCACTACCTTTTCTTCACACAGAAGGCGATCTGCCTTGTTTACATAGGTAGACCACCATTCTGCCTGTGTTCCGAAGAATCAGCAGGTCCCGGCGGACATTGCATGCCGCTGACTGGCTTCCGCTGTGTCCAATCACAGTGGGAGCGGGTCACCGGCGGCGCACAGGAGCGCCCCAGACCAGGGAGTGCCGAATCACGTACAGGTACATGATTCTGCACAGATCGGCCGCCCTGCCGCAGTAAATGCACATGGGGTGGTCGGCATCTGGTTAAATAGACAGCTTGGCGCCATTCTCGGGATTGGACGTGCGTAGGCGGCAATGGTTGCGCACGTGCGCACCGATCCACACTGTTACACACGGATGCGCCGATGTGTCAGTGCATGCTGGTACTGGCCAAAGTCTGTCTATGTGCTGGCACACATGTACGAGTATGAGCATTAGTTGTACGAGTATGAGCATTAGCTATATGAATATTGGTCTACTGACACTACCAGATCCCTGACATTTGTGTTCCATCGTGATGTACTAATCCTAATGTACTACCATGCATTATGGCACGGCGCATTGCGTTAAGGCAGCAAGGACTGCTGCCAAACGTACAACTGATGAAAATACATCCATAAGCCTTTTTAAAAACTCAGTGCACCACAATACACATATATGCATTGTGGTGTGTTGCATTGGGCACATAGACCAGGCTTGTTGCCATCAGCGGCGGCTACTTCCATAAGGGGCGCAGAGGCGCTGCCCCCCTAATCTCCATACGTTGAACCTTAATCTCCATGCGCCAGCCCCTAATCTCCATACGTCAATCGTTAATCTCCATGCGCCAGCCCCTAATCTCCATACGTCGATCCCTAATCTCCATGCGCCAGCCCCTAATCTCCATGCGCCAGCCCCTAATCTCCATGTGCTAGCCCCTAATCTCCATGCGGGGCACCGGACGCATAGATTTCTATGAGGTTTTTCTTATTTTTGAAGCACATGATTACAGCCTGAGGCTCTAATTGGCTTAAAAAAGGTTGGGCTCAGGGCGCAGAGCCCCGAGCCCACCCACAGTGAATCAACATTTGCTACTGTCTTCCTGCTTCTCCTCCTGGCCAATCAGGACAGGAAACCGGTCTTAAGACCGGATTGGCCGTGAAAGCCGCCTGCGACCTGGATGGGGTAAGTGCGGAGCTGGCGCGCAGGCGGGCGAGCGAGCGGGCTGGGGAGGGTTTGTTTGCCGCCCCCCCCCCCCCCCAAAAAAAAATGGAGCACCAACCGCCACTGGTTGCCATACCTTGTGGTAAAGTGCGTTATTGCGTTTGCAAGGGAACAGGCAAATAAAAACAGTAATAGAACGGCGGCGCCTACTTCTGTAAATACAGATGATGCAGCATTGTGCTCAGCCAGAGTGGGAAGGGTTAAAGCGGACCAGTAAGGAGATCCAGGAATAAATGGGCGGCTTTACACTGCATGCAGCGAGATAATTAAGAAAACAATTCAATCTCATTAGTAAATGTGATGGGGTCTGGAAAGGAGAGATGCCAAAGCAATTGAAATGAGCACGTCTCTCTGAGGAGGGGGTCACTCGCCCTCTGATAGACCACTGGCGTCTCGGAGATTATTCCAGTGCTTTGTTGCAGGAAGAACAGAGAAGCCAAATTATAAGACATGTGTGTGTGGGGGAGGGGGAGTACTTGTGTTGGTCATTCCAACTAGCAGGGCCTGCTGTCAGTTATGTTCTCCCAAGTCATTTTATTGTATAAAACAGCTGATTGAGATCTCCTCATTTAATGGTATGCAAGGGGGCTTGCGAATGGCTAGTAATGGAGCCAAGAGCATAAGTCCCTTCCTCTTGTCCCTCTCCTACAAGAACAACAACCGACCTTGTTTGAGGTTTTAACCCTCCACCATCTTGTGTCCATCTCCATGGCAGAGGCCTTCTCGTGACATTCCCAGCCATTGACCTTTATGTTCCAAGGAAGGAGCGTCCACACTAAAAGTTAAGACTGCTGCACTTGTAGGAAGGTGCGGTCTGTTTTCTCCACTGTAGGTGGCGCTCGACTGCAGTGGCATTGCAATTGGAAGGGAAGTCAAGAAGAACATGGTTTCTCTATGGTTTCCTAGGTCACTGGGGAAGCTGTCTGATTGGATGCTGTCACCTCCATGTGATTCTGGCAGCCATCTTGGGTCAGGCAGAGCCTATTTAAGACCCTGGCTCCTGGGCTTGATGCACTTTTTCGCGTGGAGGTAGTGTAGGGACAGGTCCCTGTCTGTCAGGGACAGTGAATTCCGCAAGCCGCATTCCGCTCCCCAAGACAGATGCCGTTGGCATATCTGAGACCTGCTCTGCTACAAATCACTGGTACATCCTGATAGTGTTCCTGGTTGGAAGCCTTCCCACCAAGCTTGTTGTGAATTGCAAACTTTAACTCTAGTACAAGTTCTGTTTCCTGCAACTAGACTCTAAATGTTTAATGCCCACTACACCACGCTGCACCTTCCCACACACTTTGTGATGCATCTGAAGGTAACATAGACATACTATCTCGGGGTTACTTGACAGCATTTTGTCAATCATATATAGTGGACAAACCGCAGCAGACACATGTGAAAGCAGCACATAGTACATTTTAGTAAGCTATCTTCCCTACTGTCTCTCTCCCCAGTGTCAGCAGTACTACTCACTCAGAGGGTCCTGGTTTGCCTTAGGCTGTTTGTGTCCAGCTCACTGCTCCTTGCAGGTAGTCTTTCTGAGAAAGGATCACTGTATAAAACTCTGACTTGGGGACACTTCTCCAAGGTCCTCCAGGGGAATAGCCTCACTCCCAAAAACATTTGGACTGGAGAAAGGCCTTTTGCAATCTGCCGTATATTATATTATATTACCAAAAGTATTGGGACGCCTGCCTTTACACGCACATGAACTTTAATGGCATCCCAGTCTTAGTCTGTAGAGTTTAATATTGAGTTGGCCCACCCTTTGCAGCTATAACAGCTTCAACTCTTCTGGGAAGGCTGTACACAAGGTTTAGGAGTGTGTCTATGGGAATGTTTGACCATTTTTCCAGACGCACATTCGTAAGGTAGGCGGCACTGTTGTGGACGAGAAGGCCTGGGTCATAGGCTCCGCTCTTATTCATCCCAAAGGTGTTCTATCAGGTTGAGGTCAGGACTCTTCCTTCCTCCACCCCAAACTCGCTCATCCATGTCTTTATGGACCTTGCTTTGTGCACAGGTGCACTGTTCCCACAAAGTTGGGAGCATTACATTGTTGAAAATGTCTTCGTATGCTGACACCTTAATGCCGTGTACATACGGTCGGAATTTCCGACAACAAATATTGGATCTGAGCTTGTTGTCGGAAAATCCGACCGTGTGTATGCTCTATCGGACATTTGCTGACAGAATTTCCGACAACAAATGTTTGAGAGCTGGTTCTCAAATTTTCCGACAACAAAACTTGTTGTCAGAAATTCCGATCGTGTGTACACAATTCCGACGCACAAAATTCCACGCATGCTCGGAATCAAGCAGAAGAGCCGCACTGGCTATTGAACTTCATTTTCTTGGCTTGTTGTACGTCTTGTACGTCACCACGTTCTTGACGTTCGGAATTTCCGACAACATTTGTGTTACCGTGTGTATGCAAGACAAGTTTGAGCCAACATCCGTCGGAAAAAAATGCACGGTTTTGTTGTCGGAATGTCCGATCTTGTGTACGCGGCATAAGAGTTCCCTTCACTGGAACTAAGGGGAAAAGCCCAACCCCTGAAAGACAACCCCACACCATAATGATTTGGACCAGTGCACAAAGGTTCATAAAGACATGGATGAGCAAGTTTGGGGTGGAGGAACTTGACTGGCCTAGACAGAGTCCTGACCTCAACCCAATAGAACACCTTTGGGATGAATTAGAGCGTAGACTGCGAGCCAAGCCTTCTCGTCCAACATAAGTGCCTGACCTCACAAATGCGCTTCTGGAAGAATAGTCAAACAGTCCCATAGGCACACTCCTAAACTTTGTGGACAGCCTTCCCAGAATAGTTGAAGCTGTTATACCCTGTTTCCCCGAAAATAAGACATAGCATGAAAATAAGACCTACAAGGACTTTAACTAGGGCTTATTTGGGGGGTAGGGCTTATATTGCAGCCATCACCGACAATCACGCTAGGTCTTATTTTCGGGGAAACAGGGTAGTTGCAAAGGGTGGGCCAACCCAATATTGAACCCTACGGACTAAGACTGGGATGCCATAAAGTTAATGTGCGTGTAAAGGCAGGTGTCCCAATACTTTTGACAATATAGTGAATGTGTGGCTTCCCGCATGAGAAACCACAGATAGGAGCTTGCATTCTTACCCTCGTCAGATGCACAAACGCTCCTGGATAAGTAGAAAGAAGTTAGACTGGCAGCTTCCATCAAGGGCTTTTTATGTATTCTTTAACTAGGTGGCATTTTTTAGTTTGCTTGGTTCTGTTAAAACGGAGAAATCAGTTAATAGATTTAGTGGAGCGTAACTCAACGGCAATCACAAGCAGGGCAAAAAAAGAACACAAGAGTAATCTGTGAAATGCGGCAGTTTCGGAACGCGTAATAGGCCAGAGAATAGGCCAGAGATTAAATGTGTGATATTTTTACGGGTCAGTAGTCCGGCTGTTTTAGCTCGGCATCAAAACGCAGCCGGCTTCATGTACATCGCCCGCATTACCGCCGATTCATAAAGAATGCTCAGTGCTCCGGAGATGACAAGATTATAAATAAAATCGAGGCCGCCCCACAATAATGTCAAGTGTGCCATCTCCCAGCATCAGTGGGAACATACACAATTTTATTAGTTCGCTTGACAAAGCCCGCCACCCTAATAGTGCAGATGTATGTTTTTTTTCCGTGGGGGAAATCGATTTGCAGCTGAATTTCTTAAGGGTCTCTTAAACGTGCTTGACAGGCTCTGAAATTTGAGTACATGTATGTGTCTGTCAAATTCACTTGCAAAAAAAATGGCCACCGCCAAACATGGCTGCCTCAGGCATGTTAGGAAGACAGATGTTGATGTTTGCTTAGCGCTGAAAGGAGCGCTGCATATTATATTTTCATTGCCAGTTACTGAGAATACTGACTCATTTGGCCTTGCGATTGAGGAGAGGGCGGTAAAATTAGGTGATTGAACCACCTTTACCTTAAGCTGCAATCAAATTCTCCAGTTCATGTTTCTAATGCAGTATGAAAGAAGCTGATCCATTTGACTGCTCTGGGGACTCTTATCTTCTACCATTCTTAGGTATGAGCCCCGGTGGTTTTATGACAAAGTTAACCGTGTTTAGCCAGCATAAGCAGATTTCTGAATGGATTAGGCTAGAAAACCACAAAAAGTGTCAAACGAAATAGTGAAACAAGAGGATCTGTTAATGGTAGGTTGTCTTGATTCATTCGGTCATGGTGGTGATAGGTTGATCTAAGGTTGTCTTCATCCATTTGGATACTTGTGTTGGAAAGTTGGTGGTAGGTTGTCTTGATCCATTCTGTCATGGTGGTGGTAGGTTGGTCCAAGGTTGCCTTGATCCATTTGTATACTCGTGTTGGTAGGTTGGTGGTAGGTTGTTTTGATCCATTTATTCATGGTGATGGTAGGTTGGAAGTAGGTTGCCTTGATTGTTGGTGGTAGATTGTTTTGATCCATTTAATCATGGTGGTGGTAGGTTGGAAGTAGGTTGTCTTGATTTATGTGGTCATGGTATTGGTGGATTGGTGGAAGGTTGTCTTGATCCATTTAGTTATAGTAATGGTGGGTTGGTTGTAGGTTGTCTCTTTATCCGTATGGTCATGGTGTTGGTGGGTTGGTGGTAGTGAGTTGTCCTAATCCATTTGGACACGATGGTGGTAGGTTTGACAAAGGGTTCCTTGATCCATTTGGATACCTGTGCTGGTAGGTTGGTGGTAGGTTGTTTTAATCTATTTAATCATGGTGGTGGCAGGTTAAAAGTAGGATGTCTTGATTCATGTGGTCATGGTGTTGGTAGATTGGCGGAAAGTTGTCTTGATCCATTCAGTTATAATAGTGGTAGGTTGGTTGTAGGTTGTCTCTTTATCCATATGGTCATGGTGTTGATTGTTGGTGGTAGTGAGTTGTCCTAATCCATTTGGACATGGTGGTGGTAAGTTTGTGGAAGTTTGTCTTAATCCATTTGCATACTCATGTTGGTAAGTTGGCGGTAGGTTGTCTTGATCCATTCTGTCATGGTGGTGGTAGGTTGGTCTGAAAATATACATAAAGGCATAAACAATTATACATATTCATGTATACACTTACAATGTTTGATTTTTCTAGCAAGAGCACTCCTTCTGGTGACAAGTGAACCATGTATCAATGTATCAATACTCCTCACCAAACCGCAGGAACCCATCATCGTAATTCACTGATGAAGGAACTGCAAGTGGATGGGGACTACCACTTCATGTTTACAACAAATTTCTTTATGCATTGTGATATCATCATTGTTGTGACATTTTCTATTATCCATCTGGAATTTTATTCAAATCTATTTGTAATAAATATATATGTTTTATAAATACAGTATATTTTTTTTCAATAGCCTACATAATCCCACTCTTTGAGGTTTATTCTAATAGGTTGGTCTAAGGTTGCCTTGATCCATTTGGATACTCATGTTAGTAGGTTGTTTTGATCCATTTAATCATGGTGGTGGTAAGTTGGAACCAGCTTGTCTTGATTCACATGGTCATAGTAGATTGGTAGTAGTTTGTTTTGATTCATTCAGTTATGGTGGTGGTAGGTTGGTTGTAGGTTACCTCGTTATCCATATGATGTTGGTAGGTTGGTGGTAGTGAGTTGTCCCACTCCATTTGGACATGGTGGTGGTAGGTTTGTGGCAGCTTGTCTTGATCCATTTGATCATGGTAAGTTGGTGGAAGATTTTTTTTTTTTTATCTGTAAGGAAATTTCATGACCAAAGACAGTGGTTGACTGTGGTAAAAAAAAACGTATATATTCAGCATTTCAACCATTTGAACCGTACCAGTTTACTTGGTAAAGTACACAGTTTTTTCTGGAGCGTGTACTGGTTAGTACCAGGGCTTTTCTATTGAACCAATAATTTAGATATTGGCTTGGGCTTGGAATTTGCTGCTGTGAGTTTCAAACTCAGCTAAGCAATAGCTCACCAGTCTGGTCGCTAGAAGCACCAAGCTGGGGCCTATGGAAGGGCCACTTCATTCCCTACAGCACCCAACAGGCCTCTATTGCTGACTCCTCCCTGCTCCCAACACATCTCTTATAGAGAAATAGGAACACACACCCTTCCAACTTCTGATCTGACAGTGGCAATGGTGATGGGGGTTTGATGGTTGGGGGTTATCAATGCTTATAACTGGAACATGAGTTTGTAGATTCTCTGGAATATATTTTTTTTCCATTAAACATAAACTTTTATTGATCAAACGAAAATAGTGTATACAAGATATACATCAATAAAGTTTCTGAGACAAACATGTAGAATCACATACAGGATTGTATCAGATATCTTCCCCCATGTTATGCACATTGAAACAGGTTGTGTCCTATAGTATCATGTGCATTACAAATTATTTCAAATTGTACAGGCTATGCCGGCTAAATCTCTGGAATATATTTATGAAGATCTGTCCATTGTGCAGAGAATCACATAAATCATGAATCACACTTCAGTGTTTCAAATTAAATAATTAAAATTAATTCATTGGTGTGTATATACCATATTTGTGGGATCCTCTAGAACAGTTGCCTCCAAACTGCCAGATATGGCTCTTTTCCAGCCTTTATCCTGCCCTTGGGGCACTATTCCTCCAAATGACACCAGTGATGGGCCACTGTTCCTTCCACTAACACCATTGATGGGGCACTATCACTCCCACCAATACCAACAATAGGGCAATATTCCATCCACTGACACCAATGATGAGCACCATTCCTTTCATTGACACCATCAATGTGCACTATTCCTTCTACTAAAACCAATGATGGACACCATTTCTTCCAATGACGCCATCAATGAAGCACTAGTCCTCCCACTGATAACAAAAATGGAGTACTATTTCTTCCACTAACACCATGGATGGGGCACTACTCCTCTCACTAATACCAACAATGGGGCACAGTTCCTCCCATTGAAAAACCAATGATGGGTCGTGGTTTACTCCCACTGTCCACAATATTGCCCCCCCACCTAAAACCCGAAGGACAGTAAACTAGTCCTTCACTTAGAAAGTTTGCTGGAGCTCATAGTAGACACCACAACTTCAGTAATCTCCACTAGCTTCTGGATCCTGTGCAGAGTGGCTGCCCTAGAGCACAGGGGGCTGGCCATTGGGCACGGGCATCATTCAGAGAATGATTTGCATTTTCTCAATGGCTGCAAAGCCTTCTCTGATTGGATGAGGTGAAGAGCATGACGTCATCACCCTGCCTCTCTACCTCATCCAATCACACAATGCTTTGTATTCATTGAGAAAATGCAAAGCATTCTCTGAATGGCGCCCGTGCCCAGCGGTTGACCTCTTGTGTTCACATTGCAACAGGGCAGCTGCTTGGCTCGGGATCTGGAAGCTAGCCAGAATCACTATAGTATTGGTGTCTACTATAAGTTCCAGCTTCTAGAGGTTCTCACAGGTATGGAATATACATAGTTACATTGCTCCATCCATACCTGGAATTCTTCTCTGAATATTTCTTGCCCTCATTTGTCTTTATTATTATTTAATAACTTCAGCAGATGATTTTTGAAAGGACATGTGAACCAAAAGGACTCCCGCTGACCCAAGTGACAATGAAATGGATTTACTAACTTGCTTGATTGACCAAGATTTATTATAGGAGTGAAAGTGTTCTGTAACATTGCCTGTAATGTAAGGCCTTGTTCACACTGGCACAAAATACTGAACAAACGAGCCTATAACATTAATGTGCGTTGTTCTTTGCGTTTGATGAAGCATTAAGGGCGCGTTCAAAACACACTCCAGATGCCCAGTGGTGTATTTTGGTTTCGTGCTACCCTAAGCAAGACTAGAATTGGGCGCCCCCCCATCTAAATTTGTCCCACCCCTTCCTGTTTAAGATCCACCCCTTTTTCTGTAACCCCCTCCCCTTTATCTTTAGACTCCACCTCTTCCTTTTAGAGTGCCACCTCTTCCGAGGGGGGGGGGATAGAGAGGGGAGGGTGAGAGAGAGAAGGGGGGTGAGAAAGAGGGGGGCGAGAGAGAGAGGGAGGGGGGGGGGAAACATGGGGGGAGAGATAGAGAGAAGGGGGGGAGGTGGGGGGATAGAGAGAGAGGGGGGGTGAGAGAGAGATGGGGTGAGAGAGAAAGGGTGGGTGAGAGAGAAGGGGTGAGAGCGAGAAGGGGGGTGAGAAAGAGGGGGGCGAGAAAGAGAGGGGGGAACATGGGGGGAGAGATAGAGAGAAGAGGGTGAGAGGGGGGGAGGTGGGGGGATAGAGAGAGAGAGGGGGTGAGAGAGAGAGGGGGGTGAGAGAGAGGGGGTGTGAGAGAGAGAGAGAGAGAGTGAGAGAGAGAGGGGGGGTGAGAGAGAGAGGGGGTGAGAGAGAGGTAGAGGGGGTGAGAGAGAGAGAGAGAGAGAGAGAGAGGGGGGGGGTGAGAGGGAGAGGGTGTGAGAGAGAGGGGGTGAGAGAGAGAGAGGGGGTGTGAGAGAGAGAGGGGGTGTGAGAGAGAGGGGAGTGTGAGAGAGAAAGGGGGGAAAGGTGGGGGCATAGAGAGAGGGTGGGTGAGGAAGAGAAGGGAGGTGAGAGAGAGGGGGAGAGGTGGGGGAGAGAGAGAGGGGGGCTCCTCTATCGCCCACACAACACCAGGAGGTTCTCCCACCCCCCACCCCAAAAAAACAACACTAGACTTTCACCTTCCTGCAGCCCACCGGCTCATTTTTACCAGCTGTGTGTAGCGAGGCTTCTGAGGCATGAACACAGCCCGGGCAGAGGAGGTCGGCCTTTGCCAAGTGAGCTACTTCAGGGATCAGCGGCTGCATGCCCCTGTCACCGAACAGTCATTCCGCAGCCGACCCTGGTGTTATCCCTCTGGTGGTGTCACCTGGGTGCGGTCCAGACTCCCAGCATCCCCGTAGCGACACCACTGCTCGTGGTGTCCCTTCTGCCTGGGGGTGACGCTGCCCCCCTGAAAAATGCTGCCCAGGGATACCGCTTTGTTTGCCCCGCGGTAGATATACATGCAGTCAAGGCCACGTAACAATGCTCCCCAAATACCCTATGCACGCTTGACGCGCGTTAAAGGCACGTTACAAACGCACCCCAGATGTTTTTTTTGGGGGGGGGGGCTGTTGTGAATAAGTCTTAACTTGCCGCAAATGTTTCACAAACATGCTGCAAACGCGTTCCGGTGCTTTTAGGTCCTGTTCACACTGCCATTAAAAGCAGGAGCTTAATGCTTCTCAAACCCTTAGTAAAGCGGTCTGCATTTGATAATATGGATAGCAGATTGCGCTGATCACATTATCAAAACATGAAGCATTTGCGTCATGTCACGTTGCTGTGCTTTAAAAATGAAGCTTTATGTGAAGTTTTGTAGGAGTTGAAGCATCTCAGCTTCTTCTATTCAAGTCTTTGGTAATGCACCGTAAACGCGTCGGCACGCGTTTGTGATACAATTTGGGCGATTGCAGCGCGTTAAACCTTGTTCGCAACCGCCCCAAAAAAGGCATCTGTGGTGCGTTTTTTAATGTGCCTCAAATGCGCTTTTATTGCACCTTTAATGTGCGTTAAACACTTATCAAACGCAACAAACAACGCGCATTAACGCTATAGGCGCATTTGGTCAGCATTAATATTTTGAGCAAGCGTGAAAAAGGCCTAAAAGTGTTAGTTTTTGGCAACTTTGTATCATTTAAACAACACAACAAAATAAAATTCCCTTTTAAGTCGAAACAATACGGGAAAAGATTCAGCGATCGCCTTAGGTGTTTTCAAGAGACGGCGTGGCCCCCTCATTTGTCACTAGTTGACATCAGATGCTTGAGAGAGGTCGGATTTATTAAATGCCTATTGTTTGTTGTTGAAGATCCCGGCTTTTTTTTTTTTTGTTTTAATTTTCTGGGTAAGTAGCTCATTTGCGTACAGGCGGAGGAACCATGGGATAGCTTAATCGCTGCCCTCGAAATGAAAGGAATTAATTGCAAGTCGCACATAGGAAGAGGGGTAATGCGGGATACATGCTCGGTTGCCTTGGTTTTTATTCTGCAATACAGCGATGCAAATTATTTCACCGCGCAGCTTACTTACCTGGCTAATTTTAACTCTGAGGTGTCTGGAGCAAATCTTTTGGCTTGATATAGGAGCCGGGACTGTTTGTTCCATTGGTACCCATGCTGAGCGGATCTGCCAGCGGTCTATACCCAAAACCCAATCGCTCAAATCTCACATCAGCTTTAATTTGTTATAGTCAATTTAAAAAGTCATGGTTAAATATGCATTTTGCATTAGAAAAAAAAAAATCCGCTGATCCTGCCAAGGAGGCCCTTATTGAGGCACTTCCTGTTATAGGGTGACAACGTTCAATCGTTGTCTTCTAATTGTACTCCTGCATTGTCACCTTGTCATAAAAGCTTACAAGAATACAAGTGGCTGTTTCAACACACATTACACAGCTATGATCCCTTGTTATCACCACCGGGAAACCGACATGAGAAATGCCATGCAGCTGTTACTGGAGTGCATGTAGAGAGAAAGGGTCTGAAAAGAGTCTGCAGGAAATCAGCAGCACTGAGATGTAATGAAGGTTTAATAAAGGTGAAAAGAGAATACATTTAAAAAAAAAAAAAAACAGGCAATTGTCTGTTGATATGTAGTACTTTAGCAAAAAATAAATAAAAAATAAATGGCAGGTACTGAGAATTACAAATAAAAACAAAAAGAGCAGGACACGAGAAGTGCTACTGTGCAGAGCCCAAACATATAGAATAAGAAGAGATACTGAGAATTCTACCAAACATACAGAGAAGTACAGTGGAACCTCGGATTATGAGCATAATCCGTTCCAGGAGTATGCTCGTAATCCAAAGTACACGCATATCAAAGCGAGTTTTCCCATTGAAGTCAATGGAAACTAAAATAATTTGTTCCGCATTGACTTCAATGGGATGCAATACCGCATGCGGCCAGAGGCGAGGGGGGCGCCGTAGAGCCTCGTAAACGGCCAAAAAGGCCCCGAGTACACTTCGGCTGACCTCGGCAAACCTCAGAAAGACTTCCTACCCGAGATTTGCCGAGGTCAGCCGTGCTGTACTCGGGCCTTTCCGTGCATTTCCGAACGTGACGTTCGGCTCTGCTCGGCTCCAGCGCCCCCCACCTCAGGCCAAAAGCGGTACTGCACACCGCTTTGGCCTGAATCACGCTGATTTTGCGAGACAACACTCGCAAACCGCGTTACGATTTTTAAAAATACAGTGCTCGTATTGAGAAACGCTCGTTAACCGCGTTACTCGCAATCCGAGGTTCCACTGTAGTACTGTGCAGAGTCCATAAAATAAGAATAATTACAATATGCAAACAGAGAAGTGGCACTGTGCAAAATACATCCATGCAGAATAAGAACAGATGCTGAGAATTACAGACATATTACAAGAAAAGAGAAATGGTACTGTGCAGAGTCCATACACACAGAATAAGAACAGATACTGAGAATTACACCCAACATACAGGACAAGAGAAGTAATACTGTGCAGACTCCATATACACAAAATAAGAAAACATACTGGCAATTCCACCCAGCATACAAGGCAAGAGTACTGTGCAGACCCCATACATACTGAATAAGAACAGATACTAAGAATTACACCCGGAATACAGGACAAGAGAAGTGCTACTGTGCAGAGCCCATACATATAGAATAAGAACAGATACTGAGACTTACACCCAGCATACAGGACAAGAGAAGTGGTACTGTGCAAAGTCTATACATACAGAACAAGAACAGATATTAAAGGGGTTGTTATCCCTCGTGTTTTTTCACCTTAATGTATCCTATGCATTAAGGTGAAAAAACACCTGGCATTCACCGGCCCCCCAGCCCCCCCCCCCCCCCCGTTTGACTTACCTGAGCCCCTTCATCTCCTCGGCGGGGACGCGCTGTCCCTCTCTCCACGCGGTCCCGACTCTTGATTGGATAGATTGATAGTAGCGCAGCCGTTGACTCCCACTGCTGTCAATCAAATCCAATGACCCGGGAGGCGGGGCCGAGTCCGGCATTTGTGACTGTGGACGCAAATGCTGGACTTGGGAGCACGCCCGCAAGGTAACCCCCTCGGGAGAGCGCTTCTAGGGGGTTATCTGATGCGGGGAGGAGCCGCTGGGGGACCCCAGAAGAACAGATTCGGGGCCACTCTGTGCAAAACAAGCTGCACAGTGGAGGTAAGTATGATATGTTTGTTATTTAAAAAAGATAAAAAAACGATCCTTTACAATCACTTTAAGAGTTATACGTAGTTTGCAAAGACTAGAGAAGTGGAATTGTCACATTAACCTAAAAATACCAGAAACAGAGACTTTTATCATTTACAAGTAGTACAATGCAATGTTCATATGTAGAGGGTCCCTACACTTCCCCCCCTGCAGCACCTTGTTCATTTTTTTATTACCGTGGCTGTGCATGGCTCCGCCCACACAGCTGCGTCTTCCATTTACAGGGATCTGTAAATGGGATGACTACAAGTCCCATCGTCCCTCATGGTAGAAGGACTCCCAAATCGCACCTGCAGCAGGGCAGTGATGTCACCACATTTGTAGTCCACTGTTTATTTTCTCCAGCCCCATAAGGGATGGAACCTGGATTTTGGGGTTAAACCATGCAGGAGCTGTCGCGTTGTACCCGCAACATGCTGATCGCAGTTGTAATGCTCTGCAGGCTTGAATGCAAAAATAAATAAATGCACTTTTTTAAAATTTTAATATTCTAGGTGCATTTATCATATTCAGGTAGACAGGGAGAAAGGAGTAAAAAATCAGGTGCCTCCTATAATTACGGTGAATTGACAAGGCATGAAGAAGTGATGCCACATAGTTGCCTAACTACCAACAGACCTCTCCTTGCTTAGAATCTATTTGCAGTTTTGCAGTTGGCTCTATTTTTCTAATGCAATAAAAAGCTAATTTGTCTAAAGCAAATGCCTGAAATTCTTCAGCTTTAAAAAAAACCCTCAAACACTGGGCAGCGCCATTGTCCATTGTTACCTGTCGACACTAGGGGGCACTGGAGGACTTTCCGTTATTGCAGAAAAAAAAAAAAATAATAAAAAATTCCCAGCTCCTCTTGCATTGTACACCCAGTTCCATGCGAGCTTAGAGCAAGGGTTGAGCGAAGCAGAAGGTGAAAAACGACGGGGGGGAGGCCTGCAAGAGATGTTCTTGATGCTAATTTGAATGCAACCGTTAATGATCAAAGTGTTACACACTAATTACCAGCACTTACCTAAGAGATATTAAGTAATCTGTCTTTTTTTAACACCTAGCCATGATGCTCTTAATGAGCTTCAGATTGACTCTTTTATAAATATTTTATTGATTTTTTTTGCATTTTTTTTTTAAAGTTGATTTTTTCCCAAAGGTGCCGCTGTAGATGAAGTTTAACGTGTCGCAAACGTAGCCGGTTAACTCCTCCGTCAGTTTAGGAAAGGGCAGACAACTCTTCCTGAACTTTGATCAGGATAGGAGGATCTCCAGGAGATGTATAGAATAGCCAACCTGTGAATGGTTTTATGTTCTTTATTTGGTGCAAACCGCAGCAGGGTCTAAAGGCCATAGATCATACATTTGAAGCAAGTAAATATGGCCCCCCCACTGGGTTTGGGACTTGGGAAATGAGAGGACAGGTGCCCTGGGTGCAGTGACTTTATGTGTTGTGGAGGAAGGGGGCGCCACGAGACAGCAGTCCGCAGAGTACATTCAAGGCAGCCGGGGGCCAGCTCTCACCCCTTCTTTCCTTTACAGACCCTCTCTGCTGCTTGGGGGCTGACCCACCTAGAGGAGCCAGAGCAGAGGAGCAGAGATGTCCATTGTCTGCACCAGTGGCATACTTAAGGGGATGTGGTTTGCACTGGGTACCAGCACTTTGCCAACCTTTTAGATAGACAGGCAGAAGCGCCGTTATAGTGCTAGTATTATAGATCTTAGTTTGTAAGATGGGCATTGCGATTGGCTAGATGTTGGCGCCAAGAGTACAAGACCCTGCCCTGCTCTTGTCCTTTTGCTAGAACGCTATCCCCCCTGCTGAGGTAAAGCCCCCACCATATTGTGCCCATTCCATGCCCAAGGCCTCTTCATGACATTCTCGGCCATCAACCTTTATATCCCAAGGAAGGAATGTCCACACATAAAAATAGATTTGTTGCAATTTACTGATGGAATTCAAGAAATGGCATAACAGTCACATCACAAGGGCATACATTCTGGAGTCACTTGACAATACATAGTCAATCACATTTGGTGGACGGTCTGCAGTAGTCACATGTGAAAGCATACACAGCACTTTAAGCAGCCATCTCACTCTAATATTCTTTTTTCCACCCGGGGTCATTAAGGCTCACAGTACTGGGAACTCTGTAGACACCTCCTCCATATATCTCTCCTGGGGCCCACCAGGGGAATAATCTCACTCAGGGAATGCTTGGTCTGGCCTAAAAGGCCTTTTGCAATCCGCCCTAGCCCCAACATATATAAGGCCCCTTTCACACTGGGGCGGTAGGGGGCGTCGGCAGTAAAACAGCGCTATTTTTAGCGCTGTTTTACCGCGGTATTCGGCCGCTAGCGGTGCGGTTTTAACCCCCCGCTGGCGGCCGAAAAAGGGTTAAAACCACTCGTACAGCGCGGCTATAGCCGCGGTATTGCCGTGGTATAGCCGCGCTGTCCCATTGATTTCAATGGGCAGGAGCGGTGAAGGAGCGGTGAATACACTGCTCCTTCACCGCTCCAAAGATGCGGCTCGCAGGAGATTTTTTCTTCTCCTGCCAGCGCACCGCTTCAGTGTGAAAGCCCTCGGGCTTTCACACTGAACAAACAGCGGAGGCTGTTTAGGGGCGGTTTGCAGGCAGTATTTTTAGCGCAATACTGAGCTGGTGTGGGGTGCTTGTCTCCCATGTCCCCGGTCCACTTGGGATCCTCCCACCCTGGCTTATGACTGGGCCCTTACTCACCCATGGGATCACTACATGAGGGCTCTAACTAAAAGGGGCCTAGCACCTGATTGCACTGTCTGCTGTAACTGGACACTACTCTGGCACATAACCACCTAGTGGCATACTAGCTAGCTGTACCTTCCTACAAGCTGCAGAAGATGATTGGAGTGCCCACATCTGGGGGATGGGGGAGTTGCGGTTTGGCATCATCGCCATTAAATGACTTTGTTCGGCACTGCTACCCACATGTATTGGGCTATTGGATAGTATGGGTCTGGATCATTTCCAAGTGGCGTCCAACGTTGGGTTTTCTGTACGGCGAATGTTCGAAAATGATCCCTGTGTAGCAAGAGAAGGCCTAGTCCCCCTTATATTTGGGATTCTCATCACCACATGGACGGCCTATCAGCTCTGCCAGGTTGTGGGTTGCTCAAGGCCTAGTAGTACTCTTCACTTCCTAACTTATCCAGGTGCCAGTTCTGAGGGATAGCGCTAACTCAAACCTGCACAGTCCATACGATGCTTCATACAGTTTTCCTGTACATTTACAGAGACCTAGTGGTGAACATGGCATGCAAAGTAGAGTTCCTCACTCTTCCTATAGACCAAGTCAGGAGTGGAATACTCAACACCCTGGAAGGTGACGAGATGGACACGGACTGCTCCAGTCCTCGCTATTAGCAGACTCTGCAAGGTACCCCACACAAAGATCTAATGTCCCGTCAACTTCATGTTTTTTCCTTGCATACGAGAATATCTCCAAAATGATAATGTATAGTTATCAACGAATCTTCTTGAACACTCAACTTCTCATGAACAACTCCAAAGATATGGAGAGTTAGCATGGTTGGGATAAACTTCTCACCATAGGAGTTATAGGGGGTGCCCTTTCAGGGGAAAGTGTGGCTTCTCTGTCCCTTAAATCCTTTTGGTCCTGCTGAAAACAGTTTTTACTACCCCAACCTCCCTAAAAACCCAACCCAACAAGTGGGCCAACCCAGACTGACTGGAATGAAGTCGGAGAAAACCTAAAAGGGACCTAGGCTCTTCACCACCCCCCCCCTCCAAATATCTGGCACACCCCTCATCGTGCCAGGGGCCTTACTACAACCTGACCATGGCTGAAAGCCACCCACCCTCTAGAACCATACCAGGCCACATGCTCCCATCATGGGTGGGTACCTTGCCAAAGGAGAGCCCCCCCCCCCGGCAAAGCACCCTATCCCAGTGTTGAAGATGAGAAGGGCCTCATCTTAAAGTGGGGTTCCACCCAAAAAACAAAAATACCTGGAAAAATTCTAAAAAACAAAACAAAAAAACATTTGGATATTTTTTTTTTTCACTTACCTCTAAATGCCTGTTGCTAGGGGGTCCCTTGTAGTCTGCCTGTTCCTTTGCCTGGGCTGGTGACATCACTTCCCCCTTGGCACAGGAAGGGCTCGGCTCTGCTCCCTCCCTCCTGTCAATCATCTGGGACCCATTACAGGTCCCAGGCGATTGAGCGGCCAATCACGGCACGCGGCGCCGCTCGCGCATGCGCAGTGGGTGCCAGGCTGTGAAGCCACAGCCCGGCGCCCACAGTTGAAATGCCGGCGCCGACGAGCGGAGGGGGGGGGCGAGCGTGGCTTCGATCCCCCGCATCGCTGGACCCAGGGACAGGTAAGTGTCCAATAAAAAGTCAGCAGCTGCAGTATTTGTAGCTGCTGACTTTTAATTTTTTTTTTTTTGACGGCCCCCCTGGGTGGAACTCCTCTTTAACTACCCTGGCTGAGTGGTTGTGGGTTTCTGCAGGCAGGGGGCTTATCAGAATCTGAAAGCCCCTTTGACAAAAAGGGGCCCGCACATGGTCCCCCTAATAATTCACAAAAAAATTAAACAGTAAGAAAGGAGCTTCTGTATATATATAAAATAGATATTCTTTATTCATAAAGTGATAAAAACATGCCCATCAGGCCATCTGATTTGATCCATTTTGCATCTCTAAAAACATATTTAGGACAATGGTGTACATAACCCTTATCCATGGGCGTCCGCACCATAGGGCAAGGGGGGGTCATTTGCCCCCCCCTGGAATCGCAAGAGTGTGTGTTGAAATCCTTCAGAGCAAGACTTGACTTGACCCCTGTGTTGCAACGGCCGCCGCGGCCGCCTCCGCGGCAGCCGTGGTGTTTTTTTTCAAAGCCTGGCTGCTGCTGGGGCTGCGACTGTCTTTTCCGACTACACATGGATGCATCCGTGACCGTCCCTCCCTCCTCACCCCCGGCCCGAGCATCATATTGGCTCTGCCGCTCGAGCCTCTGCGCTCGCCGCTCTGCTTAATGTGACTGGCTGTTCCTCGATTGGCTGCTGCCTCTGCCTGTATAAATTCTGTTGTGCCTATGCCGATCCGGCCGGCGCGGCGCCGGCTCCTCCCACAGGTCACAGCTGCGTGGCGTGCAGTGGCCGGGACGACAGGGAATACACTGCCTGACTGCCAGTGCCTGGACTATCCCTGAAGAACCACAGGTAACAGCAGTGCCTGTACAACGATACCACTATGTACAATTTTTTTGTATTGCTGGAACTGTTGTGGCCATATTTTGATCTTGATGGAAACAGCTATACAGACTGTATTATACAGTCTGTATAGCTGTTTTCATCAAGATCAAAATATGGCCACAACACAATGGCGGCCTGTGCATTAAGGGCGCACGGGAGCGCCGCCCCCTCTCTCCTGCCACCCCTCTATCACCTATAGATAGATTCATGCATTGCATGAATCTATCTATGGCCGCCGCTGACACCCCCTACTCAGGCGCCCGGCCCCTTTTCAGGTGCAGGACGCCTGAGGCTCTAATAGGCGTCAAAAATGGTGACTTACAAGCGCCATGCTTGGCGCTCGCAGGTCACTCAGCTGTGTTAGAAAAGCGAATGACTATTCACTTTCCTAACACTAAACCGCCTCTCCGACAATCATGATGGGCACACTGGCAGCATATGATGGGCACACTGGTAGCGTTTGATGGCACACTGCCTGTGTTTGATGGCACACTGGCTGCGTTTGATGGCACACTGGCTGCGTTTGATGGCACACTGCCTGCATTTGATGGCACACTGGCTGCGTTTGATGGCACACTGGCTGCGTTTGATGGCACACTGCCTGCGTTTGATGGCACACTGCCTGCGTTTGATGGCACACTGCCTGCGTTTGATGGCACACTGCCTGCGTTTGATGGCACACTGGCTGCGTTTGATGGCACACTGGCTGCGTTTGATGGCACACTGCCTGCGTTTGATGGCACACTGGCTGCGTTTGATGGCACACTGGCTGCGTTTGATGGCACACTGGCTGCGTTTGATGGCACACTGGCTGCGTTTGATGGCACACTGGCTGCGTTTGATGGCACACTGCCTGCGTTTGATGGCACACTGCCTGCGTTTGATGGCACACTGGCTGCGTTTGATGGCACACTGGCTGCGTTTGATGGCACAGTGGCAGCGTTTGGCACAGTGGCAGTGGTAGTGACTAAGCCCCTCCCTTCATGTCATTGTCGAAAAGGGGCCGAGCATGGGTGTCCATAAAATTATGCCCCCCCCTGAAAAAATTTCTGCGGACGCCCATGCCCTTATCATGGGTTGTTTTTGCCCCCAACCCAGGGGGGTCATTTCAAAGTTGTTAACAACCCCCGACTCAATTGAACGCATATTGAGACTTTCTCTTTCTTAGGGGCTATTTCTTGGACCTTTTAGAAGAACAAAATTAAATAGGCAAAGCGATAATAAAGACCACACCGGTCCGATTGCAATGTAAAGATTAAAATTGATGGTTTCCTTTTTGTTTGCAGTAAAAAAAAAAAAAAAAAAGCAAACAACACAGAGACACAGTTTTTGACAAGTCCTGTAATTAAAAAAAACAGCAATCTACCAGCAATCATGTCGTACAGTGATGTGGATCCATGGCAATCTCAACACCAGCTGAAAGGAAATAAGAAAATGCTCCCCACCCATCAATACGACATGGTGCATTATCCTGCTGGAAGGAGCCATCAGAAGATGGGGACACTGTAGTCATAAAGGGATGGACAAGGTCAGCAACAATACTCAGGTGGGCCATGGGGTTTAAATGATGCTCAATTGGTACTAAGGGGCC
This sequence comes from Lithobates septentrionalis, assembly GCA_037952835.1. Taxonomy (NCBI): domain Eukaryota; kingdom Metazoa; phylum Chordata; class Amphibia; order Anura; family Ranidae; genus Lithobates; species Lithobates septentrionalis. The sequence continues at coordinate 1,121,265 of JBBDGP010002348.1, read as the reverse complement.
CAAAGTGTGCCAAGAAAATATCCCCCCCACCATTACACCACCACCAGCCTGAACCATTACAAGGCAGGATGGATCCATGTTTTCATGTTGTTTACACCAAATTCTAACCAAACCATCTGAAGGTCGCAGCTGAATTTGAGACTCATCAGACCAGACAACGTTTTTTCCAATCTTCTATTGTCCAATTTTGGCGATCCTGTGCGAATTGTAGCCTCAGTTTCCTGTTCTTAGCTGACAAGAGTGGCACCCGGTGTTTTGCTGCTGTAGCCCATCTGCTTCAAGGTTAGATGTGTTGTGCGTTCAGAGACGGTATTCTGCATACCTTGGTTGTAACGAGGGGTTGTTTGACTTACCGTTGCTTTTTCTATCATCTCAAACCAGTCTGCCCATTCTCCTCTGACATCAACAAGGCATTTTCCTCCACAAAACTGCCGCTCACTGGATATTTTTTCTTTTTCGGACCATTCTCTGTAAACCCGAGAGATGGTTGTGAGTGAAAATTATTTTATTCAATTCTATTCTAATCTTTGCTTTTCTATTCTATTCAAATTTAAATGTATTCTATTCAAATTTTGGGAAATGGTTATATTCTTTCTATTCTATTGTTTTTTTTAAATCTATTATATTCTTTTATTTTCTATTCTATTCTTTTCTATTCACATTTATACCTATTCTATTCAAATTTCAGAAGAAGGTTTTATTCTATTTTATTATAGTCTATTCTTTTTTCTATTCTAGTCTATTCTATTTTATTCTTTTTTTTCTATTCTATTCCTTTCTTTTTTTTTTTTATTGTATTTGAATTTGTTCTATTTAAAACTCAAATTTCAGAAGATGGTTATATTCTATTTTATTATATTCTATTCTACTCCTTTTTTTTCTATCTTATTCTGTTATTTTATTTTCTATTCTATTTCGTTCTTTTTTACTCTATTCTTTTATTTTCTACTCTATCCCTTTATTTTCTATTCTATTTTTTTCTTATTATTTCTTATTTATTTTGTATTCTGTTCTGTTTTACTCTATAATATTTTATTCTTTTATTTTCTATTATATTCTTTTCTATTCTATTATATTCTTTTCTACTCTATTCCTTTATTTTCTATTCTATTTTATTCTGTTTGGAAATTTGATTCAAAAACGATTCAAATTGGATTCGAAAACTATTCAAATTCCATCCGAAATTTTTTTTTTCGTTTTTTCGGATTCCTTTAAATGTGTTACTATTGTAATTCGGAAATTCGGATACATCCGAATTTCCGTTTTAACGAAAAGCTTGTCCGAATTTCAATTTGGAACGAAACGAACCGCGCGTGTTTACTGAAATCCAATGAATGAAAAGGGTGGGACAGGGACAGTCAGGCTGGGGAGAAACGTGTCAGATGTACTGGGTGAGACGGGGCTCTATCTGACTTGCTGCAGCTTCTAATGCACATTGTGAGAAGCTCACAGTGTGCAGTGAAATCAGAGGAAGCCATTTCAGTCCAGGAGAGGAGCCGTGTGCAGGACTGAAGGCTGGAGATCTATATGACTACAGATCTCGGTGTAAGCGTCCTCTCTCTTGGAATCTGAGGCTGTACTTCTCAGTGTCTCCAAAACCAAGATGGAAATATAAGCTCATTAACAGACCGGATCTGAGACAGCGCAACACGACTTCCATAGCATGAGATCGCGGCGTGAAAACTTTGTATCATCTGCTACGTGTCCCGAGAAGCCAGAGTTCTATCTTGCAGATCTTTTTTACCGCGCTGTAATGAAATGTTCTGACCTTTCTATTTCACCCATTAAGTTATGAATGAAGATGTAATATGAGGGGTCGGCACATTAATCATTTCATAATTTATGGAAACAAGGAGTACTTGAATGAGACTTGTTCATATCTGGGGGAAACATAGGAGAACGGTGTCCATTGTGCCATGAAATAACCAATGGAAAGCCGCAAGATTAAAATCATCATTGAAATGACATTTAAAGTGGTTGTAAACCTCAGACATGAAATATGAACAAAGCGCATCCCTCTATAGTGTGTGCTTGTTTCATTTAAAAGCACTAAGTGCCATTTCTGTCTGCTGCTTTTGTTCCACTGCTATCGGCATGAATCACTTTTGCCAAGTTTTCCTGACAACAAGAGAAAAAAGTGACAAGGGAGGGAGCTGCAGCACACAGACTGTGATTGACAGCCTCAGCTCTGTTCCTGTGTGCTGTGTGAAGATGGGTGTGTCCCTTCCCTCCAATCACCTGTTAGAGCTTTGTTCACTGAGCTCTGTAGAGTGTAACTTCAGCTCTCCGCCACCTTTTTTTCTGACAGCCCAGACAAGCTTTATAAATTCTGGACTCTGAATGGATGTAGAGACGAGAGGACCGCAGATAAACAGGTACACCTTATGTGGGAGGATGTGTTTTATCTCTGTGTATGGGGAGGTGCCTCATGGTGCGGCAGCAGTAAACACTAATGGCGCATACACACGATCGGAAATTCGGCCCGCAAAAGACCGATGAGAGCTTTTCGTGGGAAAATGCGACAGTGTGTATGCTCCATCAGTCTTTTGCTGGCGGAATTCCAGCCAGCAAAAGATTGAGAGCATGTTCTCAATTTTTCAGTCGGGAAAAGTTCCTATCCGAAAATGCGATCGTCTGTGGCGATTCCGACGCGCAAAATCCCTACGCATGCTCGGAGACAATTCGACGCATGCTCGGAAGCATTGAACTTCATTTTCTCGGCTCATCGTAGTGTTGTACGTCACCGCGTTCTTGACGGTCGTAATTTCAGTGAACTTTTGTGTGATCGTGTGTATGCAAGGCAAGCTTGAGCGGAATCCCCTCAGAAAAGCCGTCATATCTTTTTCCGACGAGAAATCCACTCGTGTGTACGCGGCGTAAGTGCCATTTCTGTCTGCTGCTTTGTTCCACTGCTATCGGCATTAATCACTTTTGCCAAGTTTTCCTGACAACAAGAGAAAAAAGTGACAAGGGAGGGAGCTCCAGCACACAGACTGTGATTGACAGCCTCAGCTCTGTTCATGTGTGCTGTGTGAAGATGGGTGTGTCCCTTCCCTCCAATCAGCTGTTAGAGCTCTGTTCACTGAGCTATGCAGAGTGTAACTTCAGCTCTCTGCCACCTTTTTTTCTGACAGCCTAGACAAGCTTTATAAATTCTGGACTTTGAATGGATGTAGAGAAGAGAAGCCTGCAGATAAACAGGTACACCTTATGTGGAAGGATTTGTTTTATCTCTGTGTATGGGGAGGTGCCGCATGGTGCGGCAGCAGTAAACTCTAAGCCTATGTACACACAATAGGATTTTCCGACAACAAAACCGTGGATTTTTTCCGAAGGATGTTGGCTCAAACTTGTTTTGCATACACATGGTCGCACAAATCTTGTCGGAAATGTGGATGGGCGTACCACCCTGTGGGCTTTGCTGCACCTGTTCTCCACCTGTATGGTCCAAATGTCCATAGTTGGCAAGGAGAGTGGTGATGACGCCCTGTGGGAGGGCGAAACGTTGACGCAATTTCCGGTATCACTGACGTCACTTCCGGTCCGGGAACGCACGCCAGGAACGGCGTTTTTACACCCACAGCTCCATGTTTGAAGCTTGTTTGATCTCACCTTTTGTAAATACCCACTCCCTTTTACAATAAAACCTTTTTAATGGTACTTCACCATCAGTTCCATTCTTTTTTTACTTCTGGGTACCTGTTTGTCTGGCTGAGAAACTTCATAAAGGAATTCTGGACCTGATGACCTATCACCATATCCGCCATCCCAGGATATCTTTACCAAGCTTTAAGTGACCCACCAGACTGAAAAGCTAGGGGTCGTTCTGATCTGGTGAGTGGGGATACATGAGGGGGTGTTGTACACCTGAATATTTCTGAAGCACCTCACTTTGGATTGGAGCACCTTCAGTCACTTTTATTTGGACTTTGTTTGTTCACCATTTAATGTATTTTCACCTGTTGTGTTTGCGAGCGCTATATCTTTATTCATATAAAGGAGAGTGCACTGCACATAGGTGGCCATTTGTTTGCTTTCAGCAGCTGGGGGTGGGTGGGTAGGCAGCTGCGCATGATAGCTTTGGGCGGTTGGGTTAAGGGGATGGAGAGTGGGCATGTAAGAGAAGAAAAAAAGCCAAAGCAGCCTACCACCAATCTGGAGCATGCATGTTGCACGGCCCTCACTGTGCTCCCCATGAGGTTATTTGCTGCACCTGGGGGGCAGCCATAGATAGGGAAGAAGCTGGGGGAGGGTGGGTGGTTGTGCATGCATGGTCTGTTTTTCATGACAACTCTTGGTGTGGTTGGTAGGGTGACCACATATCCAAACTGCCTAGCAAAAAAGTGTCCCCCGATATACATCCATTGTCAATCACACCGCGCGCCACACCCGAAAAAAGAAAAAAAGAAAAAACTCCCACCGTCTATGAAGGCTGGCCGCCTACTGCAGGCTCCGCCGTTTGGCAGTTCTTGTAGAGGTAAGGGGTGGGGCGACCTTACGACATCATCTGGTGACACCGCCCACTTGTGAAGTCACGGACCCTGCATGCATTTTTTTTTATTATTCAGCTGTCAGCGGGGAAGCCCATTGACAGCTGATGACTCGTCGGTTGTTAAGGATGCCGCGGCCGGCTTCCCAGCCCCTGCTTGTTAACAACTAGCTTTTAGTACTTTGCTCAATCAGGGCCAGGGCCGTCTTTAATATTGATTGGACCCTGGGCAAAACATTTCTTGGGCCCCCCCCATGTAGTTTCGCTCTCCACCTGCTTTGAGACACACAATAAATATCAGCTAGACTCAAAATCCATTTACTGAATCGGATCAGGCAGCGACTGCGATTGGTTGCCAGAGGTTACAGAGTATCATTACCGCTCATTGCTAGAGGTTACAGCACATGATTTATGCTTGTTGATTGGTTGCTAGAGATCACTGTACATCAATACTTCTCACTGATTGGTTGCTAGAGGTTACTGCACATCATTACTGCTTACTGATTGGTTGCTAGAGGCTACAGCACATAATCTCCTCACTGCCTATACACCATTAATAGACAGAAAACGCCTAGGGATCCTTGGACTCCTGGGATCAGTGGCAGTGCAGGGGGAGGGGTGGGTGTGATCGATTTCCAGCATGCCCCCTTATCTCCCCAGTGGGCAGCATTCCATATAGGTGATGGTGCATATGACCTCAGGGGGGCAAGATATACATATGAATACTGCCTCTATTTACATATGAATGCTGCCGATCCGTCACTATTTATATATAAATGCAGCTTCTATTTACATATCAATGCTGGTATTTACATGTAAACACAGGGTCCGCAGGTGAGTCATCTGTACACAACAATAGGGCAGAGCTGTGCAGCATTAGTAACAGAACTTCACACTGAAATATCAGGACACAGCACTGGACTAAAACCTCAGTGATGAGGGAATTTAAACTGGGATAGTTGGCAAGTATGAGGCAGCTGCTTTGGGCCCCACAATAATGACAGGGCCCAGGGCAGCTGCCCCTTTTGCCCTGCCTTAAAGACAGCCCTGATCAGGGCGCAGAATGCACTGTGCAGGTTGGCTGGTGGTGCAAAATGCTGGACTGTTCCGGGCAATCCTTGACACGTGATCACCCTAGTAGGGATGGTAGAGAGTGGGCATGTTAGAGCAGGCAGAAAGCCATAGCCTGGTCAAAGGGAGGTCATGGTCCACTAGTTGTCCACCACAAATCTGGAGCATACATGTTGTGCAGTCCTTGCTGCACTGCACTCCCCAAGCCTACTTGGGATTGCTTTACCTGGGGCTCCTGCCCCTCTTTCCACACCCTGGTCTTGGACTCTGTTGCAGGTAAGTTACATTTACAGGTCTTACAGGTGCCTCCCCCAGCCTGCGATCCCTTGTTAGCACATGGGCACTGCAGCACAGCTGACTGTCTCCTTGTGCTGTTTCTCTTTCCTCTTCTCTGAGCTCTGCAGTACAGGAAGAGGCTGATACTAAATCAAACACTTATATAATAAAAAACAAATACATACAGGGCTGGCGAATAAAGCAAGTACTACAACCGTATATGTAACTCTAAGTGAAAAGTGAAATGTGCTGTAATCCTATGATCATAAATACATACACTCATAGAATACGTGCTAAACATATAAAATTAATATATGAAAATAAGTGCCGATGAAAAATATACAATTACTAATAAAGTGACAGTGATAGGTCCCGGGTAAGTGCCATAAGCTGGACTACTGTGCAAAATTCTTGGTAGCAACCCCACTGGATAATAGCATCTCTTCAGCCTATGCTGACAATCAGTCACCTGAAATACTGCGGTTGGATGGCTCTGATGTAATGCAGTTCAGAAGGCAGAAAGGATGACTCTAAATCGTGGTAGGTGGGATAAAAGCTTGGAGATGTAGACCATCAATTCAAACCCAAAAGACAAGAAGAAACAATATGGTGAAGTACTGTGAAGAAAGAGATCACTTGCGCATCACAGCGCTACTCACAAGATTCGGAGTTGCAATCAGGCATATCAGAAAAACTTCCGCGATCGCCACTGTAAGCGTGCGTTCCACGGGAACAAGAAGAAGCGTCACTGGTTGAACATGAGCCGGATATTGCGTCAACGCGTTTCGTCCCTCCTCCAGGGTGTCATCAAAGATATACTTTTCATCGGCACTTATTTTCATATATCAATTTTATATGTTTAGCACGTATTCTATGAGTGCATGTATTTATGATCATAGGATTACCGCACATTTCACTTTTCACTTAGAGTTACATATACGGTTGTAGTACTTGCTTTATTCGCCAGCGCTGTATGTATTTGGTTTTTATTATATAAGTATTAGTACTTTCCTTATAGCAGCGGCAACACTTTCACTCTATTTTGGTTAGTCACGAGCGCTGCATTTATATTTTTTCTCTAATTCAAACACTTATTTCAGGAAGTGGAAACCTTAAATTTTTTAGCCCTGGTTCACACCAGTGCAGCTTTAAAATCATGCTACTTCAGTGAGATTTTAAAAACGCAAATCAGTGCGTTTTGATGTGCAATTTTATTGCAGCTTGCGACTTCATTTAACAGTAGTCAATGTAAGTTGCAATGCAATCGCAGAAAAGTAGTGCAGGAACTTTTTTAAAGTCACTGCGACTTGAGTCCCAACGATTTGAAACGTTCCATTGCCGCAAATGGGGTGGATTTTATCATGCAATTTTAAACTGTCAATGACCAGTCGCATTGATGTGAACCAGGGCTCAGACTTGAACAGAATAAACTAATAAAAAAATATTATAAAAAAAAACACATTGTGTTGCCTTTTAATTAGCACTGCAGAACAAGCAGCAACACCAATAGACAGCATCTCACAGCAGCCCATCAGAAATCATTCTACAGCATAACTACAGTGAACTGTAATTCGATTGGTTGCTGTATGCTGCTACTCTTCAGCATTAACCATGCCCTTTGCGCTGAATTGAGTGATTACATCCGAGTCAAATTGTCCTCATTAAAGGGAAGCAAAGACAGTGAATCCAAACTCTTAACTTCACAGTGCCTCGCGCCTCCTTCCCCTGCCGCAGCAATTAGGACTGTCAGTTGATAACTTTTTTTGGTTCTATCAAAATTTTATCTGATAGAATAATTTATGTCTTGGCTGCAAAGTGTCTACGGAGGTCCCAGCTGTGTTCATTCAGGGCTGCAGACGCAATTCATATTCATGGTCCATGAAGACAAATGGGAACTGTCAGAGTCAGTTCTAGAGAGCCCACTTCATCGCCCCTCACCCCCGGCACCCACAATTACCATGGCCTCCGCCGTAAACAAGAGCCACACTAAGTCACGCCATCCTCTTCCAAATCTGTCCAAGGGTATGAAAACGCCGATGGTTGGGTGACGCCAAGGGTTGAATGCTCAGTTTTTGCCAGAGGTGCCATTAAAGCGGAAGTAATCCCATAGATTTAACAGTTTCAAAAAACAGTTAAATTTCCGGCACATGCCGGGAATGTAACTGTCACATTGGATGTGCTCTCAACCAAACTGTCACACCATCTAATGGCTGGTGTTATAACTGATCACATGTGCAGCATCATGGCAGTTGAAGATGAAACAGGGGCCAAGGTGGCAGCTTCTTGGCTGAAAACGGTTGGAGGGTTTACTTCCACTCAGTGGCAGCTGGCGGTTGGGTCACCAGCACCCCACCCCTGCAACACGGTTGGTCATCCAGCCCCCCACTTACCCCATGTAGGTCGCGGGCAGGCAGCACTCCTACAGGTGATGGCTTCCATCATCTCTCCTCCTCCTCTGCATCGCTGCAGCTTCCATCGCCTCTCCTCCTCCTCTGCATCGCTGCGGTTTCCATCGCATCTCCTCCTCCTCTGCATTATGGCGGCTTCCATCGCGTCTCCTCCTCCTCTGCATCGCTGAGCTTCCATCGCGTCTCCTCCTCCTCTGCATCAAGGCAGCATCCATCGCGTCTCCTCCTCCTCTGCATCACTGTGGCTTCCATCGCGTTTCCTCCTCTTCTGCATCATGGCGGCTTCCATCACATCTCCTCCTCCTCTGCATCACGGTGGCTTCCATCGCGCCTCCTCCTCCACTGCATCACGGTGGCTTCCATCGCGCCTCCTCCTCCTCTGCATCTCGGCGGCTTCCATCGCATCTCCTCCTCCTCTGCATCATGGCGGCTTCCATCGCGTCTCCTCCTCCTCTGTATCGCTGAGGCTTCTATCGCGTCTCCTCCTCCTCTGCATCACAGCGGCTTCCATCGCGTCTCCTCCTCCTCTGCATCACTGTGGCTCCCATCGCGTCTCCTCCTCCTCTGCATCATGTCGGCTTCCATCGCATCTCCTCCTCTGCATCACGGTGGCTACCATCGCGTCTCCTCCTCCTCTGCATCACGGCGGCTTCCATCGCATCTCCTCCTCCTCTGCATCATGGCGGCTTCTATCGCGTCTCCTCCTCCTCTGTATCGCTGAGGCTTCTATCGCGTCTCCTCCTCCTCTGCATAACTGTGGCTCCCATCGCGTCTCCTCCTCCTCTGCATCATGTCGGCTTCCATCGCATCTCCTCCTCTGCATCACGGTGGCTACCATCGCGTCTCCTCCTCCTCTGCATCATGGCGGCTTCCATCGCATCTCCTCCTCCTCTGCATCACTGCGGCTTCCATCGCGTCTCCTCCTCCTCTGAATCATGGCAGCTACCATCGCGTCTCCTCCTCCTCTGCATCATGGCGGCTTCCATCGCATCTCCTCCTCCTCTGCATCACGGCGGCTTCCATCGCATCTCCTCCTCCTCTGCATCACTGCGGCTTCCATCGCGTCTCCTCCTCCTCTGCATCATGGCGGCTTCCATCGCGTCTCCTCCTCCTCTGCATCACTGTGGCTCCCATCGTGTCTCCTCCTCCTCTGCATCATGTCGGCTTCCATCGCATCTCCTCCTCTGCATCACGGTGGCTACCATCGCGTCTCCTCCTCCTCTGCATCACGGCGGCTTCCATCGCATCTCCTCCTCCTCTGCATCATGGCGGCTTCTATCGCGTCTCCTCCTCCTCTGTATCGCTGAGGCTTCTATCGCGTCTCCTCCTCCTCTGCATAACTGTGGCTCCCATCGCGTCTCCTCCTCCTCTGCATCATGTCGGCTTCCATCGCATCTCCTCCTCTGCATCACGGTGGCTACCATCGCGTCTCCTCCTCCTCTGCATCATGGCGGCTTCCATCGCATCTCCTCCTCCTCTGCATCACTGCGGCTTCCATCGCGTCTCCTCCTCCTCTGAATCATGGCAGCTACCATCGCGTCTCCTCCTCCTCTGCATCATGGCGGCTTCCATCGCATCTCCTCCTCCTCTGCATCACGGCGGCTTCCATCGCATCTCCTCCTCCTCTGCATCACTGCGGCTTCCATCGCGTCTCCTCCTCCTCTGCATCATGGCGGCTTCCATCGCGTCTCCTCCTCCTCTGCATCACTGTGGCTTCTATCGCGTCTCCTCCTCCTCTGCATCACTGCAGCTTCCATCGCGTCTCCTCCTCCTCTGCATCATGGCGGCTTCCACCGCATCTCTCCTCCTTTGCATCACGGTGGCTTCCATCACGCCTCCTCCTCCTCTGCATCACGGCGGCTTCCATCGCGTCTCCTCCTCATCTGCATCATGGCGGCTTTCATCACGTCTCCTTCTCCTCTGCATCGCTGCGGCTTCCATCGTGCCTCCTCCTCCTCTGCATCACTGCGGCTTCCATCGCATCTCCTCCTCCTCTGCATCATGGCGGCTTCCATTGCGTCTTCTCCTCCTCTGCATCACGGTGGCTTTCATCGCGCCTCCTCTTCCTCTGCACCACGGCGGCTTCCGCCATGCATCGTCTCCCTCCTCTTCCTAGGTGTTCAATAGGATCACCTGTCCTTTCAGACAATCGGGTGATGGGTCTCAGGACCCGCTTCCTGATTGGCCTGGGAGGAGAATCAGTGTGACAATGATTGCTATTGTCACACAACTGGGTGGGCTCAGGGTGCAGTGCCCTGAGCCCACCCTTTTTTGAAGTCTATTAGAGCCTCTGGCTCTAATTACGTTCTTCAAACCCCCCCCCATTAGAATCCATGTGTCCGGGCGCCCCACATGTAGATTAGGGGGGCCGTTCACATGGGTGGGGGGGTGGACACCTACTGTGTGGTGAACCCAGCCATGGACGGGCCGCTGCTGCTTCCTTGCTATATCCCTTGTTCCCCCCAGGTTCCTTCTTCCATGTGACCAATCTCCTGAACCCTTTTCCGTGCTTCGGTCACAGCTGAGCATCATCACATACAACGCAGGACCATGGCTCCAGCATTGTACGTGAGATCACCAATGGCTTCCCCACAAGCTGTAGCTTCGGAGAAAAAAGCACCAGCTGCCAAAAGTAAAATAGCTTTTTACTGCTACCCTAGCCAAAAACAAGCTTTTGAAGCCTTTCAGTGCAGAGGGAGCCTCACTGCAAGGCTATTTTTTTAATATACCCCTTTAAAGTAGACCTGCTGGAGGCTTTAAAATAAAAAAACACAGTTCAGTCTGCAACTCTCCTGAGCTGTCCTCTGCAGTACTACTTTTTTTGCCACAGTGCTCTGAGTTGAATGACCCCACGTCCCAAGAGCCCAGCTTATATAATTTACACAGACGGCCAAGGGGTGGTAAAAACTGTCCGCCTGTGTTTCCCTGCCCCTTGGCCTCCCACCTAAAGTCTAAAATACAGCAGGAGGAGGCAATTCACATGCTGTGGAAAAATTTAACGCAGCATGTTGAGTTGACAGGTAGCATCCCCTGTCAAACTCAGCCATTCAATTCAATAGGGCCGCTCTGTATCTCTGAGCAAAAACTCTTGGCTTGCTGTTACGGCACATTATCCCTATTATAGACCAGAAAACAAACCACACAGGCATTTAGGTTATGGCAGAATTGCCTCCTGAATGCCTGACCTCAGCTGTTTAGCTGCACTCTAAAAGTGATCCACCTCAGATTGCTTTTCGGAGCACCAGCCTAATACCAGTCATTATAGTGCCACCTATATTGCTGTCCTTTTAACATGGGAATAAAAAGGTGACACCTATGCTGCACACATGTAAGGTTACTTTCACCCTGTTAAAAGGACAGCAATATGGGTGGCGTTACAATGACTGGTATAAAAGGGCCCGCCTTGCTTTATACCAACAATTAAAATGATCTTTTGGTCTGGCACTCCTTTCTGTATTTCTAAGGTTTGAGCTACTTTTGGGTGCCTATCGGGGAAGCCTTGCTTTGTGGGAGCTGCTCCACCAGAACTATTGAGCTTGATTTAGGTTTTCCTTCATCTGACTACACATGCAAGTCTAAAAGTTCCCAACACCTCTTTGAGCAGGGGTGGCCCGTGTATTGTGGGCGCATGGGTGCCGCCCCCCCAACACCTCCGCCGCTCTCCCTATCCATACGCCCGGCTCCTTTCAGGACACCAGGCACATGAATTCCTATGGTGGGGGTGTGTTTTTTGAAGCACCTGATTAGAGACAGAGGCTCTGATAGGCTTTAAAATAGGGTGGGCTCGGGGCGCAGAGAGTGCGCCCCGATCCCACCCAATTGTGTGACCATAGCAAATTAATTTTACGCCTTTTTTCACACTACAGTTACTCCCAGTGAGACCTGTTTCTCGATTGGCCAAAGCGCCAGGAGATCCTATTGGATTGTTGTGAATTCATGAAGAAATATATTTTATATTTACTGGCAGAAACATGAGAGATGCTTAGGCCTCAAAAAGCAGATGAACTGTTGCCCTGTCGTCGACCTTTAAGGACAAATTAGACGCTCTCATGTTTTCCAAGTTTTACTACTTCTTTAAATATTGAAGACTTTAACAAGCATGTATTGTAAAGGAAGCTGTTGGAACAAAGACTGTTCTTGTCACAAAACAAGGAGATATTTACATGGTATTGTGAACAAACAAAAGCTGCCACAGGACACAAGGGTATATAAACTTGGTTAACAGAACCATTGTATGAACTTTTAGGATGGTTTAGACAAACAAGTCAGTTCTAAACACCCAGTGAGAATGTTCATGACTATTGTATACCAGATGTATCTAGTTTCCCTTTAATATCACACCCTTTAAACCTGCTACGTACCCCCCATCCCTATTTACCCCAAATAATTGAGACCACACCCATCTGGAGTAAAATATTGGCCGTAGCAGCCAATTATCTTTATTAATAATAACCAATAAAATTAATTTCAATATCAACTTAACGTAACTGTATAAAAACACCTGACATATCAGTTAAATACTCCCGTTGGTCTTTGCGGGGAAAAACCCACCAATCTTAAACTCGATCCAATCAGGCACTGCGGTACCTTAACTAAAATAGGCCTCCAGCTGACATGCTAGCTCGGAGACAACAAACCAATTGACCGCAGTGCACCCAATAACCAATTCCAGCTAAAACCTCCGTTAGCTGGAATACCACCAACGGGCCTCATACTACTGATGGGTCCCAAACTTTACCATAACTGGGGTTTAATCCTTCACCCGCAAAGACCAACATCACGCCACTGCCACGACATTCCAACATTTGAAATTGTAACAACAAAATCCATATAGACCATACTTACCAATTTTAGGGAGGGAGGGTGGGAAGCTCTCTCTTCCAGACCAACTGAGCTGGGAAGGGACCTTGCCCCCTGCTCAGTTAATTTTTGCTACACCTCTTCCTAATAACCTACCAATCCCAATTGTTCTAACATAAACATCCCTCAAACTATGTTCCACTGTTAACTCTGTCATGCCCGCCCTTTGCTTATTATTTTTATTTCTTTGCTCCGGGCTTTCTTGACTATTGTATACCAGATGTATCTAGTTTCCCTTTAACCACTTCAGCCCCGGAAGGATTTACCCCCTTCCTGACCAGAGCACTTTTTACAATTCGGCACTGCGTCGCTTTAACTGCTAATTGCGCGGTCATGCAATGGTGTACCCAAATGGAATTTGTGTCCTTTTCTTCCCACAAATAGAGCTTTCTTTTGATGGTATTTGATCACCTCTGCCGTTTTTATTTTTTGCGCTATACACGGAAAAAGACCGAAAATTTTGAAAAAAAATGATATTTTCTACTTTTTGTTCTAAAAAAAATCCAATAAACTCAATTTTAGTCATACATTTAGGCCAAAATGTATTCGGCCACATGTCTTTGGTAAAAAAAATGTCAATAAGTGTATATTTATTGGTTTGCGCAAAAGTTATAGCGTCTACAAACTAGGGTACATTTTCTGGAATTTACACAGCCTTTAATTTATGACTGCCTATGTCGTTTCTTGAGGTGCTAAAATGGCAGGGCAGTACAAAACCCCCACAAATGACCCCATTTTGGAAAGTAGACACCCCAAGGAATTTGCTGAGAGGCATGTTGAGCCCATTGAATATTCATTTTTTTTGTCCCAAGTGATTGAATAATGACAAAAAAAAAAAAAAAATTACAAAAAGTTGTCACTAAATGATATGTTGCTCACACAGGCCATGGGCATATGTGGAATTGCACCCCAAAATACATTTAGCTGCTTCTCCTGAGTACGGGGATACCACATGTGTGGGACTTTTTGGGAGCCTAGCCGCATACGGGGCCCCGAAAACCAATCACTGCCTTCAGGATTTCTAAGGGCGTACATTTTTGATTTTACTCCTCACTACCTATCACAGTTTTGAAGGCCATAAAATGCCCAGATGACATAAAACCCCCCCAAATGACCCCATTTTGGAAAGTAGACACCCCAAGCTATTTGCTTTGAGGCATGGTGAGTCCATGGAATGTTTTATATTTTGACACAAGTTGCGGGAAAGTGACAAATTTTTTTTTTTTTTTTTTTTTTTGCACAAAGTTGTCACTAAATGATATATTGCTCACACAGGCCATGGGCATATGTGGAATTGCACCCCAAAATACATTTAGCTGCTTCTCCTGAGTATGGGGATACCACATGTGTGGGACTTTTTGGGAGCCTAGCCGCGTACGGGACCCCGAAAACCAATCACTGCCTTCAGGAATTCTAAGGGCATACATTTTTGATTTTACTCCTCACTGCCTATCACAGTTTCGGAGGCCATGGAATGCCCAGGTGGCACAAACCCCCCCCCAAATGACCCCATTTTGGAAAGTAGACACCCCAAGCTATTTGCTGAGAGGCATGGTGAGTATTTTGCAGCTCTCATTTGTTTTTGAAAATAAAGAAAGACGAGAAAAAAAAATTTTTTTTTTCTTTTTTCAATTTTCAAAACTTTGTGACAAAAAGTGAGGTCTGCAAAATACTCACTATACCTCTCATCAAATAGCTTGGGGTGTCTACTTTCCAAAATGGGGTCATTTGGGTTTTTTTTTTGCCACCTGGGCATTCCATGGCCTCCGAAACTGTGATAGGCAGTGAAGAGTGAAATCAAAAATTTACGGCCTTAGAAAGCCTGAAGGCGGTGCTTGGTTTTCGGGGTCCCGTACGCGGCTAGGCTCCCAAAAAGTCTCACACATGTGGTATCCCCGTACTCAGGAGAAGCAACAGAATGTATTTTGGGGTGTAATTTCACATATTCCCATGGCATGTTTGAGCAATATATCATTTAGTGACAACTTTGCGCAAAAAAAATAAAAAAAATAAAAAATTGTCTCTTTCCCGCAACTTGTGTCACAATATAAATTATTCCATGGACTCAACATGACTCTCAGCAAATAGCTTGGGGTGTCTACTTTCCAAAATGGGGTCATTTGGGGGGGTTTTGAACTGTCCTGGCATTTTATGCACAACATCTAGAAGCTTATGTCACACATCACCCACTCTTCTAACCACTTGAAGACAAAGCCCTTTCTGACACTTATTGTTTACATAAAAAAATAATTTTTTTTTGCAAGAAAATTACTTTGAACCCCCAAACATTATATATTTTTTTTAAAGCAAATGCCCTACAGATTAAAATGGTGGGTGTTTCATTTTTTTTTTTCACACAGTATTTGCGCAGCGATTTTTCAAACGCATTTTTTGGGGAAAAAACACACTTTTTTACATTTTAATGCACTAAAACACACTATATTGCCCAAATGTTTGATGAAATAAAAAAGATGATCTTAGGCCGAGTACATGGATACCAAACATGACATGCTTTAAAATTGCGCACAAACGTGCAGTGGCGACAAACTAAATACATTTTTAAAAGCCTTTAAAAGCCTTTACAGGTTACCACTTTAGATTTACAGAGGAGGTCTACTGCTAAACTTACTGCCCTCGATCTGACCTTCGCGGCGATACCTCACATGCATGGTGCAATTGCTGTTTACATTTGACGCCAGACCGACGCTTGCGTTTGCCTTAGCGCGAGAGCAGGGGGGATAGGGGTGCTTTTTTTTTTTTTTTTTTTCTTTATTATTATTTTTTTATCTTATTTTTAAACTGTTCCTTTCATTTTTTTTTTAAATCATTTTTATTGTTATCTCAGGGAATGTAAATATCCCCTATCATAGCAATAGGTAGTGACAGGTACTCTTTTTTGCAAAAATTGGGGTCTATTAGACCCTAGATTTCTCCTCTGCCCTCAAAGCATCTGACCACACCAAGATCGGTGTGATAAAATGCTTTCCCAATTTCCCAATGGCGCTGTTTACATCCGGCGAAATCTAAGTCATAAAATGCTCGTAGCTTCCGGTTTCTTAGGCCATAGAGATGTTTGGAGCCACTCTGGTCTCTGATCAGCTCTATGGTCAGCTGGCTGAATCACCGGCTGCATTTTCAGGTTCCCTGTTGAGACAGGAGAGCCAGAGAAAAACACGGAAGACGTTGGGGGGGGGGGCCATTCCCTCCCACTGCTTGTAAAAGCAGTCTAGAGGCTAATTAGCCGCTAGGATTGCTTTTACATGAAAGCCGACCGCTGGCTGAAAAGAATGATACCAAGATGATACCTAAACCTGCAGGCATCATTCTGGTATAACCATTCAAAGTCGTGAATGGCGTACCTGAAGACAAAAAAATGGTTAACAATAAAGCACAGTAAACGGTAAAGTATAAAAAATTGCATACCTGAAAAACAAACATGATAAAACATAATAACAATAAAACATTGCAGAATAGAATACAGTAAAAAAGAGCAGAACAATAGAGAGAGAGAATAGAGAGAGAAAGAACAATAAAACGACAACTATTTTTTTTTTATTTTATATTTTTGTATGTGTTTTTTTTTTTTTTTTTTTTTTGTAACTAACTTTTATAACTGTAACCGGTTCCAGGTTCGGGTCTCTCAAAATGCGATGGCATCTTGGGAGACCCTGTGAAAGTGTGCCTAGTCTGTGGAATGCTGTACCCTACGCTAATAGTCAACTAGTGCATGGTAGCGTTCAAAATATTCACCAATGCAAAGACCAGGATTGTCAGGACAGGAGGGACAATAATAGCGGGTGTCACGCCTATATCCGCGCTTGCTGCAGACACAACATCTTTTTTGGGGGGGTTCGCTGGGTAGGGGTACTCGGGAGGACATAAAGAAAATGCCTCTCATGCAGCCGACTGCATTTGGTTGGGGATGTGAATGGGGGAAGTACGGGCGCTGCAGAAGCGGTGGGTTCCCAATTAGGATTGGCGAATGCAGTAGGAAGGGCACTATGGGCACGACGGGCCTGTGTTTGTCTTTTTGGTGGCAGTGGGACACTACTTGTGCTTGCCACCTCACCAGCTTGAACTGCACTTATGGGACTCGCCACGTCACCAAGTGTTACTGCAGTGCTGGTTTGACTACGACCGGGGTGTACTAGGCCGCTGGCGCTTGCCAGTTCACCAAAACGCTACCAAAAAATCTGTTAGCGATCGCAGGGATCAGGCCTGACTCTGCGAACGCTGCAGTTATGCGTTTAGTGTTCTGTAAGTGACAGTGATCGATCGATACTGCACTTGGGTGGGCTGGGCTGGGCCGGGCGGAGGGGCAAAACGCAGGTGCTAGCAGGTATCTGGGCTGATCCCGCTAACACTGCGTTTGTGGGAACCCTAAACTGCTGGGGACGCCAGTATAGATCTGATCGGATCAGATATTGATCCGTTCAGATACTATACCACTAAGGGAGGCGTATGCTGCGTGCGTGGGTGTTAGCGGTACTGGCGCTAATCTGACGCTGCCTGGGGCTGGTGCTTGCCAGTTCACCAAAACGCTACCAAAAAAACTGTTAGCGATCGCAGGGATCAGGCGTGACTCTGCGAACGCTGCAGTTATGCGTTTAGTGTTTTGTAAGTGACAGTGATCGATTGATACTGCACTTGGGTGGGCTGGGCCGGGCCGGGCGGACGGGAAAAACGCAGGTGCTAGCAGGTATCTGGGCTGATCCCGCTAACACTGCGTGTTTGGGAACCCTAAACTGCTGGGGACACTAGTATAGATCTGATCGGATCAGATATTGATCCGTTCAGATACTATACCACTAAGGGAGGTGTACGGTGCGTGCGTGGGTGTTAGCGCTACTGGCGCTAACCTGACGCTGCCTGGGGCTGGTGCTTGCCAGTTCACCAAAACGCTACCAAAAAAACTGTTAGCGATCGCAGGGATCAGGCCTGACTCTGCGAACGCTGTAGTTATGCGCTTAGTGTTTTGTAAGTGACAGTGATCGATCGATACTGCACTTGGGTGGGCTGGGCTGGGCCGGGCGGAGGGGCAAAACGCAGGTGCTAGCAGGTATCTGGGCTGATCCCGCTAACACTGCGTTTTCGGGAACCCTAAACTGCTGGGGACGCTAGTATAGATCTGATTGGATCAGATATTGATCCGTACAGATACTATACCACTAAGGGAGGCGTATGCTGCGTGCGTGGGTGTTAGCGGTACTGGCGCTAATCTGACGCTGCCTGGGGCGACGCATATCACCGCCGGGCGATCAGGGGGCTAAACCTTTATTCGGTAATAAACGGCGGGTGCCCTGACACTATAAAAAATAAACGAACTAACCAGCGTCACCCGTAACAGTTATACGGTGATCAGTGGTGAAAGGGTTAACTAGGGGGCAATCAAGGGGTTAAAACATTTATTAGGTAGTATATGGGGGTCCCTGTCGCTATAAAACGCTGACGGCGAACCTAAATATTTATGTCCCTAACTAGCGTCACCAGCGACACTAATACAGCGATCAGAAAAATGATCGCTTAGCAACACTGGTGACAGGGGGTGATCAAGGGGTTAAAACTTTATTAGGGGGGGTTAGGAGGGTACCCTAGACCTAAAGGGGGCCTAACATTCACTGCCCTAACACACTAACTGTCACAAACTGACACCAATACAGTAATCAGAAAAAAAAAAAAAAAAAAAAAACCTGCTTTGTGTCAGTTTGTGACGGGGGGGGGGGGTGATTGGGGGGGGATCGGGGGGCGATCGGGGGGGGGATCGGGGTGTAATGTGTGCCTGGCATGTTCTACTGTGTGTGTGTGTGTTGTGCACTCACATTACATGTCTTCTCTCCTCGGCCCGGAACGGAAAATACCGAGCCGAGGAGAGATGACATCATTTCCTCTGCCTCTGTGTACAATACAGAGGCAGGGAAATGATCCCATTGGCTGGGAGCGATCGCGAGGGGGGGGCCACGAATGGATGGCCTCCCCCTCACCACCGATCGCCGAGGGACATTTGCCGACCGTCGCAGGCACCGGGGGGGGGGGTCCGATCGGACCCCCCACCCGCGGGCAGGCAGGGATGTACAGGTAAGCCCTTATGCCTGCCCGTGCCGCTTTGTCGACGTACATCTGTGTGCGGCGGTCGGCAAGTGGTTAATATCACACCCTTTAAACCTGCTACGTACCCCCCATCCCTATTTACCCCAAATAATTGAGACCACACCCATCTGGAGTAAAATATTGGCCGTAGCAGCCAATTATCTTTATTAATAATAACCAATAAAATTAATTTCAATATCAACTTAACGTAACTGTATAAAAACACCTGACATATCAGTTAAATACTCCCGTTGGTCTTTGCGGGGAAAAACCCACCAATCTTAAACTCGATCCAATCAGGCACTGCGGTACCTTAACTAAAATAGGCCTCCAGCTGACATGCTAGCTCGGAGACAACAAACCAATTGACCGCAGTGCACCCAATAACCAATTCCAGCTAAAACCTCCGTTAGCTGGATTACCACCAACGGGCCTCATACTACTGATGGGTCCCAAACTTTACCATAACTGGGGTTTAATCCTTCACCCGCAAAGACCAACATCACGCCACAGCACACACCAGGGTAAAGCCTTACCCTTGTGTGCCCTGCCAAACCCTCAATGTTCGCTGTATCCCATCCTGTATTCCCAAAGCCCACATCGTTCAGGTGTACCCCATCTCTCCGCAAGTAACGCCATGTATCCACCTCTAACACCATGTGCCTGATAGCCAACCCACCATTCCTGACCACGAAACCACTGACTTCCTTGTTAACCTTCTTACGGGCCCCGTTAACCTTGCCCACCGACCTCGCCAACCTCCACGTAGTACGTGCCACGATGTCCGACCACACAATCAACATGTGTGGAAAAGCCATCCTAAGTTGCCAAAATCAAATTTGATGTCTCGCACCAAATCTAACATTGACCTGAGCCCCAGATCATTGCCGCCAACGTGTAACACCCACCCGTCAAGAGGCCTATCCATACGTGCAAATCTACGCACCTACGACACCGTTCTACCCCATAGCATACCAGGCCCCCCAACCACCGGAGACAAGCTTCCTGTCTGGAAAAACCCCAACTGTCTCCCATCCCTTCTGGCATCACCTCTCCTCGCCCCCCAACACATATAGGGGTGGCCCACTGTCCAGACCAGGCACTGCGTTTGACCTGAAAGAAAAGAAAAAACAAACCCCCCAATAAATCAGATAGACACCCCAGCACATATAATCTTTTCAGTGTACTCGTAGCCACCCTTGTCCTAAAGGAATGGGATGAAAACTTTTTTTTTTTTTTTGATCCCCCAAACCAAGTGCCCCCAAACATTTATTGAAAATTTCAATGAATTGAAAAAACGCGATAACGACAACCCATCCTGATGTACCAAAAGGGGGGGGACCACCCCCCCCCCCCGGGCATATGGCAAGAAACCCCCCGCACCAATTGTACTGGGCACAAGGGAGAACCTGGCAGTGAAAAAAAAAAACCTGCACCATTATTCCCTTGCCCCGCTGATTCGTTTTAGATTTTGTAACCAATATGGACAATCTGTCCTCCCCACAACTGACATCTATTACACCCAATCCCCCATTTTTCTTTTTACAGGGGCTGACTAATTCACTAATTCGAAACGCCCCAAAAAACGCCAAGGCGAATGCCGCCTTAAACAAAACTACCTCATAACCTGACGAACAAGTAATGTCTAACTGCGCCACTGTCCTACCTAATAGCTCGAACGAAACCGGGCGCCTAGCGTCCCTCCCCAGCTTAGAACGCCAGTAAACCTTCAATGCCTGCCCAACCCAAAATTCCTTAGTAAAGTCAGATAAACCTTGAAGTTTTAACCAAAAACGCCAGGCCTGCCAACTTCTTTTTCAACCCAGACACCGACACCCCATCCTCCAGATTCCGGGAAACAAAATACAAAAAACCAACAACCAGAAATCTTGTTCCTCATGGCCTTCCACCACCTGTTGCAGCATTGATACCCAGTCCTGCCATACTCTGTTGTAAGCTGACCACGTCGCCTCGCTCACTGACTGTCTAATCCATCCCGCTACTCTTCCAAGGCCATCCTCCACAGCTGCTCGGGACAAGGGACCCCGTTCTGCTCCGCCCCTGGTACCAACTCCCGCAATCTGTCCCACTGAAAGCGAGATAGTGCATCAGCAATGACATTTTCCACACCAGAGAGGTGCACAGCATAGATGCACACATTCCGCTGCCAGACAGCGCAATACAAGGTGTCTCAGCAACCTTACCACCGGCGGTGATGCAGCTGAAACCTTGTTAATTACCTGTACCACCCCCAGGTTGTCCCCGTGAAATCTAACTTTCAAATTCCTGAAAGATTCCCCCCACAACTCCACTGCTAATACCACAGGGAACCGTTCAAACAGTAACATGTTCTTTACTAAACCTGCCTCCTTCCACGACTGAGGCCAAGGCCCTGCACTACACTTACCTTGGAAGAAGGCTCCAAAAAACCGCAGAAACCACCGCATCTGTGTACAGCTCCCGATCCAAATTGCTAACTGGCCCTGACATCCACAACGCACTGCCATTAAAATTAGCCAGGAACGTGTGCCGTACCTACAGGTCTTCTCTATGAGCCTTCACCAAGCGCACATAGTGCTTGGGGAACGTAACCCCTGCCGTACTTGCAGACAGCCACCTGCAAAATACCCTTGCCATGGGCAAAATGCGACACGCCAAATGTAACTTACCTAATAAGGATTGCAGGGTGCGCAGCCGTACTTTGCGAAATCCCATTATTCCCTGAATCTCTGCTTGCAAAGCCGTCAGCTTATCTTCCGGCAGCCTGCACTCCATGTTCTCTGAGTCTAACATGATGCCTAAGAAACTCAACACCGTCCGTGATCCTTCAGTCTTCTCTGGGGCCAATGGAATACCAAACGTATCTGCAACATGTTCCAGCGTAGCCAACAGGACCGCACAAAACTTCTGACTTGGGAGGGCCCACGCAAAGGAAATCGCCCAAATAGGGAATGATTGAATTTATTCCCGCGACGTCACTCACCACCTACTCTAGGAAGGAACTAAACTGTTCAAACAACGCGCAGGATATAGAACACCCCATAGGTAGCCAGCAATCTACGTAGTGTTCCTACTGCCAACAACAAACGAAAAACTCTCCGGGTGAACCGGTAGCAAACGAAAAGCCGACGCTATGTCAGCTATCGCCCTAAGTGCCCCCCGCCCATACACCCAAACTACCGCTGCATCAAACGACGTATATGAGACCACGCAGACCTCTGGGTCGATGGCATCATTCCCCGAACCCCCTTTAGGGTAGGAAAAATTCTGAATAAGCCTAAATTTGTTAGGCTCTTTCTTCGGCACAACGCCTAGCGGTGCCACTACCAAATCCGATATTGGCAACGAAGGAACATTCCCACTTATGCGGCCTAACAAAATTTTCTTCCCCAATTTCTCCTAAACCATGTCAGCATGTTGTAAGGCTGACCGCAAATTGCATGACAGCGGGGGAGTATCCATTAAACGTGAAGGGATTCTAAAACCCTCCGCAAATCCCCGACCAAGTAACCGCGCTGCCTCCCTGTCTGGGTATCTATCTAGGAAAGGTTGCATCTTTGCCACTTTCACCGGCGTTCTCCCCTTTTTCCCCCAGGGTCGCCGGTACGACCCTTTCCTTGTTTAAAAACACCGGGACACCGTGTGTCCCCCTCCACAACCTGAACCTTCGTGCTTGTACTTGCACGACCCCCCAAATCTACAGGAACCCTTATTAAACTGCCACCCCTTGAAACAACAGAGCCGTCGGCCTAGCCGAGGTCATAAGGCGCATCCATAAGCTGATGTCCTTATGATCCCACTTCAAGGACAGGCATATAGCCCTCCGCTGCCTAAAACTGCTCGTCAAACCGCAGCCAAGCTGTTCCCCTGTAACTCTGAATGCCACACCTATAGCGTCCAAATAGCCCAAACAATGACGAGCAGTGCTCTGGGTTCTTTTCCCCAATAACACTTGCCAATATTGCAACGGCCTGCAGCCAATTCGCAAAAGTCCTGGGGATAAGCCTCTACCTCCTTTTCTCCTTGTCCTCCTTCTTGTTATCCTCCGGCTTAACCCTATCTAAGTTACATTTTACCAGCGGTAGGAGCGCAAAAATCTCCACGTATTCCCCTTTCCTAATTTTTCTCGAACTTCAGGTATTAGGTGCGCTCCGATGGGCCCCTCAAAACCCACCTAAACCTCACATTTTTCTGCATCTGCCAGTCTCACCAAATCTTGTTTTTTCGCCCCTTCCCCTGTCCCCCCCCCCCCGGCGGCTTAGGCACCACCTCCTGCACTGCCACCCCAGCGACCTCCGTCGCGGGTGCCGCTTGTTCCGTAGCAGGCACGGGGGGAGTCCCCGAGCCCGTTGACCACCCGACCCTTGCCCCCCCCGACCCCAGGATCCACCCACCGCCGCAGGAAACTGAATCCCAATTGTCCCCAGCTCAAATTTTTTACTAAATCCTTCAAACCTGCTCAGAACTCCTGCAACCCCAATTCCGCCGTAGCGCGGCCAACCGCCCCCGCGGCCGGAGTGGGAGGCACAGTCGCATCCGACTGCCCCGCTGCTCCCTGACCCCCACTGTTAATCTCGCCCCCCTCCCCCACAAGATTACCAACAACACGTGAAGGAATAACCATGGACTTACCGAGATGCCTGGGAAGGGTCCCACCAGCCGAAAGTCCCGTCTCCACTGCAGCATGACGTCCCTGCTGCCCATCGTCGTCCGACTGCGACAGCTCTCCTTCTGACCGGTCTTCTCCTATCTCCGCTTCATTGGCCGACAGTCCTCCAGCAGACACCTCCCTGGCCGCCGGGGATCCGCGGTCCTACAGAGCTCCTCCTCCGAGCGCCGGATTCACCCACTGATTTGTGGGTCGCTTTTTTATGGGCCCAATGACATCTATCCCACAGTGCCGCACCAGGCCACTGCCCGCTTCTGTCCTCTCTCCCTCCCCTCTTACGTGCCCCCCAGCCCCAGCTTTGGGGTGCCTGGGTGCCGTTGCTGCCATCCTCCCATGCTGAAGCCCCGCCCCTGCTGTGGAAACGCCAGGGGCCTGTCTCCCTGCTCCATCTTCGCTAGGCCCAGCATCCGCCTTGGAACTGCTGGCGCTACTCCTGGATGCTCCACGGACTGATGGCCTCTGCCCCCCCTTCTCCCCACCTCATGTGCCGCCGCGCGCTTCGCGGGAGGCCCAGAAACCGGCCTCCCTGCCCGAACCTGCTGTCTGTGCTCTCTGGGAGGGAGGGGGATAGAGGGATCTGGCTGGGAGCGAACCCCCCCTTTCCTGCGCCACCGCGCGCTTCGCGGGCGGCCCAGAAACCGGCCGACCCGCACGGAGCTTCTGACTCTGCACCCTGGGAGGGAGGAGTAGAGGGGGATCCGGGGAGAAACGAGCCTGGCGGCCTGGACCGCCGCGCTCGCACCGACTCACCCACCGCTGAAATGGCCGCTGAGGCACTGTCACCCAGCGCCGCATCCAGGCTGCTCTCAAGCCATCCAGGTCCCCTGGACGCCGTCCCGGCCTTCAATCTTGCAAACAGGGATTCACAGCGGCCATGCTGCAAGCTCTCTCTTCCAGACCAACTGAGCTGGGAAGGGACCTTGCCCCCTGCTCAGTTAATTTTTGCTCCACCTCTTCCTAATAACCTACCAATCCCAATTGTTCTAACATAAACATCCCTCAAACTATGTTCCACTGTTAACTCTGTCATGCCCGCCCTTTGCTTATTATTTTTATTTCTTTGCTCCGGGCTTTCTAGGTCCCTCTCAACACATTAGAGAAAGTTGAATATTGTGCTAGTCAAAAATAATATAAGGTATCAATAAGGTTATCATAAGTCATTTTAAACTATCTCTGACATTGTAGGTCACAGAGACATTATAATGTTGACGTCTGCGGACCCAACAACTTTGCTATGAAGAAAATGTATATGAAAGTGTGATTTTATAAGTAGAAGTGTTTTAGGTAACGAATTAGTATTAGGAAAAACATGTAATCATGATTATAATCATGTAAGATTGTAGCCTACACTTAAGATAAACAGATGTTCAGTGGAGATACCAGAAGTTATACAGGTATCCATATAGATAATCATTTTTATGTGGTATTGATGAAATATATAACAATGTGTGTATTTCCTAGATAGACCAGTTTACCGATATACATTTATAGAGATACAGTTATATAACCAAGTTATGTCATGATGATTAATCAAACTTATACTGAGTGTATTTTACATTAGACCGAGTACCAGAATATGTAAAGGTATATACTTATCCTTACCATTATACACCTTATGAAAATAGGACATATTAATTTAAAAGGATGGACTCAAAACATGTGTGAGACACCTGGTGGTTGAAGGTGGTATTATTTGAACTCACTAATTTTCCAGAGGAAGTTAATCATTATGTCTCCTAACCCAATGGGAAGTGAGCCACCTCCTTTTGGGCAGAGCCATTATAATTTTTATGTTCTTATTATCTGAAATGGTATTTAGAGGCAAGGAAGATGGGAGACAGGAAGGACGAACGGAACGGAGGGAGAGAGCTCAGGGGGAGAGCTCAGGGATCCACCCTGAGGGGGGACACTGGGGGACACACACACTCCCAGACTGACACTCATGCACTATGCATGAATACATATCTTTACATTCATGAAAATTCCTCAACACCTAATACTTAGAACTCGGAGGTCACAAGAAGTAAATCCTCTTTAGGAGTATCCACTTTTGAAACTACGGCAGCCATTTTAACTCTGGTAACCAGCCCATAGGAACTGCAGCCATCCTGGAATGGGTAATTATGTCATGTTGATTTTATCTTGTATGTTCTCTCAAATATTGATATGTTCTCACAGGTATTGATGTATTGAATATTATACAGTTGATAATCATTCTCCCGAATCAATAACCGCCTTGTAGATTTTTCTCTAAAGATTAAAATTTTTCATTATATTTTTTTTTTGCATAGTTGCCACATTTATTGACAAAGCAAACGTCTAATTTATTTCACAATTTTAACCACTTACTTGCCTGCAGCAAAGTAACGGTTGTACGTGTGAAATACAGATGTTCTGTTTAATTGTCAATTTCACAAGGTTATTGATTCTACCGAGAAGTTATCATGGTGGTATTATGTCAAAGGGACGGTACGCCCATTTTTGCAAGTGTTTTTATTGATTTTCAAGACGTTCATGTAACGCAATCGGTATCTTAATTTCATGTGATTATTTGTGTTTGTTTACCAATAAAATTTCTATTTCGTATGACCACACGTCTCCGTGAATAAGTTTCACAAGCATAGACGGTGTCATATTGATTGATTTTGTATCTTAAAAATATCTTCGTTAAAAATTACTCAAGGATAATTATTGTGCGGGAAACCTGTCCTTAAAAAGGCACAACTTATTCTGACTGAAAATTCACTACAGGATGCCTAGCACTGTAGAAGAGGAGACACGCTGGAGCCGGACCCAGCACTGCCGCTGCCCGGAGGACACAGGAGGAGAGGAGGCGACAGCAGGAGAGGAGAGGAGGACACAACCCACCTCATAGTAAGTGCCGGACTTCCAGGGGGGGGGGAGCCGCCACTGTCTTTGAGAATGCTGTTTACGAAAGAAGAAGACAACCCTGCATGTCATATGACTGGTCCACTGGAATGGACATTGGAAAAGTATGAGTATAAAACAAAATTACTGCTGTGAAGGGCAATCGGTGGGGGTAGGGAGGAAGCAGTGGGGGGCATGGATCAAACCCAAGAATTTGGCTTTAAGTACTCTGAGAGCTCTGAAACTCTGGGCTCCAGTACTGACCAGTTTTAGGGTGTCCTCCAATATGCATTGCTACACTTTTGATCAGCAAAGCCACCTATTATGGCTGTAGACCAATGTTATGGTGCTTTAGTTGGAAGTTGGACCCATTTTCTTCCTTCATAAGCCAGATAATTTTGGCTTGGTATATACCCCTTGCCATGGCTGGGTTTACCACACAGTAGGCATGTGCCTATAGGCATCAGAGCCAGAGATTTTAGGTTGGCAGACTTTTACAGTATAACTATCACCAACATATCCCCCCCACTATAATTTTTAGAAATAAGTTACTCACTTGGGCCCAGGCAGACTTTTACAGTATAGCTGTGTTTACCATTAAGCACAGTAGGCCTGTGCCTATAAGTTCCAGAACCAAAGGGGTAGCCTTTTGCAGTATAGCTATCACCAATAGACCCCCCATCATTAGAAGAAAAAAGTGGCCTACTTGGGGCCACTCTTTTTTTTTTAGCTGTAGACTAATGTCGAGGTGCTATAGTTGGGAGTTGGACCCATTTGCTTCCTTCATAAGCCAGATAATTTTGGGTTGATATATTCTCCTTGCCATGGAGGGGTTTACCATTAGCACAGTAGGCCTATGGCTTTAGGCACTAGAACCTAAGAGGCAGATTTTTACAGTATAGCTACCACCAACATATTCCCCCCGCCATCATTAGTAGAAAAAGGTTACTAACTTGGGGCCAGGCAGACTTTTACAGTATAGCTATCACCAACATATATGGCCCCTACCAGGGCTGGGTTTACCATTAGGCACAGTAGGCATGTGCCTATAGGCACAAAAGCCAGAGGTAGACTTTTGCAATATAGCTATCACCAATATATCCCCCCTCCATCATTAGTAGAAATAAGTTACCTACTCTGGACCACTCATTGTGGCTGTAGACCAATGTTGCGGTGCTATAGTTGGGAGTTGGACCCATTTGCTTCCTTCATAAGCGAGATAATTTTAGGTTGGTATATGTCCCTTCCCATGGCTGGGTTTACCATTGGGCACATTAGACATCCAGAACCTAAGAGGCAGACTTTTACAGTATAGCTATCACCAGCATATTGTGGCTGTGGACCAATGTTGAGATGCTATAGGTGAGAGTTGGACCCATTTGCTTCCTTTATAAGCCAGAGAATTTTAGGTTGGTATAAGGCCCCTACCAGGGCTGGGTTTACCTTTAGGCCTAGTAGGCATAGGCGCCAGAACCAAAGGGGTAGACTTTTGCAATATAGTTATGACCAATATATCCCCACCCCCCATCATTAGTAGAAATAAATTACTCATTTGGGCCCATCCATTATGGCTGTGGACCAATGTTGAGGTGCTATAGCTGAGAGTTGGACCCATTTGCTTCCTTTATAAGTTAGAGAATTTTGGCTTGGATATTTGACCCCTGCCAAGACTGGGTTTACCATTAGGCATTGTAGGTCTTGTCCCCAACATTCCCCCCACTCCCTCACTTGGGCCCACCCATCGTGGCTTTGGACCAATGTTCAGGTGTCATAGTTGAGAGTTGGACCCATTTGTTTCCTTTTATAGGAGAGTTTTAGGTTTGAATGTGCCCCCTGACAGGGAAGGGTTTACCATTAAGCACAGCCTGTGCCTATAGATGCCAGAGCCTAAGAGGCAGACTTTTACAATATAGCTATCACCAACATATCCCCCCCCCCCTCCCATCAATGGTAGAAATAAGTTACTCACTTGGGCCCACCCATTGTTGCTGTAGTTGAGGTGCTATAGTTGAGAGTTGGACCCTCACTCAGGTTTATGTATACATTGTATCAATATTCTGAGTCCAGTTAGGACCAATAAAACAAGGACTGGAGGTGACCCCAGAAGAATGGTGTTGCTTGGGGCTCCAGCAGATGTAGCTCTAAAGCAGGGATCTTCAAACTACGGCCCTCCAGCTGTTGTGGAACTATACATCCCATGAGGCATTGTAAAACACTGACATTCACAGACATGACTAGGTATGATTGGAATTGTAGTTCCTGAACAACTGGAGGGCCGTAGTTTGAAGACCCCTGCTCTAAAGACTTCAACAATGGACAATCAAGCCCTGCCTCCTTCTTTGTCTTTTCCTGCAGTTTTGCACCTGGTGCACGACAGAGAACTCCTGTGCGTTGGAATGAAAGCTGAGTATGTAAATAGAAGTTATTAAAATTGTGCTTGAGAATAAACGTATTAAAAAGTGTAAAAGATCATTACCTCTCCCGTGCAGATCTAAGGAGTGGGAACAATAATGAGTCAATACAATATTGTTATGACTCACAGAACGTTCGGAAGGTGGGGGGAGAGGGGTAGAAAAAGGGAGAATTCTGGGTATGACAGAAAATCAGAACAAAGCACACAATATAAAAAATTACATTTTTTTGTTCTCTTTTTTTACAGTAGATCTAAGCCCCACCACTAAAATTTAATGGAAGTTTAACTTGTTCATATCATTTTCAAAAAATTTCAGTCTTTTTAAATCTGCAATTTTCGTTAGAATGCCATGAAGGTCCTTGTTCAGGCACTTCCTGTTATAGGGTGACAACTGTCTCCCAATTGTGCTCCGGCGTTGTCACTTTGTCACATGCCCCCTGGTGGAGACTACAAGCAGCTGTGTTATCATACATTTCAGGCATGGTCCACTATCAGGGAGCCTATCCATTGTGCTGATATGAACCATGTTCAACCTTTTTTCCCAGGAATCATTCAGGGTCCCTATCTACTTCCTGGGCTGAGATGCCGGCTCAGAGATGACACATTCATGTCAATCCTGGGGTCTGACCCAGATCAGTTCTGAGGTCTGGCACTGATCACTGGGGGAGAAGAGGTTGAGGAAGCGCTCCTGCTCCCAGCAGACCGGCCACTTTATTAGGTGCACCTGTTCAATTGCTTGGTAACACAAATTTCTAATCAGCCAATCATATGGCAGCAACTCAATGCATTTAGGCATCTAGACGTGGTAAAGAGGAATTGCTGAAGTTCAAACCAAGCATCAGGAACCAAGAAAGGGGATTTAAGTGACTTTTAACGTGGCGTGGTTTTTGGAGCTGGTCTGAGTATTTCAAAAACTGCTGATCTACTGGGATTTTCACGCACAACAATCATGAAAGCATGGATCCACCCTCCCTTGTATCAACGGTTCAGGCTGGAGGTGGTGGTGGTGTATTGGTGTGGGGGATATTTTCCTGGCACACTTTGGGCCCCTTAGTACCAATTGAGCATCGTTGAAACTCCACAGCCTACCTGAGTATTGTTGCTGACAATTTCCATCCCTTTATGACTACAGTGTCCCCATCTTCTGATGGCTCCTTCCAGCAGGATAATGCACCATGTCACTGTAGCTGTCCTTCAGCTATAGCACGGTCGGCAAGTGGTTAAAAGGATGAGAGCACCACAAAACTTGAAGTCGTTCAGTCAAAGTTTACTTTTCACGATGAGAGGTTGAAAGCCAACACGTTTCAGGACTCAAAAGTCCCCCTTTATTAGGGCTATGGAATAACGAAAGATAATGAAAACTGAGGACCTAAAACTACAATCTGTTGTAAAATGATCTGATATATTGTGCCTGTGTGGGTTTCCTCCCACACTCCAAAGACATACTGGTAGGGTAATTGGCTCCTGCCTAAATTGGCCCTAATGTGTGTATGTATAAATGTGAGATAGAGACCTTAGATTGTAAGCTCCTTCAGAGCAGGGACTAATGTAAATGTACAATATATTTGTAAAGCGCTGCATACACAGTATTGACGGCGCTATATAAGTGAAAATATAAACAAAGAAAAAATTTCTCCTGCGCTCGTGAAGGCATTGTTGGTATAGAATGGTAATACTTTAAAAGGAAGTAAAGTAGAATGATCATGCGTGTCCCGCTGCCTAAACTGACCAGGGGTGGTCCGAAGAAGGCCAAGTGGAAGAAAGAGGCGGAAGGCGCTTGATCTAACGCTTGGATCACGGTGATACAGTTTATCCATATACAAAATAGATAAATGTATATAAAAGCATATAAAAAGTGTCTACGTAGACACTTTTTATATGCATTTATCTATTTTGTATATGAATAAACTGTTTGATCTTGATCCAAGCGTTAGATCACGCGCCTTCCGCCTCTTTCTTCCACTTGGCGCTATATAAGTACCTGTAATAAATAAATAAATAAAACGAAATAAATAAAATAAATACAATATTTGGTCATTTTACAATAGATTGTGTTTGTAGTTTTAGATCTTCAGTTTTCATAAATTTTTGTCATCTTGTTCCTTATGCCGCGTACACACGGTCGGACTTTTTTCGGCTACAAAAGTCCGACAGCCTGTCCGACAGACTTTCGATGGACTTTTGGCTGACTTTTGGCGGACTTGCGGCAGACTTGTGGGCCTACATACGATCACACAAAAGTCCGACGGATTCGTACGTGATGACGTACACCGGACTAAAATAAGGAAGTTGATAGCCAGTAGCCAATAGCTTCCCTAGCGTGGGTTTTTGCCCGTCGGACTAGCACACAGACGAGCGGATTTCTGGGTCTGGCGTAGTTACGACGTAAAGATTTGAAGCATGTTTCAAATCTAAAGTCCGTCAGATTTGCGGCTGGAAAAGTCCGCTGAAAGTCCGGGGAAGCCCACACACGATCGGATTGTCAGCCGTATTTTGTCCGTCGGCGTCCGTCGGACTTTTGTAGACGAAAAGTCCGACCGTGTGTACGCGGCATTAGCTCTAATGAAGGGTGACTTTTAAGTCCCTGAAATGCACTGTATTTATACCTCTTTTCGTGAAAATGAGACTTTAACTGGACTCACTTAGGTTTTGTAGTGCTCTCATCCTTTTCATTTTCTCTGGATTCCTTCAGGGATCCCTTAAGGACACCCTGGTTGACAGACCTCTGCCTATAAAAGTTGGGTTCCTCCTAGGCGCTCCACCAAGGCCTATGCAGAACAGGTAGACATGCCAAGTTGCCCGTTTAGGTCTGATGCCTGGCCAAACCCACCGAGCAGGATTTGCATCATCATAGACCACAGTTAGCTTGGAAAAAAGTCAGTATTAGTCATTTGGAATAAAATATGGATTGTATCAACAGCCGAAGTAATACAAACCTGGAGCAGTCTAAACACTGGAACAATATACATGTGTTTATCAATGCTGAAGAGATGCCGGGAGCAGCCACAGACAATGAAGATGTCTGCTAATACGGGAAACAATGACACACGGAGATACATACACAATGAGAGGGAACAGCCGCCTTTAGGTGGGCTGATACTGCAGAATGAAGGAAGCGGAGAGGAGAGATACAGATATATTCAGCGATAACAAAAGAGCATTATATTAGAGGAAACCTGTGCTGGAAGCAATGTGGAGGCTGCCTTTGCTGTCCTCCAGAAATTGCTGGTTGCGCTGTCCCTCGCTTTCTAATACTTTCTAGGTGACGGAACTGGAATAAGCATGCAACCAGTGAAAGTCAGATCTAAAGCCCAAATATAGGCATTCTTTTTTTTAAGTAGTCCCCTCGCATGGGGTTAAATAGAAGACAAAAACAGCTCTGGCTGCAAGTCTCTTCTCTGGAGCTGTCCTCCACAGTAGCTCTTCACCGCCACTCCACCCAGTGCTATCCAGTCCAGAAGACTGAGGATGTATTGTGAGTGCAGGGAATCATGGGCTTCCTCTAGGGAAGTGTGTAGGCAGATGCAGTCTATTTTCTCCACTACGAGTGGTGCTGTCCAGAACATGGTTCCTCTATGGCAGTGGCTCTTTGCTTACCTTTATCTGGCCCTTAAGGCACTATTCCTCCCACTGATACGAGACACCATTCTGCTTACTGGCATCAACAATAGGGGCACCATTTCTCCCACTGACACCAACGTTGGGGCACTATTCTTCTGATTGATACCAAACGATTATGTACTATTCTGCCCAATGATACCAACAATGGGGCACGATTCTTCCACCTAATACCAAATGTGGCAATGTTTACTCCCACTGATATCAGGAAAGTTTCTATTCCCGCTGACCACAGTGCAGACAATAGACAAAAAACAAGCTCTTTGTTTGTAAAAGTTTGGAGACCCTGCTCTATGGTTTCCTCAGTCAGAGGGAGGCAGCTATCCGATTGGATGCTGGAATCACAGGTGACTTTGGTGGCCATCTTGGATCAAGCAGAGTCTATTTAAGACCCTTGCTCCCAAGTTTGGAACACATTTTGCGACTGTGCTAGAGTAGGGGCAGGCCATCTGTCTGTTAGGGAGAGTGCTTAGCATCAGGGAAAGGTTCCTGGGGAGTAGGGAAAGTGCAGTGACATGCCATCCTTCCTGGAAGCCTCCCCATTTGGGTACAGATCGGCCAGGCTGCATTCTGCTCATGAAGACAGATGCTGTCGGCACCCCTGAGTCACCAACGTGCAGTCACATGGCTGTTGGGTTGCCTTTCCGTTACGTCTGTTGTGTATTGCTGGACTTCTGTTACAATATACAGTGGAACCTTGGTTAACAAGCGTTTTAAAAGGCGAGCAACTTTTTTTTTTAATTCTGACTCGGTTTGTGGGTGTTGTCTCGCAAAACGAGCAGAATTCAAGCTAATGTGGTGTGCAGTACTGCATTGGGCCAGAGGAAACACTTGGAAATACTCCATTCCCGAGTGTTTCCCAGCCTTTCCGAGGGTTTCCGAGTTCAGCCGAGCTGTCCCCGAGTATTTCCGAGACTCTCCGGCGCCCCCCCCACCTCTGGCCACATGCGGTATTGCATACAATAGAAGTCAATGCGGAACAAGTTATCTTCGTTTCCATTGGCTTCTATGGGGAAACTCGCTTTGATATGCAAGTGCTTTGGATTA
Source organism: Lithobates septentrionalis (assembly GCA_037952835.1). NCBI lineage: Eukaryota > Metazoa > Chordata > Amphibia > Anura > Ranidae > Lithobates > Lithobates septentrionalis. The sequence continues at coordinate 1,087,459 of JBBDGP010002348.1, read as the reverse complement.
CAAGCATTCTCCTGGAACGGATTATGCTCGTAATCCAAGGTTGCACTGTATTTTTGTTGCTGCACTTGGACTCCACGGGGTTGATTTAGTAAAACTTTAGAATGCTAAATCAGTTGCAGCTGTGCATGGCAGATAATCAGCTTCCATCTTCAGCCTGGAAATTTCCCAGTAGGCCAGTCCAGCCCTGTTGTTGCAGAGAAAGGCAATGACATCATCACATTAGCACCACTATTCCCAGGTGCAGGCTGCCAGGCTGGAGTATGGGAGCATGCAGCTTCCTTTTTAAGTTCCAATCACTGCAGAACATGTTGTGCCAGTGTTTTGTCATGTTTTTGGTTGGGGTTGTGTTCGATATGTGCAAAGAAAGATCACACAAATACTTAAAAGTATAAAGTTTATTAAAAGCAATGACGATACAGATAATATTAGAAAATATAACAAGAATACTTAACTAAAGATGCTGTTTCACCATGGAGTCCCCCCCCCCATAAAGGCCTGGCCAGGTAATCAGACCAGTAACTTGCATATTGCATGATGCAGCTCTGGAGATGAGACTAAATGCTCCAATTCTAGCTAAGGTATATAGGTCTTGTGTTTGGGAAATGGTCAAGCCCACCCTCAATGCAAAATTACCTTCTAAGGAAAATGGCAAATTCCCGAAGGAGAAGGGGCTGCTTGTCCATATAGGCAGTTCACATTCCTATAAGATGATTCATCCAAGGTAAACAGAATGACCAGGATATAATAGGCTTTATTAGATATTTGTGAGGTCAACCTTAATAAGGAATATGAAATGCGTAATTTCCCTATCAGCCATCTGTCTAGAATGCTGATTTTCCAATGAGGTGGCCTGCATATCCCATCCAGAGACTCCTCCTGCCATTTTCCTGTGGGGCAGGTCCAGGGATTCTATCAGCCGACCACCAGGACTACCAAATGCAACCAAACTTTCTGTGAGAGCTATTGTCACCAGGGGAAGGGAAGTAGACTGAGGATGAATTGTGAGTGTAGAGCATTATGGTCCCCGTCCCCCCCAAGGAAGAGTCACTACAGCATTCTTCACATACAGCATATTGATGCAGAGGGAGGCACTGACATCATCACATTGGTGCCATTCTCTGCATTATTGAGGATCACCAAGCACTGGAGAAGATCCAAAGAGGAAAAAAACCCCTGTAGGACCATGCTGTAGCTCCCCTTTCCGGGTTGAGTGCTAGTCTTTAGTGTGACCACTAGGGGTCCTCCAGTTTGGGTAAGCACTATAAATATAGGAGATTGGAGAGGAGTTTGGTTGTTCTTGATGGTGGAGTAGGTGGGAGTAGGCAGAGGGGACGGGTGTTTCTGATTTAAGTATTTGGGAATTTTTTTTTTTTGTCGTTTCTGATTTAGGCTCTTGTGGCAATCCAAGGACATCACCAGCAGAGACCATGTAGCACATCATACCATGGTTTGACCCTCTGGAAAAAAACTCATTATGGCCACTAAAAGGAGCTGATTATCAAAGGAAAAAAATACTTATTTAACATGACTGTCAACTCCATCTATTGGTCATAATGCAACATCCTCATGATTTTGCCCTCATATGCACAAAACAAATGTACATTCAGTTTCACAGGACAAATAACTCTGTGTTTTTTTTTTTTTAATTTTTAACACATTTTTATGTTACATTAAAAAAAACTTTCTGATGGTACTTTGTTTGCAGTGCCACCACCCCCCATGGCTGAAAACGCATGTACGGGTGCTGGGCAGGGTATAGCGTGCCAGTGGCTTAAATTGAGTCTTGAGCAGGTGTCAAACTGTGCTAAAAATGTTCTCATGTCAGAAACGTTCTGATGTCAAAACGTTTAATAGGCTTGCAGTAGAGGGGACCAATTGTCAAGTGAATTAGGAGTAAATTTGGCGCTTTTAGACGGCGGAGGTCGTAACTTACTGTAAGGAAAGTCTAGACAGCAGCCATGAAGTTGTTGCAAAACTTAGCACTTAGCCCGACCTATAACGTCTCTCCCAAATTACAGTAATCAAAAATAAGTATGTACAATGCTTCATTTTGTCTCTTTTTTTTAAGCCGCCAAATACGCCGCTGAAGGAGCCTAACCGATTAATTGGCTTCATCAACTGTTCCTAGACCACATGCAAACATTTTAAAACCTATTAGAAAAGATTAACTTGTAGCAACATAATGTTAATTCTCAGGGATCAGGAAAAACTGTCGCTGGGAACAAAGAGGGGGAGCGTTTTTTTATTAGCGCTTAGGCCCCCGTTACGGTATATCGGGCGCTGTATGTTGTTGGTCTTTGCGAGTAAAGCAGCCCATTAATGTCAGCAGGCTTCCCTGATAGATGCAGTAAAGGGGCTCATGTAACTTTTTAAACTTCGCTCGTTCTGCGCTTTTAGTCCCACGCGTTCCTGTGTGTTTTTGCATGCGCAAAAAGATGCTTCTTGCTTGGTGCATTTTAGGTGCCGTTGACATAAATGGCATTGCAAGCGCAACAAGCTTTCATTTTCTTTGTGCATCGCACTACACTGGTGTGAATGGGGCCATAGGCTAGGTTCAAACCATAGGCGTGTGCAAAGGGTGTGCCAGGGAGTGGCGGCCGCTCTATTAGGGGTGCAGGGGTGCCGCCCCCCTAATCCATGCGCCCGGCCCCTAATATACATGCAGGGCGCCGGACACATGGATTTCAATGGGGTTGTTTTCTCTTTTGAAGCACATGATTAGTACCTGAGGCTCTAATTGGCTTCAAAAAAGGGTAGGCTCGGGGCGCAGAGCTGGAGTGAGGAGCAGCATCGGCCTCTTAGGGTAAGGCCACTAAATGCCGCCATCCGTCTCCCGAGTGAGGGGGGGGGCACTGATCGCTGCCTTCTGTCTCCCGCGGGGTACGGGGGGGGGGGGCACTGATCACCGCCGTCTGTCTCCCACGGGGGGGGGGGCAGGTTTGTTGAGCACCAGCCGCAATATTGAGCACCAGCCGCACTGGTTCACACCTTGTGAGTGTTGGGAATGCACACAAAAGTTCCACTTGTTTGCATCCACCCCCCCCCCCCATCCACTGCCACATTTGCCATTTTTTGGGGGACAGTTTGTACCTGATTTTGTTTGACAGGTACCCAGCCCGCTCCCACTTCCAGTCAGATGCGAAGCAGTGATCTGAGCCACAAGTTTAATTTTTAATGAAATCCCCATACATGTGCAAACGCACGCGCCTTTGCGTATATGTCAAACCACACGGTGCCGATTTTTAAAAAGGGTCAGGGACTTCATTTGCATGTTTTGCTTTGTGTAGGGCAGTGAAGTGAATAGGCTGCCCTATATACGATGCACGGGTACTGGTGGAAAACTTGTATGGTGTGAACCTAGCCTTATTGTTAATCTGTTCTTATATAAAATATTATTATCAATATGTTCTTATATAAAACAAGAATGTAACAACTGCAACCCATACAGTAGTCCAAATCATTTGGTGGAGGGGGGGATTATGGTGTGGGGTTGTTTTTCAGGGGTTGGGTTTGGCCCCTTAGTTCCAGCGAAGGGAACTTTTAAGGCGTCAACATACCAAGACATTTTGGACAATTTCATGCTCCCAACTTTGTGGGAACAGTTTGGGGATGGCCCCTTCTTGTTCCAACATGACTGCGCACCAGTGCACAAATCAAGGTCCATAAAGACATGGATGAGCGAGTTTGGGGTAGAGGAACTTGACTGGCCTGCATAGAGTCCTGACCTCAACCCGATAGAACACCTTTGGCATGAGTTAGAGCAGAGACTGCGAGCCAGGCCTTCTCGTCCAACATCAGTGCCTGACCTCACAAATGTGCTTCTGGAAGAATGGTCAAACATTCACATAGACACACTCCTAAACCTTGTGGACAGCCTTCCCAGAAGAGTTGAAGCTGTTATAGGTGCAAAGGGTGGGCCAACTCAATATTGAACCCTACGGACTAAGATTGGGATGCCATTAAAATTCGTGTTGGTGTAAAGGCAGGCGTCCCAATAATTTTGGTAATATACTGTATATAATAATGTAATAACAATTATGATAATAATATAAAAACAATAATACTAATAGTACTATTAATAGAAATAATAATAAGGATGAAAATAATAATTACAATAATAAGAATGGTAATAATATAGTAATGCTGTGTACACACGACCGGACTTTCCGGCAGAAAAGGTCAGACGGAATCATTCTGTCGGACATTCCGATCGTGTGTGGGCTTCATCGGTCTTTTCAGTGTTCAGCTAGATCTGTTCCTGCTATTTACATTTAGTGCAGTGCGTCCTGCTCACAGTGTTCAGCTAGATCTGTTCCTGCTATTTACATTTAGTGCATTGCGTCCTGCTCACAGTGTTCAGCTAGATCCGTTCCTGCTATTTACATTTAGTGCAGTGCGTCCTGCTCACAGTGTTCAGCTAGATCCGTTCCTGCTATTTACATTTAGTGCAGTCAGTGCGTCCTGCTCACAGTGTTCAGCTAGATCCGTTCCTGCTATTTACATTTAGTGCAGTCAGTGCGTCCTGCTCACAGTGTTCAGCTAGATCTGTTCCTGCTATTTACATTTAGTGCAGTCAGTGCGTCCTGCTCACAGTGTTCAGCTAGATCCGTTCCTGCTATTTACATTTAGTGCAGTGAGTCCTGCTCACAGTGTTCAGCTAGATCTGTTCCTGCTATTTACATTTAGTGCAGTGCGTTCTGCTCACAGTGTTCAGCTAGATCTGTTCCTGCTATTTACATTTAGTGCAGTGCGTCCTGCTCACAGTGTTCAGCTAGATCCGTTCCTGCTATTTACATTTAGTGCAGTGCGTCCTGCTCACAGTGTTCAGCTAGATCTGTTCCTGCTATTTACATTTAGTGCAGTGCGTCCTGCTCACAGTGTTCAGCTAGATCTGTTCCTGCTATTTACATTTAGTGCAGTCAGTGCGTCCTGCTCACAGTGTTCAGCTAGATCTGTTCCTGCTATTTACATTTAGTGCAGTCAGTGCGTCCTGCTCACAGTGTTCAGCTAGATCCATTCCTGCTATTTACATTTAGTGCAGTGCGTCCTGCTCACAGTGTTCAGCTAGATCCGTTCCTGCTATTTACATTTAGTGCAGTGCGTCCTGCTCACAGTGTTCAGCTAGATCTGTTCCTGCTATTTACATTTAGTGCAGTGCGTCCTGCTCACAGTGTTCAGCTAGATCTGTTCCTGCTATTTACATTTAGTGCAGTGCGTCCTGCTCACAGTGTTCAGCTAGATCTGTTCCTGCTATTTACATTTAGTGCAGTGCGTCCTGCTCACAGTGTTCAGCTAGATCTGTTCCTGCTATTTACATTTAGTGCAGTGCGTCCTGCTCACAGTGTTCAGCTAGATCTGTTCCTGCTATTTACATTTAGTGCAGTCAGTGCGTCCTGCTCACAGTGTTCAGCTAGATCCGTTCCTGCTATTTACATTTAGTGCAGTGCGTCCTGCTCACAGTGTTCAGCTAGATCTGTTCCTGCTATTTACATTTAGTGCAGTGCGTCCTGCTCACAGTGTTCAGCTAGATCTGTTCCTGCTATTTACATTTAGTGCAGTGCGTCCTGCTCACAGTGTTCAGCTAGATCCGTTCCTGCTATTTACATTTAGTGCAGTGCGTCCTGCTCACAGTGTTCAGCTAGATCCGTTCCTGCTATTTACATTTAGTGCAGTCAGTGCGTCCTGCTCACAGTGTTCAGCTAGATCCGTTCCTGCTATTTACATTTAGTGCAGTCAGTGCGTCCTGCTCACAGTGTTCAGCTAGATCTGTTCCTGCTATTTACATTTAGTGCAGTCAGTGCGTCCTGCTCACAGTGTTCAGCTAGATCCGTTCCTGCTATTTACATTTAGTGCAGTGAGTCCTGCTCACAGTGTTCAGCTAGATCTGTTCCTGCTATTTACATTTAGTGCAGTGCGTTCTGCTCACAGTGTTCAGCTAGATCTGTTCCTGCTATTTACATTTAGTGCAGTGCGTCCTGCTCACAGTGTTCAGCTAGATCCGTTCCTGCTATTTACATTTAGTGCAGTGCGTCCTGCTCACAGTGTTCAGCTAGATCTGTTCCTGCTATTTACATTTAGTGCAGTGCGTCCTGCTCACAGTGTTCAGCTAGATCCGTTCCTGCTATTTACATTTAGTGCAGTCAGTGCGTCCTGCTCACAGTGTTCAGCTAGATCTGTTCCTGCTATTTACATTTAGTGCAGTCAGTGCGTCCTGCTCACAGTGTTCAGCTAGATCCGTTCCTGCTATTTACATTTAGTGCAGTGCGTCCTGCTCACAGTGTTCAGCTAGATCTGTTCCTGCTATTTACATTTAGTGCAGTCAGTGCGTCCTGCTCACAGTGTTCAGCTAGATCCGTTCCTGCTATTTACATTTAGTGCAGTGCGTCCTGCTCACAGTGTTCAGCTAGATCCGTTCCTGCTATTTACATTTAGTGCAGTCAGTGCGTCCTGCTCACAGTGTTCAGCTAGATCCGTTCCTGCTATTTACATTTAGTGCAGTCAGTGCGTCCTGCTCACAGTGTTCAGCTAGATCCGTTCCTGCTATTTACATTTAGTGCAGTGCGTCCTGCTCACAGTGTTCAGCTAGATCCGTTCCTGTTATCTTCCTACTGACAGGCAGGCTTGTCTGGTTACAGTATATAAAGCTACCTGAAGAAAATTACAGGTGTTCTATCCCAGCTTAGTGCAGCTACAGGCCATTAGTATGTCTGGAAGGCCAAGAAGGAGAGGCAGACAGTCACAAGCCAATAAGAGAGGGCAAGCAGGCTCTGTGTCTAGTGCTGGTCGTGGAGACGGTGCATCCTCATCAGCACGTGGCCATGGGACACGCTTGGCCTTTTTTTCGGCAGCTGGCCGTGTTGAGCCGCAACATGCGGAAGACTTGGTCGAGTGGATGACCAAGCCGTCCTCATCCTCCTCATCCTCTCTCACCCATGCCCAGGGTGCTTTGTCTGGCAAAGCAGCGGCCTCTTCCCTCAGCTCAATGTCATCAGTGACTCCTTCCCTAGCTCCACCATGTCCTCCTGAGGATTCCCTCGAACTGTTTGACCACAGTGTTGGGTACATGCTCCAGGAGGATGCCCAGCGTTTGGAAGGCTCTGATGATGATACTGAGCTCGATGAAGGCAGTAACATGAGCACGGACAGAGGGGGTGCCCAAGAAGGACAGCAATCTGGCAGTCATGCTCCCCCTGCTGCAGCATACTGCCAGGTTTGCTCCAGTGATGAGGAGGGAGGGGATGATGAGGTCACTGACTCAACGTGGGTGCCTGATAGGAGAGAGGAGGAGGAGGCGGCACATCACCAACGAGGCAGGATGCCCTCCAGGGGCCAGCCTAAGGGCAGCACATTGACTGCATCACACCCCAAAGCTCCACATGTGCAGGGCGCTGCAGTCTCTGCGCGTTATTCAAAAAGTTCTTTGGTGTGGGCCTTTTTTGAGACGAGTGCATCAGATCGCACCGCTGCTATTTGCAACATATGTCTCAAGCGTATCTCGCGTGGCCAAAACATCTCCCGCTTGGGTACCACATGCTTGACCAGACATATGTTGACCTGCCATGCAGTTCGTTGGCAAGCATATCTAAAAGACCCACACCAAAGAACAAAGAGGATCTCTCCTTGCTCCTCATCAGCTGAGATTTCCAACCCCACTAGACCTTCAGTCCTCTCTGAGACCTGCAGTGAGAGGAATGAAGGTGTAGAATTAGGTGTGTCACAGCCAAGTACTTGTGGGCAATCTGCTTTTGGTACACCGACGTCAGATTGTACCAGGCAAATTTCCCTGCCCCAGCTGCTGCACCGCCGAAAGAAGTTTGCTCCCAGCCATCCACATGCCCAGCGGTTGAATGCTAGCTTGGCAAAATTGCTAGCACTTCAACTGCTGCCTTTTCAGTTGGTAGACTCTGCCCCCTTCCGTGAGTTTGTGGAATGTGCGGTTCCTCAGTGGCAGGTACCCAAACGCCACTTTTTCTCACGGAAGGCGATTCCGGCTCTCTACCGGCATGTGGAAGGCAATGTCCATGCCTCGCTGGACAGGGCCGTCAGCGGTAAGGTGCATATTACCGCTGACTCATGGTCCAGCAGGCATGGACAGGGACGTTACTTAAGTTTCACGGCGCATTGGGTGACTCTGCTGGCAGCTGGGAAGGATGCAGGACAAGGTGCAGTAGTGTTGGAGGTTGTTCCGCCACCACGCCTCCAAAATGCTGATTGTGACACACCTCTCTCCTCCACCCCCTCCTCTTCTTCTTCCTCCATGGCCTCTTCCTCGGAACCAGCGGTGCTCCGTAGGCGTTCAAGGGGCTACGCAAGTACGCAGGCCAAAAGATGCCATGCGGTGCTTGAGCTGGTGTGCTTGGGGGACAGGAGCCACACTGGGGCAGAGGTTCTGTCAGCTCTGCAGGGGCAGGTTCAGAGGTGGTTGACGCCACGCCAACTTAAGGCAGGAATGGTGGTTTGCGACAATGGCACCAACCTCCTCTCTGCCCTCCGACAGGGACAACTGACCCATGTGCCCTGTTTGGCTCACGTCCTTAACTTGGTGGTGCAGCGGTTCTTGGGCAGGTACCCAGGCTTACAGGATGTCCTGAGGCAGGCCAGGAAAGTCTGTGTGCATTTCCGCCGGTCATATAATGCCAGTGCTCGGCTGACGGACCTCCAAAAGGAGTTTAACCTGCCCAAGAACCGCCTAATCTGTGACATGCCCACCAGGTGGAACTCAACGTTGGCCATGCTGCAGCGGCTGCACACGCAGCAGAGGGCCATCAATGAGTACCTGTGCGACTATGGCACCAGGACAGGGTCAGGGGAGCTTGGTTTTTTTTCCCCACGCCAGTGGGCCATGATCAGGGATGCATGCACTGTCCTGTCACCATTCGAGGAGGCCACGAGGATGGTGAGCACTGACAGTGCATGCATCAGTGACACTGTCCCCCTTGTCCACCTGTTGGAGCACACGCTGCGTGGAATAATGGACAGGGCACTTGAGGCAGAACAGAGGCAGGAAGAGGAGGACTTCCTTAGCTCTCAAGGCCCCCTTTATCCAGACAGTGTTCCTGCATGCCCGCCGATCACACAGGAAGAGGACGAGGAGGAGGAGGAGGAGGAAGATTGTGTCAGTATGGAGGTGGAGCCTGGCACTCAGCATCAGCAGTCTTTAAGGGATCAGTCCCAAGGAACACATGGACTTGTACGTGGCTGGGAGGAGGTGGCTGCGGACGTTGTTGTCCTTAGTGACCCAGAGGACTCCGGACCGAATGCCTCAGCAAACCTACGCTGCATGGCCTCCCTGATCCTGCAAAGCCTGCGTAAGGATCCTCGTATTCGTGGTATCAAGGAGAAGGACCAATACTGGCTGGCAACCCTCCTTGATCCACGTTACAAGGGTAAGGTTGCGGACCTTATCTTGCCATCGCAGAGGGAGCAGAGGATGAAACATCTTCGGGAGGCCTTGCAGAAAGGTCTGTGCAACGCATTCCCAGAGACTGGGAGGTTACAAACTCCTGTTTCTGGACAACGTGTTGCTGAGGCTTCGGTCAGTCAAAGAAGGAGCGGTGGAGAAGGTGGCCGTCTGACCGATGCGTTCAGACAATTTTTTGGTCCGCAGCCCCAAGGTATGATCGGTTCCAGCAACCATCGCCAGCGTCTGTTTTACATGGTGCAGGAATACCTAGGGGCAAGATCAGACTTGGACACCTTTCCCACCGAAAATCCTCTGGGTTACTGGGTCTTGAGGATGGATCACTGGCCAGAGCTTGCACAGTATGCAATTGAGCTACTGGTCTGTCCTGCATCCAGCGTTCTTTCGGAACGCACATTCAGTGCTGCTGGAGGCGTGGTAACCGATCACAGGGTGCGTCTGTCCACTGACTCGGTCGATCGGCTGACCTTCATAAAAATGAATCAGTCTTGGATCACCACCAGCTACCAAGCACCTGATGCTGATGTAACTGAATAATTTTTTTCAGATCCCTTCAAAGACTGCCTATGCTGATGCTGAGTGACTATCCCTGAGTAATTATCCTCTTCCTCCTCAATCATCACGCTGATAGCTTGTAAGAACATTTTTGGTTCTGGGCACCAGCACCAGTGCCTAAGGCCCAATTTTTCTGCCCCTGTCTAACAGGGGCGTGTAATTACAATTTTTGATGCAATACTTTGCAGCAGGGCTCGTTCCTGCATTCCAACTAGAGTGTCTGTGAGGGGTTGCAGTGTTGTGGCACCAGCACCAGTGCCTAAGGCCCAATTTTTCTGCCCCTGTCTAACAGGGGCGTGTAATTACAATTTTTGATGCAATACTTTGCAGCAGGGCTCGTTCCTGCGTTCCAACTAGAGTGTCTGTGAGGGGTTGCAGTGTTGTGGCACCAGCACCAGTGCCTAAGGCCTAATTTTTCAGCTCCTGTTCAACAGGGGCATGTAATTACAATTCTTGATCTAATATTTCACAGCAGGGCCCTGTGAGGGCTTACAGTGTTGTGGCCACAGCAACACCTAAGGCCCAAATTTCTGCTGAGTATATAGGGCAGGACCCTACTTTCAAACATCTAACTTACAAACGACTCCTACTTGCAAACGGAAGGAGACAACAGGAAGTGAGATGAAATCTACCCCTAGGAAGGGAAATTCTCTCCTGTAAGAGTTAATATGGGAAAACAATTTCTCCTTTCCACTGATGCTTTCCAATCCTTGTTCCACAAAAAAACCCAAATTTTCAAAAAACATTTTTCATTGGGACAAAAAAGTGAGGTGAAATCTTCTGAAGAGGAGGAAAGACAGCAAAACAAATGTCACAGGGGTGATAACCCTTCCCTATGTTTTCCAAAAAGCTTAAAAAAGATTTTTTGGCTGGAGCTAAACACGTTAAAAATGTACCCGTTCAAAATTACAAAGAGATTCTACTTAACAACAAACCTACAGTCCCTGTCTTGTTTGCACCGCCTGTATACTGCTGTTCAGAGTATATAGGGCCTTTCCTTATTTTAATTTGGGTGCGGGGTTCCCCTTAATATCCATACAGGACCCAAAGGGCCTGGTAATGGACTGGGGGGGTACCCATGCCGTTTGTCTCACTGATTTTCATCCATATTGCCATGACCCGACATGACATTAAACCCGCAAGCAGTTTTAAATGAGATTTTTTCCTTTAAAAATGACATTTGGTGCAGGGACTGTTCTAAACATGGGAAACACGCGTCACTTTACAGGCATACTATAGACACCCCCCAGGTACGATATTTAAAGGAATATTTCACTTTTTTTTTTTTTACTTTAAGCATCATTAAAATCACTGCTCCCGAAAAAACGGCCGTTTTTAAAAGTTTTTTTTGCATTGATACATGTCCCCTGGGGTAGGACCCGGGTCCCCAAACCCTTTTTCGGACAATACCATGCAAATTAGCCTTTAAAATGAGCACTTTTGATTTCGAACGTTCGAGTCCCATAGACGTCAATGGGGTTCTAACGTTCGTGCGAACTTTCGGTCCGTTCGCGGGTTCTGGTGCGAACCGAACCGGGGGGTGTTCGGCTCATCCCTAACCACTACCAAAACTACTACTACTAATAATAATAATAATGAGTACTACTACTACTTTTAATCAGGAAGGATGATAATAACAATAGTACGATCTTAATACAATGTAAAAAGCAACATTTTTCATAAAAGAATTATACCATTGCTGTATATTGTAAACTTTCTGTATAATTTCTACTTTTCCGAAGTGATATCTCTGAAGTTGGATAATATTTCATAAGTTGTTTTTTTTGGGTTTCCCCCCCTCCAAGCTCCGTCCTTTCTCCATGATGAATTACCTTTATAAAGCCAGGAAGAAGACTATTAATAAATGAATCTGTCACCTTCCTAATCAGGAGCCCCGGCCCTCGCTGTCCCCTTGTGGCGCTGCATACTAAACAAATTACCCCTTAATAGTGGAAAGGATCAGCATAAATGATCAAAAGAGACTGGAACGGTGTACATTTCATGGCTGTCCCTGGGGAGGCCGCGTCAGCGCTCCAGGACACTAACTTGTCCAGGGCTGCCTTATTAATGTAACTGTGAAATGCGCGGCGTGTCTTTGATTCCGACAGACAGGCCGACATGCTGAATGATTGGCGCAGATTAATCTCATGGAAAAAAACATCTGCTTGATTTTATGTTTAAAGAGAAACTCCGGGCAGAAAACAGGTAGGCTAAGGAAAGAGTTGGCACATCCTTAGAGGCGGCTGGTAGAGGCCGCAGTTGGGTGAAATTTCACAATATCGTTATTTGTATTGGGCTTTATCCTTTTTACCGTATATTTATATATCTGTGTTTCTCAACCTTTTTTGCATTCATGGCCCTCTTTCAGAATATGCAAAATCTGGAGGCACCCCAGTGTAACATGGGGTTCCCTATCACATCAGAAGCCCACTCTTCATATCGGAGTCCTCAGTCCTTACTTCCCCCTTCACATCAGAGTCCTTATTCCCCCCTCCTTTTACATCAGACTCCCCAGCTTCCCCCTTCACATCATAGTCTTCACCCTCCCTCCCTTCACATCAGAGTCCCCAGCTTCCCCCTTCACATCAGTCCTCATTCCCTCCTCCTTTCACATCAGAGTCCCCAGCTTCCCATTCACACCATAGTCCCCCCCCTTTCACATTAGAGTCCCCAACTTCCCTCTTCACATCATAGTCCTCACCCCCCCCTTTCACATCAGAGTCCCCAACTTCCCCCTTCATATTATAGTCCTCACCCCCCTTCTTTCACATCAGAGTCCCCAGCTTCTCCCTTCACATCATAGTCCTCACCCCCCTCCTTTCACATCAGAGTCCCCAGCTTCCCCCTTCACATCATAGTTCTCACCCTCCCCCTCCTTTCACATCATAGTCCCTAGCTTTCCCCTTTACACCATAGTCCTCACCCCCCCTTTCATATCAGAGTCCACAGAATCCCCCTTCACATCACAGTCCTCACCCCCCTCCTTTTACATCAGAGTCCCCAGCTTCCCCCTTTACACCATAGTCCTCACCCCCACTTCTTTCACATCAGACTCCCCAGCTTCCCCCTTCACATCAGCCCTCATTCCCTCCTCCTTTCACATCAGAGTCCCCAGCTTCCCTCTTCACATCATAGTCCTCATCCCCCTCCTTTCACATTAGAGTACCCAGCTTCCCCCTTCACATCATAGTCCTCACCCCCCACTTCTTTCACATCAGAGTCCTCAACTTCCCCCTTCACATCATAGTCCTCACCTCCCCCCCTTTCACATCAGAGTCCCCAACTTCCACCTTCACACCATAGTCCTCATCCACCCATTCTTTCACATCACAGTCCCCAGCTAGCCCCTTCACATCATAGTACTCATACACCCCCTCCTTTCACATCAGAGTCCCCAGCTTCCCCCTTCACATCATAGTCCTCACCCCCCCCCTTTCACTTCAGGGTCACCAGCTTCCCCCTTCACACCATAATCCTCACCCCCCCTTTCACATCAGAGTCCCCAGCTTCCCCCTTTCATTAGAGTCCTCATCTCCCCCCTTTCACATCAGAGTCCCCAACTTCCCCCTTCACATCATAGTCCTCACCCCCCCTTTCACATCAGAGTCCCCAGCTTCCGGCTTCATATCATAGTCCTCATTGCCCCCCACCCCTCCTTTCACATCAGTCCTCAACTCCCTCCTCCTCCTCCTATTAACAACAGAATCCTCTGTCTCCTAAGCCTATTTATATTTTCTTCCTCAGTTTTCCCCATCCTCCCCCCTTACCCCCTTTTACATCAGAGTCCTCAGTCCCCCCACCCCCCTTTCACATGTAAGTCGGATAAACAGAGATGAACTTCCATTCCCTTCTGAAAGCTGGGGCTGCCCTGAATGCCACCCATCCTGGATTAATGTCATATCTTTCTGTGGTGCTGATGGTCGGCCAACCTGCACCATTGGCTCTATATAGAGTGAACATAACAGGACCTAAAAACTGGCTGCATTGGCAACACTTCCAAAGTGCAGGACACTTTGCTTGGCCTGCATGTACCTCTGTCAATCTTCCAATCAGTCCATATGCCTATGTAGCCCCAGAATTCCCAGGCTTTGACTTCTGTACAAGTCAGCATTAAGCCCCACCCCTAACTGAACTTTTTACCTGCATCGCCTAATGTACCATTGACCACTAGAGGGAGCATTTACTCAGGAGCATCAATTCAACAAAAATCTCCACATTTTCTTCCACTTCACAATAATGATTCAAATAATAAAACATCAGAATAATAATTGAAACTATGTAAGGACTGACCATGGACTATACATCGCCTTTAAACCCAACTCCAACCAAAATGTTTTACTTTGTTTTAGTAAAGTTTAACATTTTTTATTACCGCCATTATCCCTACTGGGGAGATTATCTCTTACAGGAAATGATGAGACATTTCTTCAATGAGGACACAGAAAGATTGACAACCTCACACAACCCTTTCTCATACGGGTGTCACAGGGACAGCAAGTGGGGGAAAAAAACCTCTCCAATAGATTGATAGACTGAAATAGAAACATACTAAAAGCAGAAAGTTAGTGAACAATAAAATGAATAGCCCAATAAAAGTTAAAATAACAAAACCAGCTTTTGCTGTGATAATTATTTTGAATCCAGAGATCCAGAATTTTTTTTTTTTTTAATTAACTGTATATTTCTTGTTATTACTATAACCTACTACCAAAGAACAAGCCAAAATAAATTCTCCTGCTCCTGACGATCGCAACGATACCACATATGTCTATGTTATTTGTACCCGTAGTACAGCCCAGAAGCAATAGTGCGCATTTTGTTTTGTTTTTTCCTACTTAAAAACACACTGACACAAAAAAAAAAATCCTGCCCAAAATATACTGACCCTGACCTTTGACACTGACATTTACCCAAACACTGACCTAGAACAAACTTTGATCTAGGCATTTTTTTTAAAATTTTGTATTATTTATTTATTTTACTTTTTTTTTTTACAAACACAGGGGCTGGCTTCACAGTGACTGATCACTGTGATAGCCAATCAGAGGCTACCGCAGTGATCAGGTGACCCGGAATCAGGAGATCCGGGTCCCCCGATCGTTAGTACGGGGCCAAGGGCTCTCAGTGAGACCCCGGTCTCTGTGCTGGGAGAGTGCAGTGCGGCGCGTTCCCAGCACAAAGGGAGCAACACATATATGCGCCCCCACGTAAAAAAAGCCCAGTGCAGTGAGGCCGCATATATATATATGTGTTAGGTTGGCGTGAAGGGGTTAAAGTGAAACCTAAACCAGCATCGTAAAAAACGATCAATAAATGGTGTATTACATGCTGCTCATACTCAATCAGTCACTATGAGATTCGTTTTCTGTATTCTGCAAAAAACCTGGTTGATCCTGCTGCTCTCTATCGCCACATTCTGCCCATGTCTCCAATTCAGCTAGGGATTTTGCAGCTGTGGTGGCAACTCTGTACATGCTCAGTTTTCAGTAAGTTTCTATGCTGAGCATTTCCTCCCTATCACCTCTGAGCAGCCCATGTGACTATAGAGTCACACATGTGGGCGTATACACAGCTGTAAATGACAGCCCACAGCCTCCCTCCTCCTCCATGCCCACTAACCAGCTAAACACAATTACATGTAGATTGATGGAGACTTCACCCCCCCTCTTATTGTAAGACACAGGCTGGGGGGGGGGGGGGGGTCCGACACAGCCTGTGTCTGGCAGAACCACCCACACTATGTTTTTTCCACAAATTTTGATTTTAAATATATACATTTATATGCCAATTTAAAAGTTTATTTATATTATTTATTTATTTTTACTCGGTATACCAAGGGCTGTTTTTTTTTTATTTTGAACATGTGACCAGCAGCAGAGGACTAGAAGCTCCTCCTGCTTATGTTTCCCCGCAGACAGGCTGGGAGGGGTCTGGGTCATGTGACAGCTGTATATCAATTAGGAAAAAGGGTACTTAGATGATTTTTTTTTTTTTTTAATAATTACAGTGCCATCATCCACATACAGAAATAGGAGGGACAATGTAAATTAAATAATGTGTGTTTAGTATCACTTTAATGCATTCTGTGCATTAAAGTAAAAAATCTTCTGCGTTACGGGATCCCCCCTCCCCCCCTGTACTTACCTGAGTTCATTCTCAATCCAGAGCTGTGCATGGAAGCAGCGTCTCTCTCTGCTCTCTCCCTCCTCACTGGGCAGATTGATAGCGCCATTGGCTTCTGCTGCTGTCAATCAAATTCCGTGATGAGGGAGCAACGGTGGCGGGGGGAGGGGGGGGGGCAGGGCCGAGCCGCTCTATCTGTGACAATAGACACAGACAGGGTGGCTTGGGAGCGAGCCTGCATGAGTGCTCCCATTGAAAGTGCCAGGGGAGGAGCCAGGAGCGCCGGCGGGGGGACCACAGAAGAGGAGGATTGGGGCTGCTCTGTGCAAAACCACTACACAGAGCAGACAAGTATAACATATTTGTTATTTTATATAAAAAAATAAAAATTAAGGTTTATAATCACTTTAACCACTTCCCGCCCGCCCTATGGTGGATTGACATCCGGGCAGTGGTTCTGTTATCCTGACTGGGCGTCATATGACGTCCAGCAGGATAACATGCCGCAGCGCGCCGATCTTGGTAAAAATCCAAGTCCAATCACGGCTGATCACGCTGTCAATAGGAAGAGCCGTTGATCGGCTCTTCCTCACTCGCGTCTGACAGACGCGAGTAGAGGAGAGCCGATCGGCGGCTCTCCTGGCAGGGGGGTCTGCGCTGATTGTTTATCAGCGCAGCCCCCCCCTCAGATCACCACACTGGACCACCAGGGATCGCCACTAGGACCACCAGGGAAGGGGCAACATGTGGATGGCCAGGTATGTACCCCATGGCCATCCACATGTGCCCAGTGTGCCAAATCTGTGCCAATCAGTGCCCACAAATGGGCACTGATTGGCACCATCATGTTGTAGTGATGCCCAGCAATGCCACCCTTAGGGGCATCACTGCAAACAAGCAGTGCCATCAGTGCCACCCATCAGTGTCCATTCATGCCACCTGTCAGTGCCCATCCGTGCCCATCAGTGCCCATATATCAGTGCCCATCCGTGCCCATCTGTGCCAACTATCAGTGCCACCCATAAGTAACCATCAATGCCACCTACGAGTGCCCATCAATGCCACCTATGAGTGCCCATCAGTGCCGCCTATAAGTGCCCATCCGTGCCACCTATGAGTGCCCATCAGTGCCGTATACCAGTGCCACCTATCAGTGCCCATCAGTGCCACCTATCAGTGCCCATCAGTGCCGCCTTTCAGTGCCCATCATCAGTGCCCGTCAGTGACACCTCATCAGTGCCACCTCATTGGTGCCACCTCATCGGTGCCCATCAGTGCCGCCGTATCAGTGCCCGTCATTGAAGAAGAAAACGTACTTATTTACAAAAAGTTTTAACAGAAACAAAGAAAAACTTGTTTTTTTTCAAAATTTTCGGTCTTTTTTTATTTGTTGCGCAAAAAATAAAAACCGCAGAGGTGATCAAATACCACCAAAAGAAAGCTCTATTTGTGGGAACAAAATGATAAAAATTTAGTTTGGGTACAGTGTAGCATGACCGCGCAATTGTCATTCAAATTGCGACAGCACTGAAAGGTGAAAATTGGGCTGGGCGGGAAGGTGTCTAAGTGCCTGGTATTGAAGTGGTTAAGTTAAATATGTTATGACAATGCCATATTAGCCACTGTTTTTTTCTTTTATAGGTATATATATATTTTTTGGTATTCTTTGAAAAAAAAAGTAATAATAAATAAAAAATTAATTTATAAATAATTAATAAAATAATGCTTCTCAGATAACATCTCGTGCACATTCTGGACAGAAAACTAGACTTCCACAAATGCATTTCATTCCAGCAGCAGTGCCTCCTTGCAATCGGTTCTCTGGTAGCCAGCACAGAAATCATTGCAGCTCACAGCCCAATACTTTGCTCTGATTGGTTCCACAGATTAAATAAGGATTGCTCTTTCAGTGATAGCCCGTTCATTAGGGGCACACGGGCGCCGCCCCCCTATCCATGTGTCCGCCCCCTAATCTACATGCAGGGCGCCGGTGCATAGATCGCAATGCAGGGTTTTTGTTTTTTTTAAGCATGTGATTAGAGCCAGAGGCTCTAATAGGCTTCAAAAAAGTGTATGCTCGGGGTTCAGAGCACTGCGTTCCAAGCCCACCCAGTTGTGTGACAATAGCGAATAAATATTTGCTATTCTCACACTGATTCTCCTCTCAGATGGCGGGTCTTGAGACCCGTTTCCCGATTGGCCGAAAGGAGAAGCGATCCTTTTGGCCTAGAAGAATGAGGAGGGAGGAGACGCATGGCCGGAAGAGACACAGGGGAACCCCGACCCACCAGCCGCCACTGGCGAGCTCCATGTCCCACGTTTCAGACTCCGGCTCGGACTCTCCACTGTCCCCAGCTGGCTCGGAGGGGGAGAGGATCACCATGGATGAGAGGTTCCCCGCCTGCATCCAGGAGGCCGTGTCCCAGGTGCTGAAGGGCTATGACTGGTCCCTGATGCCCAGGTCTCCGGCTCCTTCAAAGCCAAGCCCCATGTCAAGAGATGAAGGGAAGCCCGACCCACCAGCCACCACTGAACTCCATGAGGGGAAGTCCGACCCACCAGCTACCACTGAACTCCATGAGGGGAAGCCCGACCCACCAGCCGCCACTGAATTCCATGAGGGGAAGTCCGACCCACCAGCCACTACTGAACTCCATGAGGGGAAGCCCGACCCACCAGCCGCCACTGAACTCCATGAGGGGTAGCCCAACCCACCAGCCACTACTGAACTCCATGAGGGGAAGCCCGACCCACCAGCCGCCACTGAACTCCATGAGGGGAAGCCCAACCCACCACTGAACTCCATGAGGGGAAGCCCAACCCACCAGCCACCACTGAACTCCATGAGGGGAAGCCCAACCTACCAGCCACCACTGAACTCCATGAGGGGAACCCCGACCCACCAGCCACCACTGAACTCCATGAGGGGAACCCCGACCCACCAGCCACCACTGAACTCCATGAGGGGAAGCCCGGCCCACCAGCCACGACTGAACTCCATGAGGGAAAGCCCAACCCACCAGCTGCCACTGCTTTCAGAACTCCCCGGCTGGGACAGGGGAGATCGGAGTGTCATCCCGTAAGGTAAGGAGGCCTTCCCGACCATCCATCTCCCGCGTGTGCATGGGGAGGTGTTGCTGGTGTTCCACGCCTTCATGTCCGTCTCCCGTGGGGAGAGGGGGTTGGGGTGGTGTTGGTTTGCCCCCCCCCCAAATTATTAAGCACCAGCCGCCACTGCTCTTACTGCCTCTGACTATATGCCACCTGCGTTTATAGCTACAATTTTAAATTGACCACATTTTTAAAATGTTATAACTAATATTTCATCATGAACAGATAGAATCCTGACCACAATATTCACATTAATTAACTCTGGGCTTCGACATCGCTGTCATAACTCATGTAACTTTGAAGCCAACCACCCACTCACCTCTTAGATTTCCGTCTCGGCCTGTCGAGTTGATAGCTCATTATGGCTCGTCTACAACGTCAGTCCCCATCACCGAGGCCAACCAAAGGCTGCAGCCTTGAAATGTATGGAATTTCCCTGGAGATGACCATGCACTTGCTAGACTCTTCAACTAGTTCACAGATGCCTGCGGACAAACCAGCTCTTCTGGTGAATGCTTGATTTTTTTCAAAAGCTAGTTAGATCGGAAGTTGAAGCAGAATATAAATAGCCCATCGAAAGATAAAACAAGCTTTTGCTGCAATATTCACCCTCAATTCAGAGCTGCCCCTGCAGTACTTCTTTTCCACCACTAGATGTCTAGTCCCTTGGAGGAGGTCTGACACATCCCGCTGCAGCGTCAGACCTATAGGGCTGCAATCAGCTTATGCTTCCTGCTGATTGGAGAGCTGCAGCTCAAACTTGGCAGAAGGTGTGTCTGATCTCTGCAGAGAGACCACTGCTTTCATACAAGACGTGTTTTTTTTTGTTATTTTTGTGGGAAACTGGGAATTGTCATTTGTTGGAATTTTTTTTCACTGTAAATATCAGCTTTGCTGTAGTAGGTTGTGTACATCATACAGGTGCTCCAATTCACAGGCAAGCCTGCCCCCCCCTTTCTCCAGTGTTCATTTTGCATTTTTAATGTTGACCTTTACCCCTTCATGCCTAAGCCTTTTTCTGACATTTGTTGCTTACAAGTTAAAATCCGTATTTTTTGCTAGAAAATTATTTAGCACCCCCAAACACTATATACATTTTTTAGCAGAGATGCTAGAGAATAAAATGGCGATTGTTGCAATATTTTATGCGACACTGTATTTGCACAGCTGTCTTTCAAATACAATTTTTTGGGAAGAAATATACACTTTCATGAATTAAAAAACAAAAACAAAAGAGTAAAGTAAGCCCAATTTTTTTTGTATAATATGAAAGATGATGTTACGCCGAGTAAATCGATACCCAATCGATACCCAACAGTGTGCTTTAAAATTGCGCACACTCATAGAGTGGCGACAAACTACGGTACTTAAAAATCTCCATAGGCGATGCTTTAAAAATTTCTACAGGTTACCAGTTTAGAGTTACAGAGGCACATAGCATGTCCTCACTTCCACTGGCTCAAATGAGAATTCTAAGGGTGTCTCTTTAGGGTTTTTTTTCAAAACGTTGAACTTGGATGGGGTGCAGGGAGGATTGAATACCCAAAACTGGTGAACTGAACTTTAATGCCGCGTACACACGGTCGGACTTTCTATCCTACTTGGTCCGGCACACTTTCCGATGGACTTTGTCCGCCAGGTGCGCCGGACTTTAAAACGGACGGACTTGCCCACACACGCCGGGACTTTCCGGCGGGCTAGGTCCGCCCGTCTTTCCGACGGACTTTCGCCGGAGTTCCGGCGGACTTTCAGAATGAACAGACTTGCCCACACACGGACAAGTCCGTTCATTTTGAACGTGACTCAGGTGCGACGGGACTAGCAAAGGATGTCAATCTTGCCGCTTTTATCGGCGAGATTGACACCTTGCGAGCCCCGTCGCGGTGCATACCAGGCCCTTAGGTCTGGTATGGATTATAAAGGGAAGCCCCTACGCCGAAAAAACGGCGTGGGGTCCCCCCTAAAATCCATACCAGACCCCGATCCGAGCACGCAGCCTGGCCGGTCAGGAAAGGGGGTGGGGACGAGCGAGCGCCCCCCCCCCTCCTGAACCGTACCAGGCCGCATGCCCTCAACATGGGGGGTGGGTGCTTTGGGGGAGGGGGGCGCCCTGCGGGGCCCCCCCACCTCAAAGCACCTTGTCCCCATGTTGATGAGGACAAGGGCCTCTTCCCGACAACCCTGGCCGTTGGTTGTCGGGGTCTGCGGGCGGGGGGCTTATCGGAATCTGGGAGCCCCCTTTAATAAGGGGGCCCCCAGATCCCGGCACCCCACCCTATGTGAATGAGTATGGGGTACATGGTCCCCCTACCCCTTCACCTAGGGAAAAATTGTAAGTAATAAAACACACTACACAGGTTTTTAAAATATTTTATTAAACAGCTCCGGGGGTGGGGATCTTCCTCCGGCTTCGGGGGTCTTCTTCCGGCTTCGGGGGTCCCTCCGCTTCATCTTCTCCCGGCGTCCGGTTGGTTCTTCTCCGCTCTCTTCTCCCGGTGTTCCAGTTCTTCGGCCGGCTCCTCTGCTGTGTTCAGGTAGCTCTCTTGCCAGCAGAGGTCCGGACTTCTGAGCTGCTGGGCTTCTGTCGGGAAGAGGCCCTTGTCCTCATCAACATGGGGACAAGGTGCTTTGAGGTGGGGGGGCCCCGCAGGGCGCCCCCTTCCCCCAAAGCACCCACCCCCCCATGTTGAGGGCATGCGGCCTGGTACGGTTCAGGAGGGGGGGGGGCGCTCGCTCGTCCCCACCCCCTTTCCTGACCGGCCAGGCTGCGTGCTCGGATCGGGGTCTGGTATGGATTTTAGGGGGGACCCCACGCCGTTTTTTCGGCGTAGGGGCTTCCCTTTATAATCCATACCAGACCTAAGGGCCTGGTATGCCCCGCGCTCGCCGCAATAGGAAAATTTGTTTTTCCTATTGCAGCGAGCGCGAGATGCAATACCCTGCCCTCGCGTCGTATCTGGTCCGTCGGACCAGCCTACACACGAGCGGCCTTTCCATCGGACCAGCACACACACGAGCGGACTTTCCGCCCGAAACTGAGTCCGACGGAAAGATTTGAAACTTGGTTCAAATCTAGGTCCGGCGGGCTTTTGGGAAGAAGTCCGCCGGAAAAGTCCGCCGGCGCCCACACACGGGCGGATTGTCCGGCACACTCTCGTCCGCCGGACCAAGTATGTCGGAAAGTCCGACCGTGTGTACGCGGCATAAGAGAACTTTTCTCTCTCTAAGCTGTACCAAAAAGTACCACACGGCTCTCTGCTGCTAACAGGGGACTATATCTTCCTTCCAGGAACTAAAAGCTACACACAGTCACTAAGGTCTCGCACTTAGGTCGTTTTACTCACAATGCCTCCTCCTCTCGATGTCCACCAGGCACTCTTCAATGAGGGAGACACTCTTCCCCTAAATTCCTCCTGGCACTCTTCAGTGAGCTTCTCCAGGATTAGGCTTTGCAAATAGGCCCCACAGCTAAAATTCCAGCTGGGACCTCATCTTCTAGATGGCACCTTCCAGTACTTCTGCCTCAGGGGCAGAGCCCCTGCACAAGGGTCTCCTCCAGCAGGACTGGACCCAGGAACTCTCCTCCTCGGCCTCAGGCCTTAGACTATTTATGGGCTCTCCAGCCAGCTACTAAGCACACCTCCCCAGCGATTGGCTGGATTCCCCATAAATATTCAGGCTGTCTACTCTGTTCTTCCTCCTACTATGATTCTAGAATATTCCAGAATGCAGGAGGAAGTAAAAAGAGCAGCAGCCTGTGAGAAAAATTGACCCTACAACCTATACTAATTTAGGGTTCTACACTTACCCTGTTTCCCCGAAAATAAAACCTAGCGTGATTGTTGGTGATGGCTGCAATATAAGCCCTACCCCCCAAATAAGCCCTAGTTAAAGTCCTTGTAGGTCTTATTTTCAGGGTAGGGCTTATTTTCGGGGAAACAGGGTAGGGCTTATTTGGGGGGAAGGGCTTATATTGCAGCCATCACTGACAATCACGCTACGTCTTATTTTCGGGGAAACAGGGTATTAGTCTAGAAAAAAGCCATGACTTTTTTTAACATTCGGCTCCCAATGACATCAATGGAGTGAACTCCATCCAAAGATTTGGCACTGGAACTTTAATCATGTTCTTTTGAACCTGCCCCATACTTAAAGTGGAAGTAAACCCATCCATAAAACAGTTTCATTTCAGGCACGTGACGGAAATGAAACACTCCCATTGGTTGTGCTCTCAACCAAACTGTCAAACCATCCAATGGCTGGTGTCATAACTGATCACATGTGCAGCATCATGGCATCTGTAGAATAAACAGAGGCAAAGATGGCAGCTTCCATGGCTGAAAACGATGAGGGGGTTTACTTACGCTTGAAGCCAATTACCTCTGACTTATCCTTAATCAGAACAATGTAAGGGAAAATACCAAACACCCCATTAAAAGCACAGGTTAACTCCACAACCCCAATAATTACTGATAGCTAGGTTAAATGGTATCCTACTAAACGGACCCTACTCCAAATCTCCAACAAAGCCATGGCCATGAAGGGAGGAGGACTTGGCCCGAAGCTATCATCACCCAGACAGAGCTGAATTTCTACTCGATGATTTCAGCAGCAGGGAACAAACGAAATCCTAAGTAAGGCCACCTCAACACTTGGCCGACCAACAACCAAGTGAATCCTGACTGACTTGCTTCCTTCAAAGTGGGCCTACAGAAGGATCAAAAAGACAGAACATTGTACCTTGATCAGAAAAAAAAAAACATAGAACAAAGGGATTCTTCCACCATAAAGAAAGACAATGTGATACTTCCCATCTTGGCTTCAGAAAACCCAACTTTTCAAGTCTATTTTATCTTCGGCGAGCAGACCGAAAGCGTTAAAAAAAAAAAAAAGACAAGAGCAGACATCCATAATTAATCCAAGCGGCAGCTGGAAGAGGGAGAGAAAGAAAATATCGCCAGCGAGCGCCTCAGACCCCTTCTTTGAGCTTCTCTTTCATTCCTCGGGCGCTGGGAGCCGTTTGAAGTTTTTCGGGTAGTCTTTGAAAGCTCTTTGTACCTGCCCGTTCTAATCATCCTGCGGGCCTGTTGTAGGAAATAAGATAAGAGCGTGGGATTATTTGTATGCAGATTAGCTGCAAACAAACACTGACAGGCAGCGAAAGCAGGATGCTTACTACGGAGCCCAGATAGAAGATGATATAGGAATTAATTAGCACCCCCCCCCCCCCCCTTTAAAGTGGAATGTGGCGACTGGCTACGAGGGTGTCAGGAACTTCTTCAAACATAGCAGAAGCTTGTTGGGTAATGCCATGTTTTCTGCTTAAAGCAAAACTCTAGTCAGACAGCTTAATACACAGATGGAATACATATAAGGTTGATGGTTTACCTTAAAAAATTTCCTTCCATTCCTGAGGTTTACAAAGCTCTGATACGCCCTTGTTAACCACTTCAGTTCCCGGAAGGTTTTTACCCCCTTTATGGCCAGGCCATTTTTTGTGCTACTTTAACTGACAATTGCGCGGTCGTGTGACGCTGTCAATCAAATGTCTGCTTTGTGTCAATAGACGCAGACTCGGTGGCTTGGGACGAGCATACACAGATGCCCCCATGGAAAGCGAATTCCCATGGGGGCACTTGCCAAACAGAAGAAGCCTAGAGCCAGCGGGGAACCCCAGAAGAAGAGGATCGGGCTGCTCTGGGCAAAACTATTGCACAGAGCAGGTAAGTATAACATGTTTGTTATTTTAATTAAAAAAAATAAAGCTTTATCCACTTGCTGACCAGCTGCAGGTCGGCATGTTCCTGCAAATTGCCGTAGGTGTACGTCAGCTCCTTTAAGGTGCCGTAGCAGGCGCGTGCACGCGCCCGCTGTACGGCAGGGGACACGATGCATGTGGCCGGCGGCCGCGATGTCTGCCGGCCACCCGTGATCGTGGGAACGAGAGCCAGAACGGGGATCTGTCAATGTATACAGACAGATCCCCCTTTCTGACAGGAGAGTAGAGAGAGATCTGCTGTTCCTAGTAATTAGGAACAGCGATCTCTCTCCTCCTCCAGTCAGCCCAGCCCCCATACAGTTAGAAACACCTCCCTAGGGAACAAACTTAACCCCTTGATCGCCCCCTAGTGTCAACCCCTTCCCTGCCAGTGACATTTATACAGTAATCAGTGGCTATTTTTGGCTGTATAAATGTCAACGGTCCAAAAAAGGGTCAAAAGCGTCAGATCTGTCCGCCCCAATGTTGCAGTCCTGCAAAAAAATCGCAGATCACCGCCACTACTAGTAAAAAAAAAAAATTAAAAATAAAAATGCCATAAATATATCCCCTATTTTGTAGACGCTATAACTTTTGCGCAAACCAATCAATATACGCTTATAGCGATTTCTTTTTTTTACCAAAAATATGTAGAGGAATACATATTGGCCTAAACTGATGAAGAAAGTTGTTTTTTTTGGGGGGGTTTTTGGGATATTTATTATAGCAAAAAAGAAAAAATATTGTTTTTGTTTTTTTTTTTTTTAAATTGCTGCTATTTTTTTGTTTATTTTTAAACAGCAGAGGTGATCAAATACCACCAAAAGAACGCTCTATTTGCAGGGAAAGAAGGACGTCAGTTTTATTTTGGCACAGCGTCGCATGACTGCGCAATTGTCAGTTAAAGTAACGCAGTGCCGTATCGCAAAAAAATGGCCTGGTCAGGAAAGAGGTAAATCCTTCCGGTCTGTAAGTGGTTAATATCGCTTTAACTAATAGATTTGGATGTAGTCTTGCTTTTAAGTAGCATTTTATGCAGTTTTCAAGAAATCTTCCTGCCCACCACTATCATCAATGCATGGCCTGTCTTCCTACCATTCCTATACAGCACAACTGCACAGACTTTGTACTGATAGTGTGCAAAAAATTTCAGCAGAGTGACAAGTGGCCGGTACGTCGTAATGGCCTCATTATTTTGTGCCCTTCTCAATACTCCCCATTAGGTACAGACTTTTCATTGGAGCGACTGCACTGTTAGCATGGATTTGTGGCGTATTTATGATCTACGATGGGTCTGATTCCCCAGAGGAGCGATAAAAGCGTTACAGAACAATGCAGCGGGCTATCCCAAAAAGCCATTCCCGTCGCAGCCAGGCAAAAATGGCTTTCTAGGGATCGGCTGATGTATGTACATCAACGCCAATATTTTATTCTAAGTTTAAAAAATGAAAAGAATTGTCCTTCTGAGTGGTGGTATTAGAGGCCAAACACAGCTATTAATTCTGCCGTGCCCTGCAGGAGTACGAGGGCGGGTGGGCGGGGAGGCAAGGCTGAATGCCCATGTAACAAATGTGTTTCCGATCAATCATAAACTCTTTCTCATTCCTCAGTCATTGTCGGATAAGCATGTCTGAAAAATGAAGCCCGACACCGAGCCGGCAGCTCTTCAGCCACCGCCGGGCGGCTGAGAGGCGAAATGAAAAGGTCGTCAAGTAACCTGTGATTGGCAGGCAGGCAGCCTTGTAAACAAAATGCGCGGGCTGCATTTGATGCGGCAAGTGTATGCGTGTGCTATTGTCAATTAATTAGCAGCGATGCTGTTGGGCTCTGCACATAATTCTTTCTGAAATAGGATCAGTAAATTAAAGACTCCTGGAGACACAAAAAAATGTTGACTTTGCCATGTAAAAATAGCATTACACAACAAAAGGGTTATGAGCAGGCTTTATGAGATGCAGGTACAGATTGTGCAGTTGCATAAGGGCCCTCTGTGACCTAGGGGCTCTTTTATTTTAGGCGTGTGAAGGGGATGTTTAGTGTCTAATGCCCCGTACACACGGTCGGACATTGATCGGACATTCCGACAACAAAATCCTAGGATTTTTTCCGACGGATGTTGGCTCAAACTTGTCTTGCATACACACGGTCACACAAAGTTGTCGGAAAATCCGATCGTTCTGAACGCGGTGACGTAAAACACGTACGTCGGGACTATAAACGGGGCAGTGGCCAATAGCTTTCATGTCTTTATTTATTCTGAGCATGCATGGCACTTTGTCTGTCGGATTTGTGTACACATGATCGGAATTTCCGACAACGGATTTTGTTGTCGGAAAATTTTATATCCTGCTCTCAAACTTTGTGTGTCGGAAAATCCGATGGAAAATGTGTGATGGAGCCCACACACGGACGGAATTTCCGACAACAAGGTCCTATCACACATTTTCCGTCGGAAAATCCGACCGTGTGTACGGGGCATTAGTCTGGTATAAATTGCAAGCTCTATCTATCTATCTATCTATCTATCTATCTATCTATCTATCTATCTATCTATCTATCTATCTATCTATCTATCTATCTATCTATCTATCTATCTATCTATCTATCTATCTATGTCTGGCCATTCTTCCAGAAGCGCATTTTGTGAGGTCAGGCACTGATGTTGGACAAGAAGGCCTGGATCTCCGCTCAAATTCATCCCAGGGATGTTCGGGTTGAGGTCAGGACTCTGTGTTAGACGGCTTTCACACCGAGCCACCCATAGCGTCGGCGGTAAAACGGCGCTATTTTTAGCGGCGTCTTACCGTCGGATTTGCGGCGCATTTCGGCCGCTAGCGGGGCGCTTTTACCCCCCCGCTAGCGGCCAAGAAAGGGTTAAAACCGCCCGCAATGGGCCACAATAGTGGCGTTTTGACTGTGGTATCCCAGCGCTGCCCCATTGATTTCAATGGGGGAGCAGCGGTGGAGGAGCGGTAAACACACCGCTCCTTCACCGCTCCAAAGAAGCTGCTGGCAGGACTTTTCCTCACGTCCTGCCAGCGCACCGCCCGGTGTGAAAGCCCTCGGGCTTTCACACTGGAAACTATGGAGCAGCTGTTTGAGGGCGGATTGCAGGCGCTATTTTTAACGCTATAGCGCCTGCAAAACGCCCTCGGTGTGAAAGGGGTCTTAATATGGAGTGACTAACCACCAAATAAGATCAGTGTAACCAGAAAAAGCTTATACTACGTTTTGCAGGGGTATTGAGGTTTTTGCCCCATAAATCCTGGCAGTATTAAAAGCAGGTTTCCCATTGGATGCCACAGGATGACCACTTTACCAGTTCATTGAATCAACTAGGATTCACACTCCAAGCGAACTAGCTGGATTCAATGCAGGTTCTGTAGATCTAGGGTCCATCGTACTGTATCGCTAAGTAAAATATCTATCTATCTATCTATCTATCTATCTATCTATCTATCTATCTATCTGTCTATCTGTCTGTCTGTCTGTCTGTCTGTCTGTCTGTCTGTCTGTCTGTCTGTCTGTCTGTCTGTCTGTCTGTCTGTCTGTCTGTCTGTCTGTCTGTCTATCTGTCTATCTGTCTATCTGTCTATCTATCTATCTATCTATCTATCTATCTATCTATCTATCTATCTATCTATCTATCTATCTATCTATCTATCTATCTATCTATCTATCTATCTATTTATCTATCTGTCTATCTACACTATATTACTAAAAGTATTGGGACGCCGGCCTTTACACGCACATGAACTTTAATAGCATCCCAGTCTTAGTCCGTAGGGTTCAATATTGAGTTGGCCCATCCTTTGCAGCTATAACAGCTTCAACTCTTCTGGGAAGGCTGTCCACAAGGTTTAGGAATGTGTCTATGGGAATGTTTGATCATTCTTTCAGAAGCGCATTTGTGAGGTCAGGTACTGATGTTGGGCAAGAAGGTCTGGCTTGCAGTCTCCGCTCTAATTCATCCCAGAGATGTTCTATTGGGTTGAGGTCAGGACTCTGTGCAGGCCAGTCAAGTTCCTCCACCCAAAACTCGCTCATCCATGTCTTTATGGACCTTGCTTTGAAATAGCTTTATAATGAAATAGCTATATAATGCCTACCATATACCACTGTATTACAATAACGTGACATGGGCTCTCCCAGGGCACTGAAGTACCAGTTGGTCTTTAGAAGAGCTCCTGGTGGTGGAGATGGTCTGGAAACCCTAGTGGTCCTCAGAATTCTTCACTGCAATATGCAGCAGATTGTGGCCCTTGTCATTGCCCCACCAAGAGGTAGCAGGTACGGGAGGGCTACGGTGCAGCGACAGGAGACCAGCGCACAGTCTGGATCAAGCAGGGGTCCTGGCAGGCAGCAAGCAGAGAGAAGTCAGACAGTCAATAAGTAGGAGGTAAATTAGGCTGGAGATGAGAAAATAGTTGTGTTGTTCAGGTAGTGGTCTTGGGAGGAGGCAAGCAAAGGGTAGTCAGTCAATCAGTCCAGGTTGGCAATGAAGACGGTAGAAGACAAGGCAGAAGGCAAGAGAGTAGTCAGGCAATCCAGGTCATAAACAACAGTTTTATAGCTCAGAATTATAGCTCAGTATTATAGCTCAGTATTATAGCTCAGCTCAGCTCAGTATTGCTCAAGAGTAGCTGGTTCAAAGACACAGCACCAGCCACTTCAAAGCTTGTTGGTCAGAGGACCCGTCCAGCGATGCTGCAAGCACTATTAGGGATTCTGGAAGTGCTGTAACACACTGACTGTGGTTCCTACTTGGATCAATATCTAAATGGCGAAGTATGTCCAATCAGGGCCACCAGCCAAAGATATCTTATTTGCACCTGCCCCTCAGTCCTTCCCTGACCAGTGCCTTGGGCAGCAGGTATAGAAGGGTATCAAATATACTAATAGAACTACCTGCGAAAAAGGAAAAAGCTTATACTACTTAGGCACTTGTTTTGCAGGGGTATTGAGGTTTTTGTCCCATAAATCCTGGCAGTATTAAAAGCGGGTTTCCCATTGGATGCTGCGGGATGACCACTTTACCAGTTCATTGAATCAAATAGGATTCACCCTCCAAGCACTTGGATTTAATGCAGGTTCTGCAGATCTAGGGGTCCATCGTACTGTATCGCTAAGTAAAATATCAATATATGTCATCTGTGTGGATTACTAGAAGGTTAATGAAGCGTATTTATTGTATGTGCCAAGAGGTGACGTGGCCTGTTAGAGTGAGTAAGTATGAATGGAACTCTGGGAGGGCTTCCATAAGCCACAGGCACCTATCCTGATATAGAAATATGTGATTGGTTTGACATTAAGTCAGCAAGTTGGCAGTGTGGCTCTAAATGATATATGGTTCCCAGTACACCTGCACTGAGCGGTTTCTTGGGGCAACTAGGACACTTTTCTCTTTCAAACACATTCCACATTCTAAATGGAGCCAATGATGCCCATAGTGTATGAATAAATAGTAAAGCCGGCGGGTGAATAAGCAATAAATAAAAGGAGACAATTTTTTAACTTCGTTCTAGCGATGAGCCCAAAGCTTATGACTTCCCGACCCCTCATTGCTGTTCTATTGATTTATATTTTCCTCCTATCATTATTTCCTGGATGTTACGTCTCCGCAGAATTTCTCAATACGGTGAAACAGCAGCTTTGACGTTGAGGCCCTGAGCCAGCCTGACCTTTCTGCTTGTGGATGTGATCAAGTTCTTTTTTTTTTTGTAATCATTTCTCTAGATCTAAGTGTAAACCAAACCCAGACACAAGTAAAGCCATAATCTGATCTCGCTCTAACAAGGAGAGCCCCACTTGGGGTGTATTTATTGTATGTGCAGGGTGGATTAGCAGCTGGAACCCTTGAGGGCTTTATAGTGTCCTCAATGTCCTCCTGGCCTTGTAATGAGAACGGCGGAAGGATGTCGTGGTGTAATGGGAGTCAGAGGGATGGTTTTATGAACCTTCTGGGCAACTGCCTAGTTTGTCTGTGTGTCCAGAGGGCAGAAGGTGGGTGAAAGGCCGGGGAGGCTACTCGGGGGGGCAAAAACCAGTGACATCTGTTGTTTCACTATCTGTATTTGTTTGAGTGATAGATAGATAGATAGATAGATAGATAGATAGATAGATAGATAGATAGATAGATAGATAGATAGATAATTAAAGGAAGAATATATGCAGAGTGTGGGAAATAAAGAAGTGAGGAAATAGGATGAAAAGAAGCAAGGATTGAATGAAGGGAGAAAGGGAGGAGAGAGAAGGATGGAAGAACAAAAGAAAGAGTGAAGAAAGGGACAAAGGTAGAGCAGAAGAAAAGAAAGGAAGGAAAGAGAAAAAAGGAAGGGAAAGATGAAGAAAATGGTAGGGAGTGAAAAAGGAAAGAAGGAGCAAGAAAGAAAGAGAGAAAGAGAGAAAGGGAAAAAGAGAGAAAGGGAAAAAGAGAGAAAGGGAAAAAGAATAAAGGGAAAAAGAAAGATGAAGAAAGGAACCAAGGTGAAGTGGAAAAATAGAAAGGAAGGAGTGAGGAAGGAGAAAGGAAGAAGTGAGGAAGGTGGGACAAAAAGGAGGGAAAGAAAAGAAGGAAAATAAAAGGAAGAAAGGGAAAAGGGTAAGAAGAGAGAAAGGAAGGAGGGAGCAAGGATGGTAGAACAAAGAAAAGAATAGATGAAGAAAGAGAATGGTAGAGCGGGAGAGAGGGAAAAGAAAAGCAGTGAGGAAGGAGGGATGGAAAGAAGGAAAAAAAGAGAGAAGGAAGGAAAGAAGAGGGGAGGAAGAAGCAAGGGTAGAGCTGGAGAAAGGAAAGGAAAGCAAGGAAGGAAGGAAGGGAGGAAGGAAGGAAGGAAGGAAGATAGATATATAGGAAGATAGATAGGAAGGAAGGAAGGAAGGAAGGAAGGAAGGAAGGAAGGAAGGAAGGAAGGAAGGAAGGAAGGAAGGAAGGAAAGAAGGGAGGGAAAATTGTAAGGAGGGAAAAATGAAGGAAGGAGCAAGAAAGGAAGAATAAAGGAAGGAACGAAGGGTTGGGAAAAAAAGGGAAAGAAGGAGAGAGAGAAAGCAGAGTTACTATATAAATTAGTATTTCACTGTGGTGTATTTTCTTTGTGTTAGTTCGTTACCTTCCTTGCAATGTATAATTATTTCTGGCAGTGAGATACAGTGTAACAATATACAAATGGACCCTTTATAGTTCAAATTTAATTTGCACATCACACTCCAAAACTCATAAAAGGAAAAGTTGCTGCAGTAGCTCTACCAGGCATTGGATTTTATCCCCACTTGTCAGAAACACCGCCAACAGAACTGGGGGAAATAAGGATGAAAATTTCATGTTTTTTTTTTTACTTTGTGCATGTACTATAAACTAAGGAGGGAGCAGACTTCAGATTTCTTAAAACTCATCTCTTGCAGACTTTTTATTTATTTTTAATTCCTTTACATTTTCTCAGCATTTACTTTGCTAGTTTGTGAAATGGGACGGTAAATTGAAGGGCAGGGTTGAGTTTTAGGCTTGGTTTAGGGTCAACGTTCATTGTTGGGGGAAGGTTAAATGTTTGGTAAAAAAAACTTTTTTTTGAGGGTTAAAGGCAGGGGGAGGAAAAAAATGTTAAGATTGGGTAATGTGTTAAAGGGGTTGTAGACCTTCACCGTTTTTCACCTTAAAGCATTCTGTGCATTAAGGTGAAAAACATTTTTCAATGCAGCAGCTCCCCGAGCCCCCCTTATACTTACCTGAGCCCTGAAATTTGCGCAACGGGAACGAGCACACCAGCTCCAGCCGGTGTCTCGCGTCCTGATTGGATAGATTGATAGCAGCGCAGCCATTGGCTCCCGCTGCTGTCAATCAGATCCAATGACATGGGCGTCGGGGGGGGCGGGGCCAAGTCATACATTCGGTGGCTATGGACGCCGAATGCTGGATTCGGGAGCACGCCCGCAAGGTAACCACCTCAGGGAAGCGGTTCGGGGGGGTCATATGATGCGAGGAGGAGCTGCAAGAGCCCCCAGGGGACCCCAGAAGACCAGGTTCGGGGCCACTCTGTGCAAAACGAGCTGCACAGTGGAGGTAAGTATGATATGAAATAAATGGCCTAATATTGTATAAAAAGCCTTCAATAATGATGATTCTCGTGAGACGAATTTTGGAATTATTTCTGCTTGAGTCAGCTTAAATCAAAACCGTGTGTTTTATTGTACACACATAAACTTGGAAAATACTTACAAAAATAGTACATTCATATTCAGAATTAGTGTTGTTTCATATATGCAAAAAATGTTCAAATATAGTTCATTTGTTTCAAAGATCTGAAAAAGTCCTTAAAATCATTAGACATGTGCTTCCTTTGTCTTGGTGTTTTTAAGATGGCCGATTAACCTCTTGTGTCTTGGGAGGAAGAGATGTGTGTAAAGAGATGTGTCTTGGAAGCAGGATGTGTGTGTAAAGAGTAGATGTGTCTGGCTTGGAGGCAGGAAATGTAACAGCGCGAGAAGACTGGAACCCCTGTGTCTATATGAACTCAGTCTTTCAAATTCGCGCCCAAACACAAATCCCTCCCATACACTCCCCTTTTCTCCGCCTTTCCAAGAGTGGGGGCTAGCAAAGAGCAACATCTGTTTTTAACTGAACCAAACCTTTTAAACATGAAACCAGATATATGTGAGAGGCTTTCAGCAGACCTCTTAAAACATAAACGCATAAATCAAACAGAGTATGGTTACATAGGAAAATTCCCAACTCATACAAATATTATTTACAAAATCCATCAAATTCTGACAGGGTCTTGACCTGCATTTTCAGTCAATGAATGGCCATTTGGGTATCACTAGCTCAAAGTCCTATCATTCAAACAAATATGGAAAATGCATATTCTTTTCAATAAAGCCAATTAAAATTTAGATATTAAGAATATAACATTCCCCTCTGAAATATGAATAACAATCATATTTTATCCATTCATAGCATACATGTCTCATTCATACTGACTTTGATCCAATAACTCCAAATGTATTTCCATCACCAACCGAGTCTGCAATACCAAAACCCATCTTTCTCTTAAGCTTATTTTGCAATAAATCATCTCCTTTCTTGATTTCATTTCTAATTCGATAATATAATTTTTTCATTCTAAACATCAAACATAACTGGAATATAATGAATAACATAATAATAATAAAAAGAATAACTATAGGATGTGATAAAATATTTCCTACTGCTGAGGTTATTGAAGTTTTTCCCCAAATTGATACACTATTACTGAATTTTTTCCACCAATTACTTCCTGAAAATTCTGACCATTGATGAGATATCTCTTGCAAATTACCTTGTTCATGTTTAAACAATATTTCTGCATTCTGAAGTTCCTTAGCCAAAGCTATCAATAAACCTTTATCCTTATGAATTACATTTGCCCATTCTTCCCAAGGAAATTCATCTACCTGAGATATATTATATTGTGTGGGAAGAGCACTTATATTTTTCATAAGCATATTTGTTAAATTTGTTCTAAACCCATTAATACTTATTGCTACAATGTCTCCTTCTATACAATACAAGCCTTGATTTAGGTTTTCTGTATTTGTACAAGAAGAGAAAAAAGTTTTAACCCTTTCTGTATCTGACATGATCTGAAAACAAACCTACAAATATGGAAAATGCATATTCTTTTCAATAAAGCCAATTAAAATTTAGATATTAAGAATATAACATGATATGTCTGTTATTTTTAAATAAAAAAAAACAGACCCTTACAATCACTTTAAGTTTTAGGTTTAGATTAAGGGTCAGAATTCATTGTGGTGGGGATGTTACAGTAAACATTGAGGGCAATGGGGGGATTATTAGGGGATTAGGGTTAAGTGTTGGGGAGGCATTAAGGGTTTGTTGTTAATGGGGGTTAGGGTGAGGATTAAAATTGGGTGAAGAAAAAAGTTAAGATTAGGTTACATGTTAAGAGTTGTGTTTTAGGCTTATGTCCATGGTTAAGTATCATTGTTACAGGGCGGTTCAGGGTTGAGCTTTAGGCTTCGTTAAGGGTTAACTTTTATTGTTGGGGAGGTTAACTGTTGAGAATTAACTTATTGCGAGTTTAGGGGCTAAATTCACGGGGAACAAAAGTTAATACTATAGCAGGTTACATGTTAAGGGTTGAGTTTTAGGTTTAGGGTAAAGGTTAGGATTCATTGTTGAGTGGAGGTTAACGTAGTATTAAACCCAGAATATTGCAGCTTACTGATCCTTAGATGTGATGTCTCTTTTGGTTTTCTTTTTAAGGCTTTCTTTCTTCGATTTTCACCTAGTGATCCAGGCAGCAAGTCTGTTGTTTTTCAAAAGAACAAGCTCTCCAGCAGAATGTATCAGTTACAGAGATGAAACAAACCATATAACACCAGCAGGGGTGCTTACAATGATCCCAAAAAGGGAAAAAAAAGAACTCAAAAGGAAGAAAAAACAGTGCTGTAACTGCTTATAAAGTGTGAGCTGGAGTTTGACTTCTGTTAGTGTATTCAAATCTGCTAGTGCATCTAACACTCCCCTCCCCCCAGACTGACAATGCTGCTGTCCAAAGGTGCCCCTTTGCTCCTTCATCCAGAGTGGGGGCACTTTAATACAGGAAGTGTGTTATAAAACGCCATCCCTTTCAATTCTAGACCAAGGTGCACAATATAAATAAATTTAGTGCAAAGAAACATCAAAGACATATACAGTTGTGCTCATAAGTTTACATACCCTGGCATAATTTATGATTTCTTGGCCATTTTTCAGAGAATATGAATGACAACACAAAAACTTTCTTTCACTCACGGTTAGTGTTTGGCTGAAGCCATTTATTATCAATCAACTGTGTTTACTCTTTTTAAATCATAATCACAACAGAAACTACCCAAATTACCCTGATCAAAAGTTTACATACCCTGGTGATTTTGGCCTGATAACATGCACACAAGTTGACACAAAGGGGTTTGAATGACTATTAAAGGTAACTATCCTCACCTGTGATCTGTTTGCTTGTAATTAGTGTGTGTGTATAAAAGGTCAATGAATTTCTGGACTCCTGACAGACCCTTTCATCTTTCATCCAGTGCTGCACTGACGTTTCTGGATTCTGAGTCATGGGGAAAGCAAAAGAATTGTCAAATTGTCACATGGGTCATTTGTCCCTGTCGGAGGGCAGAGAGGTGGTTGGTGCCATTGTCGCAAACCACCATTCCTGCCTTAAGTTGGCGTGGCGTCAACCACCTCTGAACCTGCCCCTGCAGAGCTGACAGAACCTCTGCCCCAGTGTGACTCCTGTCCCCC
Organism: Lithobates septentrionalis; assembly: GCA_037952835.1. Taxonomy (NCBI): domain Eukaryota; kingdom Metazoa; phylum Chordata; class Amphibia; order Anura; family Ranidae; genus Lithobates; species Lithobates septentrionalis. The sequence continues at coordinate 1,051,204 of JBBDGP010002348.1, read as the reverse complement.
AAGCACATCAGCTCAAGCACCGCATGGCATCTTTTGGCCTGCATACTTGCGTAGCCCCTTGAACGGCTACGGAGCACAGCTGGTTCCGAGGACAAAGCACAGGAAGAGGCCATGGAGGAAGAAGAAGAGGAGGGGGTGGAGGAGAGAGGTGTGTCACAATCATTAGTAGTGGCATTTTGGAGGCGTGGTGGCGGAACAACCTCCAACACTACTGCACCTTGTCCTGCATCCTTCCCAGCTGCCAGCAGTCACCCAATGCGCGGTGAAACTTAGGTAACGTCCCTGTCCATGCCTGCTGGACCATGAGTCAGCGGTAATAAGCACCTTACCACTGACCGCCCTGTCCAGCGAGGCCAAGACATTGCCTTCCACATGCCGGTAGAGAGCCGGAATCGCCTTCCGTGACAAAAAGTGGCGTTTGGGTACCTGCCACTGAGGAACCGCACATTCCACAAACTCACAAGCTAGCATTCAACCGCTGGGCATGTGGATGGCTGGGAGCGAACTTCTTTCGGCGGTGCAGCAGCTGGGGCAGGGAAATTTGCCTGGTACAATCTGACGTCGGTGTACCGAAAGCAGATTGCCCACAAGTACTTGACTGTGACACACCTAATTCTACACCTTCATTCCTCTCAGTGCAGGTCTCAGAGAGGACTGAAGGTATAGTGGGGTTGGAGATCTCAGCTGATGAGGAGCAAGGTGTGGTCCTCTTTGTTCTTTGGTGTGGGTCTTTTAAATACGCTTGCCAATGAACTGCAAGGCAGGTCAACATATGTCTGGTCAAGCATGTGGTGCCCAAGCGGGAGATGTTTTGGCCATGCGAGATACGCTTGAGACATATGTTGCAAATAGCAGCGGTGCGATCTGATGCACTCGTCTCAAAAAAGGCCCACACCAAAGAACTTTTGGAATAACACGCAGAGGCAGCAGCGCCCTGCACATGCGGAGCTTTGGGGTGTGATGCAGTCAGTGTGCTGCCCTTAGGCTGGCCCCTGGAGGGCATCCTGCCTCGTTGGTGATGTGCCTCCTCCTCCTCTCTCCTATCAGGCACCCACGTTGAGTCAGTGACCTCATCATCCACTCCCTCCTCATCACTGGAGCAAACCTGGCAGTATGCTGCAGCAGGGGGAGCATGACTACCAGATTGCTGTCCTTCTTGGGCACCCCTCTGTCCGTGCTCACGTTACTGCCTTCATCTAGCTCAGTATCATCATCAGAGCCTTCTAAACGCTGGGCATCTTCCTGGAGCATGTACCCAACACTGTGGTCAAACAGTTCGAGGGACTCCTCAGGAGGACATGGTGGGGCTAGGGACGGAGTCACTGATGCCATTGAGCCGAGGGAAGAGGCCGTGTTGGCAGCTGCTTTGCCAGACAAAGTACCCTGAGCATGGGTGAGAGAGGATGAGGAGGATGAGGACGGCTTGGTCATCCACTCGGCATGTTGCGGCTCAACACGGCCAGCTGCCGAAAAAAAGGCCAAGCGCGTCCCACGGCCACGTGCTGATGAGTATGCACCGTCTCCACGACCAGCACTGTTGCCTCTAGACACAGAGCCTGCTTGCCCTCTTTTATTGGCTTGTGACTGTCTGCCTCTCCTTGTTGGCCTTCCAGACATACTAATGGCCTGTAGCTGCCCTAAGCTGGGATATATATATATATATATATATATATATATATATATATATATAAATATATATATATATATATATATATATATATATATATATATATATACTTATACTGCAGCTAGCAAAATCAACTGCCTGCCTGTAGTATGAGAACACCACCAACCTTCTACAGGTAGCTTTAGGTGAACACTGTGCAGAGCTTGCAAAAAACTAACTTGTAGCTTATTTAGCTGCCTGCGGTAGTAATAGGATCAGGAAAACACCACCAACCTTCTACAGGTAGCTTTAGGTGAACACTGTGCAGAGCTCGCAAAAAACTAACTTGTAGCTTATTTAGCTGTCTGCGGTAGTGATAGGATCAGGAAAACACCACCAACCTTCTACAGGTAGCTTTAGATGAACACTGTGCAGAGCTCGCAAAAAAATAACTTGTAGTTTTAGCTGAACACTGTGAGGAGGACGCACTATACTAACTTGTAGCTTTAGCTGAACACTGTTCAGAGGACACACTACACTAACTTGTAGCTTTAGCTGAACACTGTGCAGAGGTCACACTACACTAACTTGTAGTTTTAGCTGAACACTGTGAGGAGGACGCACTACACTAACTTGTAGCTTTAGCTGAACACTGTGAGGAGGACGCACTACCCTAACTTGTAGCTTTAGCTGAACACTGTGCAGAGGTCACACTAAACTAACTTGTAGCTTTAGCTGAACACTGTGAGGAGGACGCACTACACTAAAGAGGAGTTCCACCCAGGGGGTCGGGTAAAAAAAAAAAAATTAAAAGTCAGCAGCTACAAATACTGCAGCTGCTGACTTTTAATTGGACACTTACCTGTCCCAGGGTCCAGCGATGCGGGGGATCGAAGCCCTGCTCGTCTCCCCCTCCGTTCATCGGAGCCGGCATTGCAACTGTGGGCGCCGGGCTGTGGCTTCACAGCCTGGCACCCACTGCGCATGCGTGAGCGGCGCCGCGCGCCGTGACTGGTCGCTCAGTCACCTGGGACCTGTAATGGGTCCCAGATGATTGACAGCGGCGAGGGAGCAGAGCGGAGCCCTTCCTGTGCCGAGGGGGAAGTGATGTCACCAGCCCAGACACTGGAAGGGGCAGACTACGAGGGACCCCCTAGCAACAGGCATTTAGAGGTAAGTTAAAAAAAAAATATCCAAATGTTTTTTTGGGGTTTTTTTTAGGATTTTTCAAGTATTTTTGTTTTTTTGGGTGGAACCCCACTTAACTTGTAGTTTTAGCTGAACACTGTGAGGAGGACGCACTACACTAACTTGTAGCTTTAGCTGAACACTGTGCAGAGGTCGCACTACACTAACTTGTAGTTTTAGCTGAACACTGTTCAGAGGACGCACTACACTAACTTGTAGCTTTAGCTGAACACTGTGCAGAGGTCACACTACACTAACTTGTAGCTTTAGCTGAACACTGTGAGGAGGACGCACTACCCTAAGCTGTAGCTTTAGCTGAACACTGTGCAGAGGTCACACTAAACTAACTTGTAGCTTTAGCTGAAAACTGTGAGGAGGACACACTACACTAACTGTAAATAGTCTAGCTGCCTGACTGTGGTACTAATAGGATCAAAAGAACACCAGCAATTTTCTTCAGGTAGCTGTATATACTGTAACAAGACAAGCCTGCCTGTGAGTAGGAAGATAACAGGAACGGATCTAGCTAAACTGAATACAGTGTATATATATATATATATACAACACCTGGAATGCATATATATACACAATACACTGTAAGTGCAGCTAACTCACTGACTGTCCTGCCTAATCTAGCTAACTCAAATGAAATGACACTGTCTCTCTCTCTCTCTCTCTAAGCACGCCGGAACACACTACACAGGGCCGCCATGCAGGCGGCCTTATATAGTGTGGGACGTGTTCTAAACCCCCTGAGCCATAATTGGCCAAAGCCAGGGTCTCTCTACTGACGGTGCTGTGATTGGCCAAGCATGCGGGTCGTAGTGCATGCTTGGCCAATCATCAGCCAGCAATGCACTGCGATGCCGCAGTGAATTATGGGCCGTGACGCGCCACACGAATTTGGCGCGAACGGCCCATATCGTTCGCAATTCGGCGAACGATCGAACAGACGATGTTCGAGTCGAACATGGGTTTGACTCGAACGCGAAGCTCATCCCTATTGGTTACAGCAGAATAAAGTGAAGGTTCTGGAGTGGCCATCTCAGTCTCCTGACCTCAATATCATTGAGCCACTCTGGGGAGATCTCAAACCTGCAGTTTATGCAAGACAGCCCAAGAATTTACAGGAACTGGAGGATTTTTGCCAAGAGGAATGGGCAGCTTTACCATCTGAGAAGATAAAGAGCCTCATCCACAAATACCACAAAAGACTTCAAGCTGTCATTGATGTTAAAGGGGGCAATACACGGTATTAGGAACTGGGGTAAACTTTTAATCAGGGTCATTTGGGTAGTTTCTGTTGTGATTATGATTTAAAAAGAATAAACACTGTTTATTGATAATAAATGGCTTCAGCCAAACACTAACCATGAGTGAAAGAAAAGTCTTTGTGTTATCATTCATATTCTCTGAAAAATGGCCAAGAAATCATAAATTCTGCCAGGGTATGTAAACTTATGAGCACAACTGTATATATCTAAAAAAAAGTGCAAAACTGCATTTTACAAATATAAAGTGAAACTAAATATTTCTAAACATGCTGTGCTTCAATAATAATGTGCAGCAAAACATTTCCATAAAATTGTGCTGTGCTCCAATGGATTCTATTTCAATTCCAAAATACCAACTTCACCCAGGTGTGTTACTGGCCAGATAACCAGGTGAAAACAGAGGGGAAAATAGACAACAAAAAGAAAACGAATGCAGCCATCATATCTAACACTTTGACGCGGGCACGTCGGCGAGTTCTACGCCAGTGTCGGCTTCGGTTTCAGACTCCCTGGGGGTGGGTCAGGCAGCGACACAGGTTACTGCGAGTCCTGCGCCAGCCCAGGGCAGGTATCGGTGGCGTTAACGTCTCTGGGGGTTACAGTGGCCCCAGGAACTAGTGTCGGTCCCCCTGTAGAAACGGCAAAAGAAGCTAATAAAATCACGGACTCGGTTCGCCTGGCCGATTCGGCCAAATGTGAAGTGTGTGTCTGTTTTGAAGGTCCTCTGGGAGCGCACCTCAAATCTGAGATACGGGAAAAGATTTGGTGGGGGGAATATGTGGAGATCTTCACATTGCTCCCCCTGGAAAAGTTTAATTTAGATAGGGTAAAACCAGAAGAGTCCAAGAAAGAAGACGGAGAGAAGCAGCATTATAGGTTGATTCCGCGTACGTTTAACAATTGGCTCGGGGCATTCGCCATTTTGGCGAGCGTTATCGGCGAGAAATCCCCTGAAAATTGTTCTCAGCTTTTTTGTTATCTGGACTCCATTAGCAAGGCCCAGAGGTTTTACAGGGGCGTAGCTTGGCTGCGTTATGATGAGCAGTTTTGTCAACGCAAGGCGATACGTCCCTCGCTGCGCTGGGATCATAAAGATAATTAGTTTGTGGATGAAACTTATGTCTTCTCCATGAGCTTCGACTTAGTTTTTTCTAGCGGTGGCCGCCGCCCGCGGGCCTATCACTTTTGATATTTTGCAATCGTTATTTCTACAGAGACCCATGGTTTGTTCATCCAGCTTCGAAACCTTGCTCTCCAGGGCGGCTTTTGGCTTGGCTTTTTATTGGGCCCTTAGGGTGGGTGAATTAGTCAGTCCGCCCAAGGCGGCGCATGGGGGTTTGTCAGCGGCGGACGTCCACTGCGATGGGGTTTCTGTTATGTTGTTTATCCGTCAATCCAAGACGGATCAAGCCGGAAAAGGGGTGCACGTAAAATGAATGCGGTTTCCTGGGTCGCCCATATGCCCGGTGGCCGCAGTGGGTGAATACTTAAGTTTCCGCCCAGTAGGGGTGGGTTCATTTATGGTCCATTTGGACAGTTCGGCGTTGTCCACTTTTCAATTTGTGTCTGTTCTGCGGCGCTGCCTCACAGCTCCCGGTCTTGAGGCCAGTAGCTTTTCCTCTCATTCTTTCCGCATCGGGGTTGCCACGGAGGCGGCCCGGTGGGGATTGGATAATGCAGTGGTGAAGCGTATCGGCAGGTGGGAGTCGGACAGGTTCAGAATTTATATTCGCCCACACTTAATGTAATAAACCTGGGGTCAATGGGCGTTTGTGTTGTTTGTCCTCTTTAAATGCAAAGCAGTTATTATAGTCTTGTTCTGGTGTTATATGTTATGTGTTGTATTTTCTTTTCAGATATTGCCTGCCTCGTGTGGATATTGGGACATTTATTTGTGCATTGGGGGGCTAGGAGGGCTGACGTCAGGTCTAATGGTCGTCAGTTGGGCTTCCCTAGATCCGAGGCAAGTATTAAGTGGATAGGCATTCCTGGGTTGTTATGGAACAGGGTGGTTCTAGAGGTCAACAGAGTCGCTAGATGGGACAGGCCCCCTGACATTTTAGTCTTACACGCGGGAGGTAACGATCTGGGGGTTCGGTCCAGCAGAAACCTCATACGTGACGTCAAGTTTGACGTGCTACATTTGCAGATGGCATTTCCGGATACAGCGTTGGTATGGTCGGACATGGTGGGCCGCACCACCTGGCAAGATCAGGTCAGTGGCAAAGCTAAACAGGGCACAAGTGAAGGCTAACAAGGAGGTTGGAGATTCATAACGCATAACGGGGGTTTCGCACTTACCCTGTGTCCCCGAAAATAAGACCTAGCGTGATTGACGGTGATGGCTGCAATATAAGCCCTACCCCCCAAATAAGCCCTAGTTAAAGTCCTTGTAGGTCTTGTTTTCAGGGTAGGGCTTATTTTCGGGGAAACAGGGTAGGGCTTATTTGGGGGGTAGGGCTTATATTGCAGCCATCACCGACAATCACGCTAGGTCTTATTTTCGGGGAAACAGGGTAGGCACGAGAGCTGGAAGTGGTGAGGTACATCTGAATTCAGTGGGCACTTATCTGTGGTTGCTGGGCCTGGGTTCCTCCAGAGATTGCTAGTGGTTCCTTGACCAGTTTGGATACAGCGGGCATTACATTTGTGGCGGGGCACAAAGGTGTGAGGTTTCACACTTTGTGCTGTGGAGGTTGGGTCTTTGGAGGCATTTTAAATAATCTGCTGTAATTAGAGGACACATCGAAGGTATGGGTCCCCGGTGGTATACCAGTTATGGTGGATTAACTGGGAATACAATTGTGTATCTTCAGAAGGTTTTCATCCCCCGAGTCGGTGCAGTGCGGCAGGGACTGTGGAAATGGTTTATGCAGATACAAGGAAATATTTCTGATACGTAGTGCCTCCAAGGATCGGCAACCAAAAAAAGGTTATGTTTTTGCTGTTGGTTTTCTTATTATTTACATAATTGTTCAATTTTAAATAAAGGGGCCGAAAACGGAGAGTTTACTCCCAACCTTTGTGTCAGTATATTTTTGAGTAATTATTGTAGTTGGATACAAAGAGTCAGGATACATTTGGGTTACCTTTTCATGTGTGAAAGGGGCCTTAAACTGAAACCAAAGACACCGGCTGGTACCTGGGCTGACTAGTATCCATCCACCCTTAACCAAAATACCAGTTTGGCCGGACTTTCCCTTTAAGAAAACCCAGCAGGCAGAACGGCGGCTTTGGTACAAGCTGTGCTCGACATATCAGGCAAGGAACGGGAACAGAAGACTCAGTTCTGTAATGCATTTTTGTTTAAGCTCCGCTCGCTCCCCTTGTCCCCCTGATTTATGCAAATCCCCCAGCATGCTGAAGAATTTCCAATTTGAAAATAAATTGGCGACTTTCTGGTATCTTCTGCTTTTTCTGTATTATCGTCTTTATTTATTTATTTTCGAGCCGCGGCTGTCAGAATGGGCCGGGGAAGGCGGAGGGCCCCGCGTACGCGTCTTGAGTTTTTCTCGAGGATTTTAATCTTGCGCCAAGGAGTCGCTGGACAGAATCTCTAATCCCGAGAGCTTCGAGAGGCTTCTCGCCGGCTTTTAACTGTCTCTTTCAGCGTGCAAAATAGATGCAGCGGGGCTGATTTACTAAAGCGGCCTTTTCTAACCTAGCCTGCGTTCACTTCAGATCCCCAGTCAGGGTCGACTGGAAGCCATTTAAAGTCGAATTCCAGGCAAACAGCCAAATACACATCAGGGAGCTCTTTTATCTGCCAAAGGATTTGTATTTCTGTCCATCCAGCGCTGAGATTAACACAGCTCTGACACACGCTTTAGCCACGTCTGGCAGGGCAGGAGACCTCATTATTTTCTGTTGTGGTTAAGTAATACCTACTTACATGTCTTGTTCCTCCCCTGGCCTATGACTGGACAGCAGGGTCATTGCTAGGTCTGCAAAAGATCTGGGGCTAGAGCCCATAGCAACGGTCACCAACCTTTTTGCAGGGGGGGCACGTGGGTGGTAAGCAAGTTTTCGCTGGCAATGGCTGGTGTTGGCGTTTCAATCATCATGGCACCATGGTTGATATGGTGTCAGTGTGATTGAAGCAAATTATTGCTATCCTTACATTGTAATATATAATGAAGTGGTTAAACTCACCATAATGCAGAATCAGTGGGAGCCCTGGGCGTGTCACTTGCCACATCTTCTGCCACCAGATGCAGCTTGTCACTTGCCACCGTTGCCTGGCACAAGATGTGGATTGTCACTTGCCACCATTGTCTGCCACCTGATGTGGATTTTCACTTGCCGCGTCACCTGCCACCATTTGCGGATTGTCACTTGCCACTGTCGCATGGCACCAAATGTGGATTGTCTCTTGCCACAGTCACCTGCCACCTGATGTGGATTGTCACTTGCCACGTCACCTGCCACCATTTACGAATTGTCACCTGCCAAATCGCCTGCCACCAGATGCGGTTTGCTGCTTGCCATGTCGCCTGCCACCAGATGTGCATTGTCACTTGCCACCAAATGTGGATTGTTACCTGCCACGTTGCCTGCCACCAGAAGTGGATGATTGCTGGCCACATCACCTGCCACTATTTGTCGATTGTCGCCTGCCATTCCAGCTAGTGCCACCAAATGTGCATTGGTGGTAGGCTGGCAGCACTGGTCTATTTAGCACAGAGGCAGGTGCAGTTGTCGGTTACGAGTGAGGGCAGGATTGCAGTGATGCGGGGCGGACAGTGAGAGATGTCCGCCTGCCCGCCTCTCTTAGGCAGCCCGCCTGCTCGCCGCACCCACGGCCCGGCTGCAGAGAGGCCACGGCCCATTGGTTAGGCGGGGACCCCTGCGCTAAGGGACTCGGGGCTATGGGCCCCAGATTCGGGGCTATAGCCCCAATAGCCACCCCCTAGCGACGCCACTGCTGGACAGTGAAAGGGACGATCCTCACTGTTGCCTATATCGATTTTATATCAGCGCTGTTTTTATCTTCAATCATGTGAGTGAAATTTCATTTTATTAAATTTAACTTTATATACGGAATTACACTATGGTCCTTTCTCGCTTTCTTTTTTGATAACTTTCTAAACCTGTGGACATCTGAGTTTCGATTGGTTGCTGCATTACAATCCATGCAATTCCAACCTAGTCTTTGGGGGACATCAGCCTGAGGACATCGATCCAGAGTCCATTCCACTATATACAAGCTAGTTTGACACGTAGAGCATATGCTCTGACGTGTTCAAACTCTCCGGTAAGCCTCCCCTTTATCCGGTGGTGGTTCTCTTCACAATTTGATTTATTTACCAGTTACAAGACTGAATCTCATCTCTATTTACATGGAAAATTTGCTACACTTTAAAATGTTTATGGACACTTTTGCTATTCTTTGTTTGAATTTGTCGGTCACATTGCAATTCAGGCATATAGATTGGGAATATACTCACTTTTATTTAATATTATTATAGACAATCCTGAATCATTTTTTGCATTCAATATACCGTATTTATCGGCATATAACACGCACTTTTTTCCCCTGAAAATCAGGGGAAAATCGTGGGTGCGTGTTATAGGCCGATCCCCGCCGTTTTTGTGTGATCGGAGCGATCGCGACAATTGCCGCGGTCGCCGCCGACATACACAGCCGTGTGTAGATTCAAATATGGCGCCGAGACTGCAGGGATTCGTCGGAACCGAGTGCAGCCTTGTCAGTGCAGCTTTGTCAGTGCAGCTTTGTCAGTGCAGCCTTGTCAGTGTAGCTTTGTTAGTGAAGCTTTGTCAGTGCAGGTTTGCCCCAGTGCAGCCATGTCAGTGCAGCTTTGTGCACTCGCCGCCGACATACACAGCCGTGTGTAGATTCAAATATGGCGCCGAGACTGCAGGGATTCGTCGGAGCCGAGATACACATACCCGAGTGTTCTCGGGTATGTGTATCTCGGCTCCGACGAATCCCTGCAGTCTCGGCGCCATATTTGAATCTACACACGGCTGTGTATGTCGGCGGCGAGTGCACAAAGCTGCACTGACATGGCTGCACTGGGGCAAACCTGCACTGACAAAGCTTCACTAACAAAGCTACACTGACAAGGCTGCACTGACAAAGCTGCACTGACAAAGCTGCACTGACAAAGCTGCACTGGGGCAAGGCTGCACTGACAAAGCTGCACTGGACACTGAAAAGGCTGCAGATGGACAGATAACGCTGCATTGATGGGCATTTTAATGTAAGTTTTTTTTTCCTTAAACTTCCCTCCTAAACTTGGGGTGCGTGTTATAAGCCGATAAATAGGGTACTCACTATAATACTCACTTTATTTTCAGTGTTGTAAAAGCTCATATATATACACTGCACTAGGCATGTTATTTTTAGCGCTACACTTTTGTTAAATCTGTTCTAAATACTATTAATTTCATATGTGGTGTGTTAGCTGCTGTTTTGGAGCAGCGCAAAATTAATTGGTTTTTATTTCTTGGACAGTGAAAGGAGAAGCAGCAGACAGATGTGCTCATCTCTCTATCACTTTGCTCTCTCCTCCTACCAGCATGACCCTTGAACTGCAGCATAGCCGAATGGCTCCTTGTGCTGCTTCTCCCTTTCACAGTCTGAGCTTAACTGGAAAGAGACTGATGTCAAAAATAATATCAGGTAGTTACACTACTTGCAAAAAACAAAAAAATAAATTATAAAGACATAAATAAATAAAGACATTTTAAAGTTGATTTTCAGTAATGTTTTTCAACTTTCCATCTGTTAAATCTTCTGCCCTTGTTGTTGTTTTAAATTTGGATAGTAAAACATTTTTTTTCTGCCAGTAAATCCCTTATACAGCCCACTTCCTGTTTCTTGTCTGGGCATTAGCCTAGGCTTATGACATCATGTACAGCTCTCTCTCTCTCACTCTCGTGAGAGTTTGCCAGGAAGAGAGGGGGATGAGTCATAAGAGGGCCAATGAGAGCTGCAGAGTTGGAGGTGTGTGACTGCGTAAATCCAGAAAGTGAACAGGCAGCAGCTTCAGCTGCCCACAGTTAAAATGGTTGCAGCCAGTCTCAGTGGAGGGAGATTTCTGCAGCATATTTGGCAAGTACAGAATCACAGTATATATAAAATAATATGCAAAGTGGTTGGAAGGAAGCTTCAGAATGGCAAAGATGTTTTTTATTACAAATTATGTGAGCAGACTGCAGTTCCTCTTTAATAAATACAGAGGTGCAACAATTTGTGTGTTTTAGGGCTCTTAAGCACTGTACGTGGCAGGGGAGTTTAGAAGCAAAAACAAAAACCCCTCCAAAGTCGCATTGTGAAGAGCAGTTTTTAAACTCAAAAAACACCCGAATGCACACAAACGCAACTAAATGCGCGTGAAAGCACGTTTATAAATGTTCAGCGTTTTTCAAGAACAGTGGTCAGAAACCACTGTATTTTCATTTGGATAAATTCCTTAAATACTGTATATTGTTGAATATTTCAAATAATTTCAAGTAGTTCATAAAATTATTAATTAAATTTAACAATTTAATAAAATGATATAAAATAACATAAATAATATAGTTTTATTAATAATAAAATCTCTCTCTCTCTCTCTCTCTCTCTCTCTATTTATTTATTTATTTATATATTTATATATATATATATATATATATATATATATATATATATGTATAAATAATGTTTTTCTTTTGCTGGCGGAAATACCGCCAGCAAAAGTCCGATGGAGCATACACACGGTCGGAATTTCCGACCAAAAGCTCTCATCGGACTTTTGCTGGCGGAATTTCCGATCGTGTGTACGGGGGATAATAATAATGTCCTGGAGCTCAGCTTTAACAAATCCCAACACACATTGTTTCTGATAAGAGACAGATTTACGCTCTGTATACACCATGCTGGTGTGATGGAGCCCACGTTCCCATGTGTTGTGTGTAGGGCAGTCCATTCATTTCGATGGGATGTCCCAAGCGTGGAAAAAGTGCAAAAGAAATGCCTGCGCAAAAGGAGTCTGCTAAAGGGTAGCGCATTTCTGTGCGTCTCGGGAAAGCTTATGACTTCCCAAAAAGCACAGTGTGAACATGGCCTTACAAAGCCCTTAACTCTAGAGCTGAGGGTTGTAAATCATTGAACAGTCCTTATTTACAATTGGAAGCGTGTCGCTTTTTAATCCTAAAGGTTGCATTCACACCTGAGTGTCACGTGAGCGCACGCAAAAGTATGCATTGTCAAGCTTGTTTTTGCAACACGTGTTAAAGACGTGTCACACTTGCAGTGCCATTTATTGTTAAGGGCACCCTAAACATGGCCAGCAGATAGACGTTGTTGCGTGTGTCAAAATGCGCGTCAAACACCTCAAAATGTGCGGCTAAAAATGTGCAAAGCGTAAAACACGCAAAAAGTATGTGAGCTTGTTTTAAGCATTTGTTGCACATAGGACAGCCCATTGAAATGAATAGACTGCCCTATGTGTGTAGCACGAAAACTCGCAGTATGAAACGTACATTAATGGAATGCTGGATGTGAACCTAACCCAAATCATATAGACAGACAGACCGCGGGCAGATCGCTAACAATTGTTTTTTACAAGATTTGCTGGAGATTGATAAATCTCGGGGTTGAAGAATGGTAGAATACAAGTACGTTGGAGGATGGGACCTATTGTTAGTGATCACTGGCATCTACGACACTCCGCCATTGTTCTCTGTATATGGATTTTATAATTACTTTTCACAACCTAAAGACATTGTAAATGATGTAAATGACAGTATGTGAGATGTCATCAAACATCCATTTCTAACCACAGAATGAATGAGAAATCCCATTTCTTCACTGAGACTTTGTTCTTCTTAATTTAATTATCTGTAAAAGGGATCTGCTGTTTAATCCGTCATGGAAAGTAATTATTAGAGACACAGCCAAGTGCAGGAACAAGAGCATCCCAATACATAATATGCTGTGTCTGTCTGTCTATCTATCTATCTATCTATCTATCTATCTATCTATCTATCTATCTATCTATCTATCTATCTATCTATCTATCTATCTATCTATCTATCTATCTATCGACCTTTCTATCTATATCTATCTATCTATCATCTTTTTTTCATTTATTTTTTTCTTTTCCCTCCCTTACTTTTCCCATTCGTTCCTTTGTTTCTTCCTTCTTTCCTCCCATCCCTTCCTTCCTTCTTTCTTTTGTTCTTCCCTAACCCTTTTCCTCACTGCTTTCCTTTCTTTTACTTTCCAGCTCTACTGTTGTCCCCTTTTTTTTTCAACCCTTCCTTCCTTCCTTTGTTCTTCCTTTCTTGCTCCTTCCTTCCTTTCTCCCTCCTTACCCTTCTTTCCTCTCATCCCTCCTTCCTCACTTCTTTCCTTTCTTCCTTCTACTGTTCCTGTCCATTTCTTCATCCCTTCCTTCCTTCTTTCTTTTGTTCTTTCATCCTTTTTTCCTCCCTATCTTTCCCCCCATCCTTCCTTCCTTATACCGTTCCTCCTTGTGTTCTGCTTCATTTTGTCCCTCCTTTCTTTCACCCTTCCTGCCCCTTTATTTCTAATATTCTTTCCAATACTGTATGTTTCATATATGCTTCATATCTTACTCAGGTTTTTTTACTCCTTCCTTCCTTCCTTCCTTCCTTCCTTCCTTCCTTCCTTCCTTCCTTCCTTCCTTCCTTCCTTCCTTCCTTCCTTCCTTCCTTCCTTCCTTCCTTCCTTCCTTCCTCCCTCTTATCCCTTCTTCCTCACTTTTTCCTTTCCTTTCCTTTCTCCTTCTTTTCATCCCTCATCACTCCTTCCTTTCTCCCATTCTACCATTATTCCTTCCCTTTTTCCTTCCTTCCTTCCTTCCTTCCTTCCTTCCTTCCTTTCCCCTTCCTACCATTTTCCCTTTCTTCCTTCCCTTTTTCCTTCTTTCCTTTACCTCCTTTATTTTGTCCCTCCTTCCTCGCTTCTTCCTTTCTCCTTCCTCACTCGTTCCTTGCTTTTTTTCCCACTCTACCTTGGTCTCTTTCTTCATCATTCTTTTCTTTCTTCTTCCTTACTCCTTCCTTTTTCCTCTCTTTTTCCCCCTTTCTTCTTTTCATCCCTCCTTCTGCTCTACTTTTGTCCTTCATCCATTCCTTCCTTCCTTTTTTCTTTTGCTCTTCCTTCCTCACTTCCCTCTCTCTCTTTCTTTCTGTTTCTTTTTATCTATCTATCTATCTATCTATCTATCTATCTATCTATCTATCTATCTATCTATCTATCTATGTTTATCTCAATAGTGTCTTAAACCTTCTTAATCAGCTCCTAAATGCAAACATAAACCTGTACATATAATGTACATATAATGTATAATAAGTTGCTGTATGTATATGATGTATATGAACATAGCATATGGCCTTAAAAAAACTTCCAGATTTGTTTTTTTATTTTAAATGTTGATATGTATACAATTGTGTCCTACTTATAAATGCCTATTCCATTGTGCATATACAGTATGTGACTGCTAATAAAATGTAACAGAATATCTATTCCACCTTTTATAGCTCCTAATCTACTCTACTCTTTCCATCTTCTAAAATCCTGAGCTTTTCAATGAGAGGGGGCACAACGATGGAGGAGAGAACATGGAACTCTACTTTAAGTGGAAGAATGACAAAATTGCATCTACAACTAAAATGGGCAGAAAAGTAAAATTGAACATAGCTGCAAGGCCTCATGGGAAGTCCGCTGTCAGTACACGTTACACAATGTCAGCTGAGAGGTGAATGACAGCTCGGATTTCGTACAGAGATTTCCAGTCCGCTGAGGCTTCCTGCTTTTCTATAAAAATGAACCTTTTCCTATTTCAAATCCTTTAAAAAAAAAAAACTCCATGTAATTCACAGAGAACATAACACCACTTTGTTTATTTTATGCATTGAAAAGCTATTAAAGCTATTCTTCACCTATACTAATATGATTACTGGTTAGTTTTATTGAATGTGATCTTCTTCTGCACATCAGCTGAAATTTCAGATTAGGCTGACAGTGATGGTCCCTGAGCTGACTGATGGAATAAAGGAGGATTCAAGAAACAGAACTGATTGATATAAATTATCTGTAGTCTCCGGATGAAGCTCTGACATTCCCATTATGCACAAAATGGGGCTGAGCAGAAAATATAATTAGACATCATCAGTTTCCTTCTTTTCTTGCTCAGTTTTTATCTTCAGCCTTCCTTCCTTCCTTCCTTCCTTCCTTCCTTCCTTCCTTCCTTCCTTCCTTCCTTCTTTTCTTTCCCTATTTTTGTCCCTCTTTCTTCGCTCATTCCTTTCTCTGGCTCTACTTCTGTCCCTTTCTCTTCCTTTTTTCCTCCTTCCTTCCTTCTCCCATTCCTCCTTCCTTCTTTCTTCCATTCACCCCTCCCCCCTCTTTCCTTTCTTTTCTCCTGCTCTACCTTTGTCCCTTTCTTCATCCCTTTCTTCTCTGTTCTTCCATCCTTGCTCCTTTCTCTCCTCTATACCGTTTCCCCTTCTTTCCATTCCTATTTTCTCTTTTTCTCTTTTCTTTCTTTCTTTCTTTCTTTCTTTCTTTCTTTCTTTCTTTCTTTCTTTCTTTCTTTCTTTCTTTCTTTCTTTTTCTCTCTTTCTTTCTTTCTCTCTCTCTCTCTCTCTCTCTCTCTCTCTCTCTCTCTCTCTCTCTCTCTCTTCTCTCTCTCTCTTCCTTTCTCTCTCTTCCTTTCTCTCTCTCTCTCTCTTCCTCTCTCTCTCTCCCTCTCTCTCTCTCTCTCTCTCTCTCTCTCTCTCTCTCTCTCTCCTCTCCTCCTTCCTTCTTTCTTCCATTCACCCCTCCCCCCTCCTTCCTTTCTTTTCTCCTGCTCTACCTTTGTCCCTTTCTTCATCTCTTTCTTCTCTGTTCTTCCATCCTTGCTCCTTTCTCTCCTCTATACCGTTTCCCCTTCTTTCCATTCCTATTTTCTCTTTCTTTCTTTCTTTCTTTTTCTCTTTCTTTCTTTCTTTCTTTCTTTCTTTCTTTCTTTCTTTCTTTCTTTCTTTCTTTCTTTCTTTCTTTCTTTCTCTTCTTTCTCTCTCTCTCTCTCTCTCTCTCTCTCTCTCTCTCTCTCTCTCTCTCTCTCTCTCTCCCTTTCTCTCTCTCTCTCTTCCTCTCCCTCCCCCCCTCTCTCTCTCTTCCTCTCCCTCTCTCTCTTTCTCTCCCCCCTCTCTCTTCTCTCTCTCTCTCTCTCTCTCTCTCCCCCTTTCTCTCTCTCTCTCTTCCTCTCCCTCCCCCCCTCTCTCTCTCTTCCTCTCCCTCTCTCTCTTTCTCTCCCCCCTCTCTCTTCTCTCTCTCTCTCTCCCCCCTCTCTCTCTCTCTCTCTTCCTCTCTCTCTTTCTTCTTCCCTCCCATAGGGGAAGTTACAATTCTGTAAATTATTTGTGGTTTGTCTTTGGTTCAAATCCTTAAAAAAAAAAAATCTCTCTTGTCTATGTTAGCATTTTCCTCTGAAGAGATGAGCACAGAACAATCTCAGCAGCCGGAGATGAATCCTTTAGCTTGTGTTTACAGTCTCCAGTTGAGCTAATAGGTCCCGATGGGATATGATATTGTATACAGCAATCATGCATGATAACCGAGCACGCTGCATATGTGTACAAGAGACCCCGTGTTCTAGATATGTTTCCAGCTGACAGACTTCTGATCCCAATTTACACACAGAGCCTGAGGACAGAATATTATATGTGTCTTCTATCTATCTATCTATCTATCTATCTATCTATCTATCTATCTATCTATCTATCTATCTATCTATCTATCTATTTCAGTCCTTTGTACATGTAGACTTCTTAAAGCTGAACTCCAGGAAACCTAAATCTCCTCCCTTGCAGTGGTGCTCTATCTCCTCTATCTCCTCTATCCCCTCTATCTCCTCTATCTCCTCTATCTCCTCTATCCCCTCTATCTCCTCTATCTCCTCTATCCCCTCTATCTCCTCTATCTCCTCTATCTCCTCTATCCCCTCTATCCCCTCTATCTCCTCTATCCCCTCTATCTCCTCTATCCCCTCTATCTCCTCTATCCCCTCTATCCCCTCTATCTCCTCTATCCCCTCTATCTTCTCTATCTCCTCTATCCCCTCTATCTCCTCTATCTCCTCTATCACCTCTATCTCCTCTATCCCCTCTATCCCCTCTATCTCCTCTATCCCCTCTATCCCCTCTATCTCCCCTATCCCCTCTATCTCCTCTATCCCCTCTATCTCCTCTATCCCCTCTATCTCCTCTATCCCCTCTATCCCCTCTATCTCCTCTATCCCCTCTATCTTCTCTATCTCCTCTATCCCCTCTATCTCCTCTATCTCCTCTATCCCCTCTATCTCCTCTATCCCCTCTATCCCCTCTATCTCCTCTATCCCCTCTATCCCCTCTATCTCCCCTATCCCCTCTATCTCCTCTATCTCCTCTATCACCTCTATCTCCTCTATCCCCTCTATCCCCTCTATCTCCTCTATCCCCTCTATCACCTCTATCCCCTCTATCCCCTCTATCCCCTCTATCTCCTCTATCTCCTCTATCTCCTCTATCTCCTCTATCCCCTCTATCCCCTCTATCTCCTCTATCCCCTCTATCCCCTCTATCACCTCTATCACCTCTATCCACTCTATCCCCTCTATCTCCTCTATCCCCTCTATCACCTCTATCCCCTCTATCTCCTCTATCCCCTCTATCTCCTCTATCTCCTCTATCCCCTCTATCCCCTCTATCCCCTCTATCTCCTCTATCTCCTCTATCTCCTCTATCCCCTCTATCCCCTCTATCTCCTCTATCCCCTCTATCTCCTCTATCCCCTCTATCACCTCTATCTCCTCTATCCCCTCTATCTCCTCTATCCCCTCTATCTCCTCTCTCCTCTATCCCCTCTACCCCCTCTATCCCCTCTATCCCCTCTATCTCCCCTATCCCCTCTATCCCCTCTATCCCCTCTATCTCCTCTATCCCCTCTATCACCTCTATCTCCTCTATCTCCTCTATCCCCTCTATCCCCTCTATCCCCTCTATCTCCTCTATCTCCTCTATCCCCTCTATCCCCTCTATCTCCTCTATCCCCTCTATCTCCTCTATCTCCTCTATCCCCTCTATCACCTCTATCCCCTCTATCTCCTCTATCCCCTCTATCTCCTCTATCCCCTCTATCTCCTCTATCCCCTCTATCTCCTCTATCTCCTCTATCCCCTCTATCCCCTCTATCTTCTCTATCCCCTCTATCCCCTCTATCTCCTCTATCTCCTCTATCACCTCTATCCCCTCTATCCCCTCTATCTTCTCTATCTCCTCTATCCCCTCTATCTCCTCTCTCTCTCTCTCTCTCTCCCCTCTATCTCCTCTATCCCCGGCTCTTGCAGGCTCCTTTGCACTGCTAGTCCAGTTCCCTCGGCCTCTTTTCTCCTGTGCTCTGCACTGGACATGAGAACGCGGAGGGACAGACCACCGCTAGAGCATGGCAGAGCACCGTCTTCCCGGGGAGCGAAGGATCGGGTTTTTCCATCCTCTACGGTAGTTAAATCTTGCAGGGGATTTTTTAAGTTTCCTGGAGTTGGGCTTCATTTATACTCTGTGCATGTTGAGAACACACGCACAAAAATGTGCTGCCCTTTAGCAGATGGGCGGTGGTGCCATGCTGGGGCAATAAAGCGTGAATGCATTTCCCTGCATTCCAATACGTCGCATGTAGAGCAGTACATTCATTTCAATGGGCCACCCTCTATGTGAGAAACACGCAAAAGAAGCCCCTGACCCTTTAGGAAAATGTTGTTGCACCGAACCACATGGTGCCACAGCACCATACATTTTGTTGCGACTCAGCTGATCACAGATTGGGGTAAATGACTGATCCCGGCCCCTAACCACGTGATCAGCTGTCAGCCAATGACAGCTGATCATGTGATGTAAACAGAAGATCAGTAATCTGTATATTTTTCCCTCACACTGTCAGCGTGAGGGAAAAAAAAGCCGATCACCGGCTTCTGTCAGAGGGACATTAGTCCCTCACATAGAGAGCTGCGGCTGCCTCATCTGTATCCACCAGTGCCACCTACCAGTGTCCACCAGTGCCACCTATCAGTGCCCACAATGCCACCTATCGATAACCACAAGTGCTGCTAATCACTGCTCATCAGTCCCCCATCATCAGTGCTGCCTATCAGTGTCACCTACCAGTACCCATCAGTGCCACCTATCAGTGCCCTTCAGTGCCAACCACCAGTGCCCATCAGTGCCACCCATTAGTGTCACCTCTCAGTGCCACCTATCAGTGCCTCCTCATAAGCGCACATCAATGAAAAAGTAAAAATAGTTTTCAAAATTTTATAACAAACTATGAAACAGTTTGTTTTTTTTTGTTTTTTTTCAAAATTTTTCTGTATTTTTTTGTTTTTTTAGCAAAAAATAAAAAACCCAACAGTGATTAAATACCAACAAAAGAAAGCTCTATTTGTGTGAAAAAAAATTATAAACATTTCATTTGGGTACAGCACTGCGCAATTGTCATTCAAAGTGTGACAACGCTGAGAGCTAAAAATTGGGCTGGGCAGGAAGGGGGTTTAAGTGACCAGTAAGCAAGAGGTTAAATGTGTTCCGATTGGGAGTATCTCACCAAAAATGACATTTCTGTTGCAGGGGATGGCCGAAATCGGTTCACACTGCTGCGATGCGAGAACCCGTGCGAATCCAGTACGGGTTCCCGCATCGCATGTCACCCGCCGGTGGTTCACGCTGCCCAATGCGAACCGCTGCAGGTGTCAATAGAAAGTTAATGACACCCTCAGATCGGTTCGCATATCGCAGTGCAAACTGTCAATTCAGACAGGAATCAGATCGCCTGGGTGTGAACACCCAGGCGATCCGATTACTGTGCGGACCAAAAAAAAAAGGGTCCTGCACGGTTTTGGTCCGAATGCCATGCGAATTCAGCCATACAATCTATATGGCTGAATTTGCATCGCACAGACATCACATGTGATTTGCACAGCACTACGGTGCGAATCACATGCGATGTATGACATCGCAGCAGTGTGAACCCAGCCTTAGTGCAGACTTCTGGGAAAATCAGTGAGCCAATCACACAAGCAGGAAATTACATTTCGGGGGGGGCGTTCTGTACACATTCTCTATACAGAACACCTCCAGGTTGCCATATTGCGTTTTCAGAAAATTACAGCGGCTGCCGATTGAACGGTCATTATTAATAAGATTCAATTACGATAGGACTTGTGTCGCAGGTGTATACGCTATAATATTTTTTCTTTGTTTGCTATTTTTTTTTCCCACGAAAGTGGAGTTACCCTTTAAGTATTGAGTACTCACCTTTTAACTATTTAGCATTCACCAACAATGTGAAATATTTTCTAGGTGAAGTTTTTTTTTTGTTTTTGTTTTTTTTTTTGTTTTTTTTACCGCCTCCACCCGCAAGTTTTTCACCAAAGAACAATGTTTGCACCCAATTAAGAACTCTTTTAATGATTGCTGTAAACTAAAATGTGATAGGCTTGCGGGGAGTCACTCCACCTTGCTGCTCTGTGCGCCGGATTATTGAATGTCACGTCGTTGGGCCAGTGCCACGGCATGGAGTCAGGTCCAGCCGCAGGGGCCGCAGCTGCTGCAAGAGGATGTATTTTAAGCACGGCTGTCCACCAATATAATGGACTGGCTCCAGGGCTCACCTGCAGGCTGCTTCCAGGGAGAAAATAATTCCTCATCTGTAAAGTAAACTATTTATGGGTGCGGGAGTGAAATCCCCTCCGCTGGACGCACCATCTATCATCCGCGCAGAGACTGCTTATTAACTGCGGAGCGGGAGGACCCCGAGACACCCTCCACCGACATCCCAATTATGGAAAGGAATGGCTTTTATGCTGATTTTCTTTATTGAGGTGGTGAATAAAAAAATTCCTTCCTTCCTCTCTATTCCAGACTCATTCACAGGGAAATGAGACGGGTAACTTCATACGTTCTCTGAAAAGAATACCTAGGCCCACAAGGCGAATGCCATAATGAGAATTGGAAAATGAGCTGTCGTTGGATTAACAAGAAAGAGCGTGTGACACTAGGCAAAGGACGTGGAGCGCCATCATCTTAAAGTGTTACTGAACCCACAACAGTAAAATCAGTCTGTGTATGCAGTAAAGCATGCTTGTTATACTCACTGTAGAACCTAAGGGGTTAATCCTCCGCATTGTGCAAAAAAGGCTGTTTGATCCTGTCTTCTCTGATCCTCCCTTTTTCCACTGCCCACAATCCATCTCCTGATAGAACAAAGTCTTGGGGGCACTCTGCACATGCTCAGTTTGGGGTGTATTGCTAGAGAGTTGTATTTTTGGAGGGAGGGTGCATGTAATCGGCACAGGGCCAATCAGCATTGTCCAGACAGAGGGTCAGGGGTCCTGCAGCCTCATAGGACAGTCAGAGTAGAATGAAAACTCCTCCTACAAGCTTTAACCAGATACTGATAGAAGTCACAAGACTGTTATATACTGCTAATGAGAAAAGGTATTTGGCAGTTTATATTTACTAAAATAATTGCATTTCCATGTTCTGTGTAATGTGGGAGACCGGATATAGTGAGTGCAGGGTCCTGGGTTTAGTAACTCTTTAAACCAACAAATGAATACAAGGTAAAATGTGGGGACTTTCTAGGATATAAACTCAAAACATAAGTCTAAAAAATATTTCCAAATATATTTTTCACATCTTACAAACGTTTAAAAGAATGACATATAGGGGTTGATTAACTAAACTGTGCACTCTGAAAGTGCAGTTGCTCCAAAGTTTAGTAAATGAGGTAAGGCTTCACTTTGCAAACAATACCCAATCACGTGCAAGGAAAAAAAAAAAACAGCATTTTTGCTTACACATGATTGGATGATGGAAGTCAGCATAGCTTCTGCTCATTTACTGAGCACGGGAGCAACTGCTCTTGCAGAGTGCAACTGCACTTTGTACATTGCACAGTCTATTTTTCTTTAGTAAATCAACCCCATAATGCTCAATGCAGTGTTTTTATTTATTTATTTTTGATCAACTACAACAGGGGAGTCAAACTCAATTTCATGAGTGCCACATCAGCATTGTGGTTGCCCTCAAAGAGCCGGTTGTATCTCTAAGAATACTGTAAATGTCCAGAGCACCCCACCCCCCCTTACATCAGATGTCAAGAGCCCCCCACAATCAGTAGTCAAGAGCCCCTCCATCCTCCCTTATATCACAGTGCACCCCCCTTACCTTGTGCTGCTGTCGGGAAGAAGCAGGGGGCAGAGCTGGGAAGCAAAAAGTGCGGCGTCTGGAGGAGGACCAAAGGAGGGCTGGAGCTGGAGGACCAAAGGAGACGCAGGATCTGTAGGAGGAGTTCTGTACGATCTTCTGCTGGCTGCTGAGATGAGGGGGGAGGGCAGAGACAAGCCTCTGTGAGGGTGTACAGAGAGGTGCAGGATCTGGTGGAGGAGTTCTGTCCTCCTCTCTGCTGCTGACTGCTGAGACAATGTGGGGGAGGAGATGAGGGGGCTGCCGCAGCTGCAGGAGGGGTCTAAAGGCCACATGAAGGTGTGGGGGGGCAGAGACAAGCCTCTGCGAGGGTGTACAGAGAGGTGCAGGATCTGGTGGAGAGGTTGTGTCCTCCTCTCTGCTGCTGACTGCTGAGACAAGGTGGGGGAGGAGATGAGGGAGCTGCTGCAGCTGAAGGAGGGGTCTGAAGGCCACATGAAGGCAGGAAGACAGAGGATGAATCACCACTTCAGGTGAGCTGAGCAGATCCCACAGTAGGTAAGCCCACAGGGGCTGCCCCGGCTCGCCACCGCGACAGATAAGAAAACTTGGAGTAGGTAGCCGGCTGCCTACTCCGAATTTCCTTGCGAGAGCCACATGATATGGCCTGGAGGTCCGGATTTGCGGCCCTTGTTTTAGACATTGGGAACTACAAAGACCACTTATATAATGACGCTGTAGCGTCCCCTGGCTGTTGTGCTAGAGTGCTATATTTTTTGTTAGAGTAGGCAAAATGTTCAGGCTTGGCTGGCAGTCAAGCCTGTGTTTTATCTGGGTCAGGGGAGTGACTCAGGGAGGTTGGTATGACTCACAGGCAGCATCTACCAATACCTCCCCCTACTTCTAGAAACTTGCAGAAGATTGTAGAAGAATGGAAGTGGAGGTGAGGAGCTGTCTGGAGTATTCTGAGGGCCCTGACCAATCCACAACAGATGGGTTGGCAGGGGGCAGGACTCCTCAAATACTCTGGGTCAGCCCAGCTGGGGCAGTGTGGAGTTCAGGTGGAAGCTGGAGATGGAGTGTTAGGCTGCCGGTGGCCTTTGAGGTTAACCCCCTAGTCTGGGGGGGGGGTGACCATGGGCCTGGGCTCGGGACCCTCTTCACAACACACGAGGGTGTCCTGCCCGGAGGCATGGGAGCAGGAGAGGACAGCAGGAAAACACTACGGGGGAAATCTCCAGGGATGAAGACAGCCAGGTGGCTGGTGAGGCAGCCTGAGAGGACTGGAAGAGAGCAGTCTGAGATGGTTGTAGAATCAGTCTGGGAGGACTGTGGAAGTTTAGCCAAGAGGGCTGCAGAAAGGGGCAGCTGCAGCCAGGTGTGCTGGCAGTGCCTGAAGAGGTAAGGCTGGGATCAGTAGCCACAGGAGGACAGCTAAGCACTAGGACTTTTCTAAACTACCAAAGGGGCCAACTGTTCCTGCCTGTACAGGGCTTTTGCTATCAGTCTGATCGAGTCTTTGTCAGATCATCCAAACAGTTCCAGCTGGTCCCGAGAGTTGTAGTTTTGCAAGCAAGCTGTGTGCAGGAGGCAGAGGAGGACTGTATATAGTTGTGTCCCTGAAGAGTTCTACTGCTAAAGTCAAGTGGGCATCCCATAACATCCCTATCCCCATCCAAGTTTATTCCCCTCAATAAAACATTAAACAAGTGGAAATCAGCATTAGCAACAACATGGCACCCTAACTTGGAAGCAGGTCGTTTGCCTTGCACAGTTCCATTGTTATACACTAAGCACTCCTCTGTAAACCCTCTTTCCATGGCACTGTACACCTTCTCCTTCTTGGTGAATGCAGCATTTATGAGGGGACACTGCGGAGCCGGTGTCATGCTCCACCAGCACAGCCATGATTGCCACCTCGCTCCCAGTGACAATGTGAGGATCTCACTGTTCACACAGCATGGTCCTCTGTTATTTAACGAGTTTTATACTTTGCCTGGATCTCCTTCTCTCTTCCCGTACCTCCAGCCTAGGTCCATAGGTTCCCTGTGCTGTGAGATCGATCCTGAATATGTACGGTATCAATCACTAGGGAGGGGGTCAGGCTCACCAATCCCCTCACTAGCAGGGTTACCATTTCCCATGTCAGGCACTAACTTCCCTCTGGCTGGCTGCTATAACATTCTTTGTCACCGGTCTCTAGTGATTTGATAGGCTGCATTCTCAGTGATGTCACCAGTCTCCAGTGAATGGATAGGCTGTGTTCTCAGTGATGTCATTGGTCTCTAGTGAATGGATAGACTGTGTTCTCAATGATGTCACCGGTCTCTAGCGAATGGATAGGCTGCATTCTCAGTGATGTCACTGGTCTCTAGTGAATGGATAGGCTGCATTCTCAGTGATGTCACCAGCCTCTAGTGAATGAATAGGCTGCATTCTCAGTGATGTCACCAGCCTCTAGTGAATGGATAGGCTGAATTCTCAGTGATGTCACCGGCCTCTAGTGAATGGATAGGCTGCATTCTCAGTGATGTCACTGGTCTCTAGTGAATGGATAGGCTGCATTCTCAGTGATGTCACCAGCCTCTAGTGAATGGATAGGCTGCATTCTCAGTGATGTCACCGGCCTCTAGTGAATGGATAGGCTGCATTCTCAGTGATGTCACTGGTCACTAGTGAATGGATAGGCTGCATTCTCAGTGATGTCACTGGTCACTAGTGATTGGATAGGCTGCATTCTCAGTGATGTCCCCAGCCTCTAGTGAATGGATAGGCTGCATTCTCAGTGATGTCACTGGTCACTAGTGATTGGATAGGCTGCATTCTCAGTGATGTCACCAGCCTCTAGTGAATGGATAGGCTGCATTCTCAGTGATGTCACCGGCCTCTAGTGAATGGATTGGCTGCATTCTCAGTGATGTCACCGGCCTCTAGTGAATGGATAGGCTGCATTCTGAGTGATGTCACTGGTCTCTAGTGAATGGATAGGCTGCATTCTGAGTGATGTCACTGGTCACTAGTGATTGGATAGGCTGCATTCTGAGTGATGTCACCGGTCTCTAGTGAATGGATAGACTGCATTCTCAGTGATGTCACCGGCCTCTAGTGAATGGATAGGCTGCATTCTCAGTGATGTCACCGGCCTCTAGTGAATGGATAGGCTGCATTCTCAGTGATGTCACTGGTCACTAGTGACTGGGTAGGCTGCATTCTCAGTGATGTTACCGGTCTCTAGTGAATGGATAGGCTGCATTCTCAGTGTTGTCACCGTTCTCTAGTGATTTCATAGGCTGCATTCTCAGTGATGTCACTGATCTCTAGTGAATGGATAGGCTGCATTCTCAGTGATGTCACCGGTCTCTAGTGAATGGATAGGCTGCATTCTCAGTGATGTCACTGGTCTCTAGTGAATGGATAGGCTGCATTCTCAGTGATGTCACCGGTCTCTAGTACATGCATAGTCTTCCTTTGTCATGCTATTGCCATTTTTAGTGATAGGTGAACTTACTAGCAGAGGATTCCTGATCATTATTATTGCATTGTGTAGCTCTAGATAGCAAATTTGAATTTCTTAAATGAAGAATTTCGGTTCTTTTCTTACTCACGAGACCTCAAATCAGCCACGTTCTATTACTATTCGAATTTCTCCCCAAAGAATGAAATCATTTAGGCACTGATGAACGCCCTCGGTGGAATAATATGGCAAGGTGTCTAAGTCATCCTGCCGTGCGTGTGATGGATGACCTCTCATCTCGCAGACGCATATGAATGAATTAGAAGCAATTCATAATCTAAGTGGCAAAACAAAAGCAGAGAAGACTTACAACCCGTAATATGTATCGCCTGAAGGCACGGGAGGAGGGGGAGCCGTCAGGGAGGTGGAAGACATATTCCATAAGAGGACGAATGCTTGAATAACTGTCACCCATATAGACAAGGTGGCATAGAAGTAACTGTATAGAAGGTTGAAGATTTCATTTCAAAGGAATGTCTTGTTACAATGTAGCAATTTCCATCACAGATATATACATACATACATATACACATACATACATACATCTAAATTAACTGAACAAAACTTGTTGCATAGGTTAATAAAGTGGGTCCAGGATGATATACTACATCTGAGGTGTGTT
Organism: Lithobates septentrionalis; assembly: GCA_037952835.1. Taxonomy (NCBI): domain Eukaryota; kingdom Metazoa; phylum Chordata; class Amphibia; order Anura; family Ranidae; genus Lithobates; species Lithobates septentrionalis. The sequence continues at coordinate 1,024,799 of JBBDGP010002348.1, read as the reverse complement.
TATATATATATATATATATATATATATATATATAATGTATATATTTTGTTTTTTGTTTTTTTTTTTGTTTTCCTTACAATTTTCTGTATTCAACTAATTAACGCAATTGATGGCCTATCCATGCCTACAGTTTGAACCCAATAGGCGTAGGCTGATACAGACTATCAATTACTGTATTTGTATAAGAATATTCTTAAGAACTATTGCAAAGAAGTTAGTCACAATTATTATCGTGACAATGTCAATCTGTATTGTTAAGAAAATTCCTTCAATAAAAATCTATTGTTTAAAAAAAAAAAAAAAAAATGTAAGAAAAAAAAAACAAAACAGCCAGGACGTTTCAAGGGCAACACCACTCCCCCTACATCGGGGCTACAAGAATAAACATAAAACATGGTCATAATGATGAGAAATTATGTATCGATGTACATATGAGTATAGACCAGTGGTCTCCAAACTGTGGCCCTGAAGCCAGATGCCCTTTGCTTGCTTTTATCCGGCCCTCGTGGTACTATTTCGCCCACTGATACCAGCAATGGGGCATAATCCACCCCACTAATACCAAAGATGGGGGACAATTCCTCCTAATGACGCCAACGATATGGCAAAATTCCTCCTAATAACGCCAGTGATGGGGCACAATTTCTCCCAGTGACACCAACAATGGGGTCCAATGACACCACTGATAGGCCACAATTCCACCTACTAAAAAAAATAATTGGGACATTGTTTTTTTCCCACTGACATTGGGATCTTTTCTACTCCCAATGGCCACAGTCCACTCCTTTTAGTCTGAAGGACAGTAAAGTGGCCCTTTATTTAGAAAGTTTGGAGACCCCTGGTATAGACCATAGAATCTAGAATATTACAAAATAACAACAAACCTGTCACACAATGACCACCCACCTAATATTGAGTTCATATATATAAAATATGTTCATATTTTTTGATACAATGATGGACTTTTGTACTTTTAGATAAGTAATGAAATTACTATTCATTTTTTACATTTTTTATATTTCAATATAATATTTTTTTGTTAGGTACGCTTTTTCACTCTCTGTGGTCACTTATAGTAACCAAATGTGCACATATACATATTATGGTGGGCATTATTCATTTTTTCCCCATCCTTCCCCTTTTTTTTGCTCTCCATACTTTTTCATTTAGATTATTTACTAGAGGTTGGGTCTCATCTCACTTATTTTTATTTCACTTTTTTCATATTTACCCACACTTGTTAGGAGGTTGGAATACACCTTTAATAGTACTTATTTAATCTCCTTATGAGACTTACTATTATCATATATTTTTTTGGGTTATATTTTATCATTTAAGATCGGATTCGGTTATGCCTTATATTCAGGTATTCATCATTTTTTTTATTTTTGTTATCTTTTGATAATAAGTTTTTATGTTTTTGGCCGAATTGCTGTATGTGCTTCCGGGTACGTTGCTTTCTGTGTGTCTTGATTTAAGGCGCGCTGCTCGCTCGTCCCGTTATAGTTAGGGCAATTGCCCACATCCATTATGGCGGTTTAGTCTGTTCCTGTTGATATTGTGTAAATTTCAACTATGCACACACCTCAGGGAAAATTAGGGCTTTTTGCCCATATCTAAGATGGCGTCCTCGTGCTTGCAACTCAGAACGAGGCTTGGATGCCTATATATTGGTGGTGGCTCACTGCGCTGCTCGTCCCGATTGAGAACGTCCTTTTGATGACGAAACGCGTCTGGGTACGCACGCAGCGACGCTACCACGAGACCAGGAAGTAGGACGAGCTTCGCTTCCATGTTTGTATGCCGGCCGGCGACTTATACTCTATGCGATACAAGTGTTTTTATCCTGTAAGTGCATTACTTTACTTATTAAATTCGATTTTAAACGTACTTCACCATGGAAAGCTTATCATTTATATTCTGGGTTGTGTACTGATGATGTGGACTTCGGGCTAATGTGGACCAATCAAAGTGTTCCTTGCCAACTATTGATCAGCTCCTAACTTACTATAGAGCCTGCTTATCACCGTGAGTCGGTAAGCACAATCTACAGCCACGGTGGTGGGGTTTTTTTCACTTCCCTCCCCTCTTTTTTTGGTTGTTCTTATGTGCACACCAGGGTGTTTGGTATGTCTGTTTGTCCATGCCTAGCATTTAATATACTACACTATGGCCAGTTTTCTTCTGTTTGTTTTTTCTCCTGCATCCATTGAGGGGATTTTAATTTGAAAACGGACGGTGCTGACTGGTCTATTATCCCAAAGGCCCTGGCAGGGTTTTTTGCCATCCGCTCATATCACTGAAGTTCTGGTAAGAGCAATCACAGCTCATTTGGATTATTATCTACATTTAAGCTGAACATCCTACCATTTTGAAGATTTGGACTTTATATTGTTTCTTATAACTCTTATCAATATTTGCTGGTGTTAGGTTATACTACCACTTTACTCCAAACATAAGATTTTTTGTTTAGCGCAGTTTATAATTTTCCTTGTTCTGATTGGTGTTGTCGCACTGTTTACTGCTGCTCATTTTTATATGTTTCTAGCGCGGAATTTTTTGTTATATAATATTGAGTAGGTCCCCCTTTTTTCACCAAAATAGTCTCGACCCATCAAGGCATGGAAACCACTAGACCTCTGAAGCTGTGCTGTGGTATTTAGCACCAAGTCATCAGTAGCACGTCCTGTAAGTTGTGAGGTGGGTCCTCCATGGATTAAACTTGTTTTTTCCAGCACATCCCACTGGTGCTCAATTGGATTGAGATTTGGAGGCCAGGTCAACATCTCAAACTCATCGTTGTGTTCCTCAAACCATTCTTGAACCATTTTTACAGTGTGGCAGGGCGCATTATTTTGCTGAAAGAGGGCACTGCCATCAGGGAATACCATTTCCATGAAGGTATGAACTTGGTCACCAACAATGTTTAGGTAGTTGGTTCGTATCAAAGTAACATCCACCTAAATGGCAAGATCCAAGGTTTTCCAGCAGAACATTGTCCAAAGCATCACACTGCCTCCGCCGACTTACCTTCATCCCATACTGCATCTTGGTTCCATCTCTTCCCCAGGTAAGTGATGCACACTCACTCTGCCTTTCATATGATGTAAAAGAAAACGGTATTCATCAGACCAGGCCACCTTCTTCTATTGCTCTGTGGTCCAGTTCTGATGCTTTCATGCCCATTGTAGGTGCTTTTGGTTGAGGACACAGGTCAGCATGGGCACCCTGACTGGTCTGAGGCTAACATGCAAATTACATTTTATTACTATAACCTTTCTGATTACATTACACACCTTATTTTTAAATCCAGTGATTTCATCACTGTATCTCCGTGCTCCTCTATGCAGACAGATCATGGCTGATGGGAGGGGCCAGCAGTGCCGGCGACCCGCTCCCGCTGTGTATAATTGATAGATCCGCCGGCACCTGTCGATCATTCCCCGTCGATCATAAGCCACTGAAGCCTCCCGGGAAGCCGTCGAGGAGGAGAAGCAGCTAGGAAGCCACCGAAGCTGCAGAGGAAAAGCAGCTGTGAAGCCGCCGAGGAGGAGAAGCAGTGGGAAAGCTGCCCGCGACCTGGATGGGGTAAGTAGTGCAGGATGATCGAATGATGGGGGGGCGGCTGGGAGGTTTGTTTGCTGCCCCCCCCCAAAGATTAGTCACCAGCCATCACTAGACGTCAGACGTTGCTCTGGACCTCCAAGGGCATAGAACCGAGTGTCGGCCATCTTGCCCTCACTTGACTTCCTGCCTAGTCATCAGCCGCACCAAATCGGTTCTGGACTTACCGACGGCTCCGGTAGGCTCGGAAACAACCGGGAAGCGGTGGTGGGGGAGGGGAACCTCTCCCACTGCCTATAAAAGTGACCCTGTAGCGAATCCGCTGCTGGGATCACTTTTATCAGAAAGCTGGCCGACCTAAAGGAAAAAAAACGGGGTTATGGTCTCTAGCTGCAGCCATAACCCCGGTATTCAACTGTAAAGTAATGACGTACATTGACAGTTTGACGGTCGGCAAGTGGTTGATCATAAAATCCCACATATACTCGTCCTTTAGCTCTCTCCTACTTTTACCGCCATCTCCAGCCCAATAATATCCGGCTCTTTGCATTTGGAAACATAAAACTAGAAGCGGCTCTGTGAAGTTGACGAGGAAGTCTCTTTGTCGCCAGACATAAAGCTGTGAGTCTTTAGAAGGTTCAAATTACATAATTGGGTTATTGCAAATTTTCTGTAATTTCCAAAGAGTCGCAATAGTGCAAAGTGTGAGAAATGAAAGTGAGTCATCAACATTCATGCATAAGCATCAGACTGAAAGACCGGACTGGTGGGGGGGAGATGAAGGAGATGTAAATTGAATTTCACATATCTGCATATTTCACTTACTTTGCTGTCTTCTGAAACTTTGGATTTGTTTAACTGAGTGGAGTTCATGGCGCTGATTTAACTGGGCCTGAAACTGAAAATGCAAAATGATACGGAGCTTAGGGCACAAAGCACATATATTTGTTCTCTGCAAATGGGGGCAAAAATGTAATTTGTTGGGCTATTTTCTATCCAGGTAATAGTGAATAAGGAAAATACCACATCATGGCCAGTAGATGGAGCTAATGATCATAGTAAAAAAGCCTTTATTTCCTATTATCATCACCTCCATCTAGTGGCCATAATGTGGTACTTTCCTGATTCATTCTATTTTGTTTTGATCGTGTAGTGATTACCTGTGGATGATTGGCCCTGGATGCAGACTGTCTGTAACCGGGACACAGGCAGTCTATATCCAGGGTTGATCATCCGCAGGTAATTTTTGCATGCCCGATTACATGTGAATGGCCACAATTAGCTGCAGGCAGCTGCTGCTCTTTGCTTTAAATGGGGCTTACCAACCGCAGCTAATCGCAGGGAATCCCATTGAGTCCCCAAGCGGCCCCATTCGCAAGTGTGAATGGACCCTAAAGGACAAAATAGGTAATGAAAACTGAGATAGAGATGCTGCAATGTTCTCAAATCGAATTAACCCAAAAAGTATAAATTTGAATTAAAGATCTGTGCTATCCAGAAAGACCAGTAAGACTACAAACACTGTGGAGTGTATTAAAAAAAAAAAAACATTGAGCAATTTATCCTGTGCATGTACAATTGTTCTGTGAAAAAGCCAATAAAATGTTATTAGGTTATTTTCTCTGCAGTTTGAATGTTCTTTATTCATATAGAATATAATGAATTTGAAAAGTACTGCATTATGGCCACTAGATGGAGCTAATGATCATAGGAAATACATGCCTATTTACTGTAATCATCAGCTTCATCTAGTGGCCATAATGCTGTAGTCTCCTGATACTCTCTATAAAGAACATTCAACCTGGAGAGAAAATAGTCAAATAACATACAGAAAAAAATGGACAAAGCTCCATCTAAGTGCAGTGTTAGACCATTGGCTTTATTCATACAAGATTAAAAACACTCACAAGATTAAAAAAAAGGAAAGGCTTATCATATGTGAGGGCATCCACCACTCACTCCATCCTGCAGATCCAGAAACGCTGGAGGAGAAGGGGCATTGATGCCCTGTGAGTACCAGGAAGTCCACGCTGACCAGTGTGCAACGCATGGCGGACGTGACGTGACGTGATGGGAGGAGAGGCCTCTTGAAGGAGCAGGAAGCTCCAAGCGTGTAGCCTAGCACCATTCTTTCCAGCCATCTCCGCTCCGCTATTTGAGGCCAAATAATTGAGTTTTAGTCTCATCTGACCACCTTAAATGCACCTTGAAGATTCTGAAGCCACATAGAAAAATGTGTTCTGGTCAGATGGGGCTAAAATGTAATTATTTGGCCTCAACACCAAACGATATGTCTGGTGGACATCCAATACAGCTCACCATCCAAAAAACACCATTCCTACAGTAAAGCATGGAGTTGATAATATCCTGTTATGGGAGGTGGTGATATCCTGTTATGGGGATGTTTCTCTGCAGCAGGGACTGGAGCATTTGTCAGGATAGAAGGAAAATGGATGGAGAAAAATTACATCAAATTCTCGAGGAAAATCTGCTGCCCTCTGCCAGAAAGTTTCAATGGGTAGAAGGTTGACCTTCCAACATGGCAATGACCCAAAGCACACAGCAAAAATGACCACAGAGTGGTTGGAGGAGAAAAAGGTGAATGTCCTTGCATGGCTTAGTCAGAGCCCAGACTTAAACCCCATTGAAAATCTGTGGAATGACTTGAAGACTGCAGTCCACAAACAGTCACCCTCAAATTTAACTGAACTTGAGCCGTTCTGCAAAGAAGAGCGGGCAAATATTGCAAAGTCTAGATGTGCAAAGTTAGTAGAGACAAATCCCAACAGACTAAAGGCTGGACCAGCGTGGAACGCATGGCGGACGTGACGTAACGTGATGGGAGGAGAGGCCTCTTGAAGGAGCAGGAAGCTCTAAGCGTGTAGCCTAGCACCATTCTTTCCAGCCATCTCCGCTCCTGTTGAGGCCAAATAATTGAGTTTTAGTCTCATCTGACCACCTTAAATGCACCTTGAAGATTCTGAGTTAGTAAAGTTAGTAGAGACAAAGTTAGTAGAGACAAATCCCAACAGACTAAAGGCTGGAATCAAAGCAACAGGTGGTCCAACATTTTTTATTTTTTTTCCTGACATGTTGGTGTTATATCTTTCACTTGGATGAGTAAATACAGCTGGATAAAACAAAAACTGTGTCTGTCTTCATTTCACGCTGCAAAGCAACAAAAAATGTGATTATTTTAAAGGGGGTTGATTCTTTTCTATACCCACTGTACTGTATATCCTTTGTGGTTATTGAAGAATTTATATTGAAATAAAAACGTATGTGCCCGGAGTTCACCTTTAATTCGAAGATCAGAAGCAGACGGAGACTTCTTATTTAAATTGGAAGTCTTCTTTGTCCAGCCGTGACGCCGTATTTTCTCTGGGGGTTTAATTTTTTCGACCTTGTCTTGTCGCCGTCAGCCCTAATCTGTCTGTATATAAACTGTTTCAGAGGTCACGGAAGTTGCAGCAGATCCTTTAGTAAATAGCCACGTGCTCCATTGGATTAGCAAAGGCCACTTGTGTCGGCCCACCTTGTCCTCCCTTCTCTCTCTCCCTCATTGCCGTGTACCAATGCTTGGGGGGGTTTGAGGAGAATCGCAATCAGCCTGTTATGAATGTAAAGGTTACACAAGAGAAGAATGATGAGAATTACAATTACCCGAATCAATAACACTTTTCTTCCTTTCTGTTTGTAAAAAGAAAGAAAATTACCTTCTGCAGCCGGCTGGCCGGCGTAATTATTTGCTGTTATTATTTGATGTATTTAACTCTGTGACGGCAGTTAGGTCAGACTGAGGAGCCGTCACCGAGGTTGTCATTAAACGATTGGATCCAGTTGAATGGTGTTTTGGCCTGTTAGTATAAGTGCCCTTTGAGATGGCAACAAATTCAATGGGATGTCGGAAACGACAGCTGAGAGTTTAACGCTGTCAATCCCGGATACGCTTATTCACCGTTACTTGAATATTTTCCTATAGTTGGAATAGAATAAATAGTTGGTAAAGAATAAATTACTTACATTTGGTGAGGTTGCTGTGACCCAGACAGGTGGAGCCACACAACCGTCCGTGAACAAAGGTGCAGAAAAGGTCCCATCTCCACAAGATCAGTCGCTCTCAGTGCAGTGAAAGTCCCAAACCTGAATCTTCTGTGGGTTCCCAGGTAGGTATTGAACTGGTAGAATGAGAGGCAGTAAAAAGCCCAGGGGTCATACCAAAAAGCAGACTGAAGACCCCCCAAAAAAAAGTCCTTTAGTGTAGTATGGCACTACCTTAATATTACAGAACATTTATAGAGGGAGCTAAAACTCTGAGTTACCAATCAACAGCCAAGAAACCTTAATGCCCCGTATGCACGGTCGGATTTTCCGATGGACAATGTCCGATCGGAGCGTGTTGTCGACCGTGTGTGGGCTCCATCGGATATTTTCCATCGGATTTTCCGACACACAAAGTTGGAGAGCAGGAGATAAAATTTTCCGACAACAAAATCCGTTGTCGGAAATTCCGATCGTGTGTACACAAATCCGACGGACAAAGTGCCACGCATGCTCAGAATAAATAAAGAGATCAAAGCTATTGGCCACTGCCCCGTTTATAGTCCCGACGTACATGTTTTACGTCACCGCGTTTAGAACGATCGGATTTTCCGACAACTTTGTGTGACCGTGTGTATGCAAGACAAGTTTGAGCCAACATCCGTCGGAAAAAATCCTAGGATTTTGTTGTCGGAATGTCTGAACAAAGTCCGACCGTGTGTACGCCCTATAAGTATTTAGAGAAGATCTGTAAAGAAGAGTGGACCAAAATCCCTCCTGAGATGGGTGCAAACCTGGTCACCAACTACAAGAAATGTCTTACCTCTGTGCTTGCCAAGAAGGGTTTCTCCACCAAGTACTAAGTCATGTTTTGCTTGGGGATCAAATACTTATTTTACTCACTTTTTGGTTGATATCCTGTCTCTATTATTTAAAATACACCTATGATAAAAATTATAGACCCTTCATTTCTTTGTAAGTGGGCAAACTTACAAAATCTGCAGGGGATCGGATTATTATTCTCCCCACTGTATCTAAATTTAGTTTTTTCGTCAATTAAGGGAAACAAAAAAAGTAAAGAGTAAATTACCTACATATGGTTAGGTTACAGTGACTCGGGTAGGTAGAATCAATGCAACCTTCCAAGAATGCAGGTAGAGATAAGGGCCCATTCACATGAGACTGGTCGGTCTCAATGCCACGGGAGTCCCAAACTTGGATCCTCTATGAGTTCTCAGGTGGGTATTGAACTGGTAGTTTGAGAGTTGGCAAAAAGCCAGTTGGTGAAGGGCAGAGGCACCTTATGTAGTGTGTCTAAGGATGGTTTGGTGTCATCATGTTGCACAAACATCAGATTTTTTTGTAAAATAAAGCTATCTGATGTTCGTCCAACTTGATGACTCTGACACATCCTTATGCCGCGTACACACGGGCGGACTTTACGGCAGACTTTGGCCGGCGGACGGGATTTCGTCGGACAATTCGATCGTGTGTGGGCTCCAGAGGACTTTGTTTTCTCAAAAGTTGGACGGACTTAGATTTGAAACATGTTTTAAATCTTTACGTCGAACTCGAGTCCGGACGAAAAGTCCGCTCGTCTGTATGCTAGTTCGACGGACAAAAAGCCACGCTAGGGCAGCTATTGGCTACTGGCTATGAACTTCCTTGTTTTAGTCCGGTCGTACGTCATCACGTACAAATTCGATGGACTTTGGTGGATTGTGTGTAGGCAAGTCTGTTCATTCAGAAAGTCCGTCATAAAGTCCATCCAAAAGTCCGCCGGGCAAAGTCTGCCGTAAAGTCTGCTTGTGTGTACGCGGCATAATGCCGCGTACACACGGTCGTACTTTTCGTCTACAAAAGTCCAACGGACGCTGACGGACTAAAGCTGGCTGGTAATCCGATCGTGTGTGGGCTTCTCCGGACTTTCAACGTACTTTTTTAGCCTCAAATCCGACGTACTTTAGATTTGAAACATGCTTTAAAACTTTACTTCGTAACTACGACGGACCCCGAAATCCGCTCGTCTGTGTGCTAGTCCGACGGACAAAAAGCCACGCTAGGGCACCTATTGGCTACTGGCTATGAACTTCCTTATTTTAGTCCGGTGTACGTCATCACGTACGAATCCGACCGACTTTTGTGTGGTCGTGTGTAGGCAAGTCCGTTCGTTAGAAAGTAGGCCGCAAGTCCGCCGCAAGTCCACCGAAAGTCTGCCGGAAGTCTGTCGGACAGGCTGTCTGACTTTTGTAGACGAAAAGTACGACCGTGTGTACGCGGCATTAGACTCACCACACTGGGTGCTATCTGATGTTCGTCCAACTTTTTGACTCAGAACCATCCTTGGACTCATCACACTAGGTACTATCTGATGATCAACCAACTTGATGATTCTGATCCATCCTTATGCCGCGTACACACGATCGGACATTCCGACAACAAAATCCATGGATTTTTTCCGACGGATGTTGGCTCAAACTTGTCTTGCATACACAGGGTCACACAAATCTTGTCGGAAATTCCGCACGTCAAGAACGCGGTGACGTACAACACGTACGACGAGCTGAGAAAAATTAAGTTCAATAGCCAGTGCGGCTCTTCTGCTTGATGCCGAGCATGCGTGGAACCTTGTGCGTCGGAATTGTGTACACACGATCGGAATTTACGACAACGGATTTTGTTGTCGGAAAATTTGAGATCCAGATCTCAAATTTTGTGTGACGGAAATTCCGATGGAAAATATCCGATGGAGCCTACACACGGTTGGAATTTTCGACAACAAGCTCCCATCGAACATTTTCCATTGGAAAATCTGACCGTGTGTATGGGGCATTAGATTTACCACACCGGGTGCTATTTGATGATTGTCCAACTTGATGATTCCAAACCCATCCTTAGACTCACCACACTGGCTGCTATCTGATGATTGTCCAACTTGATGTCTCTGACCCATCCTTAGACTCACCACGCTGGGTGCTATCTGATGATTATTCAACTTGATGACTCCAACCCATACTTAAAGTGGAGTTCCACCCAAAAGTGGGACTTCTGCTCATTTGATTCCCCCCCCCTCCAGTGCCACAATTGCCACCTTTCGGGGGGAGGGGAGACAGGATACCTGTCTTTGACAGGTATCCTTTCCACCTCCGGGAGCCTCAGGCCCGGCTATTGACGTCACGGCTGAGGCTCCCTCCTCCTCCCTCCATCTTCCCCTGTCGCCGGGCCAGTAGGAGAGAGGAGCGGGGCCTTGCGTATGTTCAGTGGGGTTCCTGGCGTGAAGCCGAAAGGCTACACTGCCGGGTACCCTTACCTGCATTGGCGTCGGCAGCACTGGACAGATGATGGAAACATCAGCTGCAGTGCCGACATCGCTGGACTCCAGGACAGGTAAGTGTCCTATTATTTAAAGCCAGCAGCTGCAGTATGTGTAGCTGCTGGGTTTTTTTTATTTATTTTTTTTGGGCGGACCTCAGCTTTAAACTCACCACAATGGGTGCTATCTGATGCTTGTCCAATTTGATGACTCTGAGCCTTTCTTAGACTCACCACACTGGGTGCTATCTAATGCTTGTCCAATTTGATGACTCTGAGCCTTTCTTAGACTCACCACACTGGGTGCTATCTGATGCTTGTCCAATTTGATGACTCTGAGCCTTTCTTAGACTCACCACACTGGGTGCTATCTGATGCTTGTCCAATTTGATGACTCTGAGCCTTTCTTAGACTCACCACACTGGGTGCTATCTAATGCTTGTCCAATTTGATGACTCTGAGCCTTTCTTAGACTCACCACACTGGGTGCTATCTGATGCTTGTCCAATTTGATGACTCTGAGCCTTTCTTAGACTCACCACACTGGGTGCTATCTGATGATCGTCCAACTTGATGGCTCTGAGCCATCCTTAGACACCACACTGGGCGTCTCTGCCAGACTGCCATTAGTTTCACCGATGGGATTTTTACCTGCTCTCATTCTACCAGTTCAATACCCATTGGAGGACCTATAGAGGATCCAGGTTTGGGACCCCCATGGCATTGAGAGGGACCCATCTGTATGGTTGTAATACTCTGGGTCACTGCAACCTCACCAGATGATTACACTTAAGAAAGTACCATGCCTTTTGGTGCTGAACAATTTAAAAAAGATTCATGTACTTCTTTTGTGTATGCTTCAGATGCAGAGCAGCCCACTGCATTGAATGGGCTGCCCTAAGTGCATGGCATGAAATTGTGCAAAATTATAAAAATACTACTTTAACCACTGAAGGATTTTCCCCCTTAATGACCAGGCCATTTTTTGCGATTTAACTGACAATTGCGCGGTCGCGCGATGCTGTACCCAAACAAAATTTATGTCCTTTTTCCCCACAAATAGAGCTTTCTTTTGGTGGTATTTGATCACCTCTGTGGTTTTTATTTTTTTTGCAAAATAAACAAAAAAAGGCCGACAATTTTGAAAAAAAAACATTGTTTTTTACTTTTAGCTATAATAAATATCCAAAATAAAAATGTAAAAAAACTAATTTCTTCCTCTGTTTAGGCCGATATGTATGCTGCTAAATATTTTTGTTAAAAAAAAATAAAAAAAAATCACAATAAGCGTATATTGATTTGTAGGACAGAGCCAATGTGCTTCTACAAAACTCACATTCTATTCTTCTGCCTCTTATTCCAGTTCTTAAAAAAACATTCAAAGTCTGCAAAAAACAGGATGCAAAATGGCAAATGCGAAAGCTTTACCGCGACAGCCAGCTGCGTTCTAAGTCTGATAACGCTAAAAAAAAAAAAGTATCAGGCTTCCCGGAGATTACCCGACTTCATAAAGATCCGTATTTCATGTCTGCAGAAACAGGAACGTTCTGCACATTCATGTGAGAAATCCCTCTCCAAGAATAAACTATTTCCTATTTACTCCATTGTAAACAGAAGGTGTTTTTTTTTATTAAATCTAGGAGCTGCCAAATAGTTTTATACTGCTCACATCTGAAAATAAAACATAAACCGGTATTAAAGCCAAAAACAAAAATAAAATATATTGCAGCTTACCAATTCTTAGATGTGGTGGCTGCATTCGTTTTTTTTCCCCCCAAGGCTTTTTCCTTTGTTTTAACAAGTAGCAGTGCACCCCCTAATAACCCCAACCCCCTGCACAACTTCCTGCCATGTTTCCTGGGACCCCTCCTCTGCTTTTGGACCCATACAGGATAAAAATGAAGTTTAATGAAAAAAAAAAGCATAAAAAATTAAAGCTTCACACAAAAAAGTAAAAAAAATTGGAGCCCTCCCTGCCCCCACGTACACATGAATATGAATGTAAACATAAATATCGAGGTCACCTTCGTACAACTACGTCGATTGTACTATATGTGTTACATGTTGTCGCATACGCAGGATTGAGAGTAATAATTCTAGAGCCATTATTATCAGTTACTTCTAAACTGATGACCTGCAGGCTCCAGGGCATTTTAATCACTTGCCTACTGGGTACTTTTACCCCCTTCCTGCCCAGGCCAATTTTCGGCTTTCAGTGCTGTCACACTTTGAATGACAATTGCGTGTTCAGGCAACACTGTACCCAAAATGTTTTATAATTTTTTTTCACACAAATAGAGCTTTCTTTGGGTTGTACTTAATCACCACTGGGTTTTTAATTTTTTGCTAAATAAACGAATAAATACAGAGAATTTTGAAAAAAAAAAAAAACTTTTTCATAGTTTGTTATAAAATTTTACAAACAGGTAATTTTTCTCCTTAACTGATGTGCGCTGATGAGGCTGCACTGATGGGCATTGATAGGCTGCACTGATGGGCACTGATGAGGCGGCACTGATGGGCATTGATAGGCTGCACTGATGGGCAATGATGAGGCTACACTGATAGGCAGCACTGATACGAACTGATAGGCGGCACTGACGGCTGCTGATAGGCAGCACTGATAGGGGACACTGATGAGGAAGTACTGACGGGCACTGATTGGCAGAACTGGTGGGCACTGATTGGCAGCACTGGTGGGCACTGTTGGGACTGCACTGATAATCAGGACACTGGCTTAAAGTCTCCACTCTAATTCACCCCAAAGTGTTCTATCAAGTTGAGGTCAGGATTCTGTGCAGGTCAGGCAAGTTCCTCCACCCCAAACTCGCTCATTCATGTCTTTATGGACCTTGCTTTGTGTGCTGGTCCAAATCATTTGGTGGAGGGGGGATTATGGTGTGGGGTTGTCTTTCAGGGGTTGGGCTTGGCCTGTTAGTTCCAGTGAAGGGAACCCTGATGGTGCGTACACATGATCGGATTTTCTGAGAACAAATGTTCGATGGGAGCTTGTTGTCGGAAATTCTGACCGTGTGTAGGCTCCATCTGAGATTTTTTGTCGGAATTTCCGACAACAACAATTTGAGAGCTGGTTCTCAAATTTTCCGACAACAAAATCCGCTGTCGGAAATTCCGATTGTGTGTACACAATTCCGACGCACAAAATTCCACGCATGCTCGGAATCAAGCAGAAGAGCCGCACTGGTTATTGAACTTCATTTTCCTCGACTCATCGTACGCGTTGTACGTCAGCGCGTTCTTGACGATTGGAATTTCCGACAACATTTGTGGGACCGTGTGAATGCAAGACAAGCTTGAGCCAATATCCGTCGAAAAAAATCCCAGGATTTCGTTGACGGAATGTCCGATCGTGTGTGCGCAGCCTTGAGGTGTCAGCATACCAAGACATTTTGGACAATTTCATGCTCCCAACTTTGTGGGAACAGTTTGGGGGATGGCCCCTTCTTGTTTCAACATGACTGCGCACCAGTGCACAAAGCAAGGCCCATAAAGACATGAATGAGCGAGTTTGGGGTGGAGGAACTTGACTGGTCTGCACTGACCTCAACCCTATAGAACACCTTTGGGATAAATTTGAGCGGAGACTGTGCGTCAAGCCTTCTCGTCAATGCCTGACCTCACAGATGCTCTTCTGGAAGAATGGTCAAACATCCCCATAGACACACTCCTAAACCTTGTGGACAGCCTTCCCAGAAGAGTTGAAGCTGTTATAGCTGCAGAGGGTGGGCCAACTCAATATTGGACCCTATGGACTAAGACTGGGATGCCATTAAAGTTCATGTGTGTGAAAAGGCAGGCGTCCCAATACGGTCTGCCCTAATAAGTAGTAATTGCTCTTCCTTATATTTAATTGTTTTAGGTATGCCTGGAGCACATTATGCCCCAGCATCTGATCTCTGCCTTCATGGTGGGACCAGAGGAGAGCCCCCCCCCCCCCCCCCCAAACACACACACATTGGTGAACATAACACTAGACAGTATATTGTCTCCTGGAAGCCAGCACTCCAATGCAGCACATATGTCACACGAGCACCCATAATTATTCCCATGCATTAACATATCTCTGTCATGTACAGATTCATCTGTCACAGTGACTGAAATATTATTTAACTCACCTGTCAATCAATGGCTGACTTCTGACTGCTGAAAAAATTATAATTAGATCAAAAATCTTGAATATCTCAAATTTCTGTCACTTTGAAATCTTTATTTCAAACCCCCCATGTAGTGAAATCAACTGCGATGAATAAATTAGGCTATTTAAACGGAAAATGCGGAATAACTATTTTAGTCCCGAAATGGCTCAATCTAAGATGAAATTACGTTTTTTCCTTATTTAAGCTTCAAGTGAGAATTCTCTCAAAATGAAAGCAGAAAGAAACTTTTACAGCCAACATTGGCCAATGACATCATTCATGATCCCTAACTCCTTTGTTTACATTCAACGGACTGTGCGGGAAATGTAATTTGTTATGAGGAGTCTGTCGGGATTGGACACATTGATGGGTTGTAAAGTATGTCCTTTTCAAGTGACTGCAATGCCATTTCCTGAACACCACCAGTAACATGCAGCAAACTATTTCTTGTGTGGACGTTCCTTCCTTGGAGGGAAAAGGTCTATGGCCAGGAATGTTGTGTGGGGTCCTATGGTCCAAGAAGCAGGGCACCATATGGCTGAGGGTTCATCCTCAGCAGGAGGGTCAGTTTTCTAGCAGGGCTGGAGCGTAGATAGGGAGTTGTGCTTTGGCGTCAAATTCAGCCAACCACAAAGCCCCTCTTACAAACTCATGCGACCATGTAGGCACAAAGTGATTGAAGCTGAGGCCCGCACAGGGAACCTTGTCAGCATTTCGGAACCAGATTAATTCAACCAGCAGAGTCCCAAGACCTCCACAGCGTTTGTCCCGACATTTCATCGCATACAGGATCCCTTTACGAGAGAGAGAATAAAAGAATGCTCAAACTAGAGGACTCATGCTTCAGCAAAGGATATCTTTACTAATTAAATTGTTTCCGTTATCAATATTCAACGCTTTTCCATCACAGGCAAAGTCTCTTTATATATGTCTCCACTAGGAGAGGCTCAGTGCCCATCAAAGTTGGTACAAATCTCTTCTATGGTCCCATTGCTGTATTAGGTATATCTAAATACTTGATCCCTGCTGAGGAAATGCTTGCTCCAGCTTGCACCAGATTGATGACATCATCTGGGGCTAGACAAAGCTCCTGGACTGGAACTCGAGGCTTTTTAATGATAAAAGGCTTGTTTTGTGAGAATTATCCTGTTGTTGTGTAATGTGACCTATCAGGAGATAATTCACGAAGGATGTAACCAGTGCAAGACCATTTGAATTATATTTTTTTCAAGCAAATGGGCAATGTCCTTTTCATCAAGATGGGTTATGGCCTGGGCAATGTCAGAAGAACCCTTCTCAATCTGTAGCACTGAAGTCCAGAGGACTGGGATGCTGGAACATGAATGAATGATCTTTCCTGGCAGCAGTTCAGCTTTAAACCATTTGTGATGCGGTTTGGATGTGTTACCGTGTGCCTTCCAGGTGTTTTTACGCATGTTTTACATACATTTTCGATACCCTTATACAACCTGTATCAAATTCTTCCTTGTCACTTCACTAGTCATGAGATTTAAATAATGTATGTAAAGCACATGTGTTTCCAGGCATAATACAAGGTTTAATGTATTCCAACCCTGGCTTAAAACTACTATAAAATGCAACATGCAACCCGGAAAAAATTGTGGTATTGAGCAGTTTATTATACTCATGTGGTAGGTGCTTTTCCAATGAGTTGCGCCAGTCCAAACTGTATTTTATGTCATGGCAGCCCACTTTTATTATAGGGGCAGGGAGGTCAAGCTATGACCCCTGCTCATGGATTCCAAAAGAGAGGAGGCCCTGCATACTGACATAGAAGAAAGAAGGTGAACAAATGAATCACTGTCACTCAAGAGGGACAAGGAGGTCAAGCCATCGTCTCTTTTTTTTTATTCCTTAATAGAAAAGGTGCTAGGTACTGGCCTTGAAGAATAATGATCAGGCCATATTATCTTTAAGGACAAAGCAAAAAAGTTCCAAAGAAATAGGTTCTTTCCAGTTTTTAGCAGCTTTCGAGCGCTGCTTAAGCTGGAAAGAACCTATTTCTTTGGAACTTTTTTTGCTTTCTCCTTAATGTTATATTTGATTATAACAGCTGCTTAGTTTAATTCACTTCTTATCTTGAGCGCTGGATAAGTGACCCTGTTTGCTTCTACTTATTGTACATAGGCTATATTATCTGTTCAAAGATTCCAGAAGATAAGAGGTTGTAAGCACTGGCTAGGGCAGGAGATGAGACACTATCATCTTAAAGGGACCGGGACGTCAAGCCATGTCCTTTGTTAATGGATACCGGAAGACAAGGGCAGTTGGTCAAACCATCTCCTCTGTTAAATGATTAGATAATAGAAGGGGTGCTAGGTGCTGGCATTGGAGAAGAGTGGTCAAGCCATAGCCACTTTTCATAGTTTCCAGAAGATAAAAGGCTGTAAGTACTGGCAGGAGGATGAATCACCTTTTTTTAGAAGGGGCAGGGTGATTAAGCCATGTACTTTATTAATGGATGCTGTAAGACAAGGGCAGTTGGTCAATGTGACGAATGGCCTGGCACCCCGCCTGGATGCCTCTGCCAAGATACAGCTTCCTCCACTCTAGAACCAGGAACCAGGTATTATAGCTGAGAATTGCCCCCAAGAACTAGACAACACTAGCTTAGGTGCAAACTGGAACTCTTTATTGAAAACTCACACAGAATTTATACAACACAAGATCAGATAAGAGCTTGATCACATTATCCTAAACAATGTAAACTTTAAACAGTAATATCTTCAGTACATCTAACAGTACATCTAATGAACAGTTAACATAAACATAAACATCCCACAATGGTTCAGTGATGAGATAAAGTGGACACAATATTAATCACATTTCCAAGAGGATTAGCAGAAAGACAGAAACAATAGGTGACTCAATTAACAATGGGAATTCACACTAGGAGGCACACAAAGGGAATTATACAATGAGAGAAAGACAACTTAAACAGGTTTACACAAAGCAGCAGGAGACACCAGCATCAGGTTATTTGAACTGATTATAATCTTCTGCTGTAAGTCTCTCAGTCTAGGAGGGGGTTGAAGCTATCAAGACTGGCTTGGGCTGCTGATTCCATACCCCAACAAAACACAGAAGCCCCAAATCTGTATCCAGGTCCTAGGTTCCCAGAGTCTATGTGTTTTGGGGAGACATGGACCTGAATATGAAGCAAACCCACTCCCCCAGGCATGGAAAGAAGAAAGAAATGGCTGCACATCCAGAACTTCTGATTGCCTTTTAACACCAAAGACACCAAACTGTGGTCATGTAGACGCGTTTCACACATACATCTTTGGTAATGATTAAGCACAGGATGTATGTGTGAAACGCGTCTACGTGACCACAGTTTGGTGTTTTTGGTGTTATCTTTATGAAACAAAATAAAAGGCAATCGGAAGTTCTGGATTCTCACGGAGACGGGCTGGGGCTAGCACTCTGCAAGATACTCCAATCAGCCCTATCTTTATACACCTGGAGCAGCAGTTCTTTTTCTTGTACACTTCCCCAGGCACACAACTCCCAAAGAATAGAGCCCCCCTCCAAAACCAGGGCCCTTAGTCAGTAGGCAGGAGGCTACACTGTAGTTCCCCCCCAAAAGTTCATGTCCCAGTTAGGTCTGTCACTGTCAAGCCATCTCTCCTGTTACATGATTCCATAAAGGAAGAGGTGCTAGGTACTGACATTAGAGATGGATGGTCAAGCCATAACCTGTTCATGGATTCCAGAAGATAAGAGGCTGTAAGTACTAGCATAAGGCAGGAGGATGAATCACTGTTATCTGAAGGGGACAGGGTGGTCAAGCCATGTCCTTTGTTAATGGATGTCAGAAGACAAAGGGCAGTTGGTCTCTGGTCTCTGGTAAGTGATTCCATAATAGAAGCAGTACTAGGTACTGGTATTGGAGAAGAGTGGTCAAGCCATATCTTCTGTTCAAAGATTCCAAAAGATAAGAGGCTGTAAGAACTGGCATGGGGTAGGAGGATGAAGCACTATCATCTGAAATGGACAGGGAGGTCGGCCAAGCCATGTTCTTTCTTAATGCATGCCAGAAGATATATAGTAAGCCCGGAGCAACAGCAACCAAGCAATAAGCGTAGGGCGGGCATGACAGGGTTAACAGGGATTAACTACTCTTATTAGGGGTGGTTAGTATAGGGCCGAGGGGGAGGGGCTGCAGGAATATTTATAAAGGGGACCCCGCCTGGGATGAGTCACCAAAGCGTGGGGGAAAGTTCAGGGAGAGAAGCAACATGTCGGAGGTGGAGAGAATTCTGGCCCAGCTTAGAGAAGAGGCGGCAGTACGGGGTCCCGAGTGGCTCCAGGCGGCGCTAGGTACGGCACTCACGGGGACAGAGGCGGCGTCCGAACTGGCGGGCAGGAGCGTGACTAGAGCCCGCAGGGCAAGACCTCCGGAGCGGTATTCGCCGGAGCAGCGAGGGGAGGATCAGAGGCAAGCAAGGGGGAGTCGAGGAGTTTCGGCGGCGGGCCCACCCCCTAAACGGACGGCGCGCACGAGCAGCGGCAGCCCGGTAAGAACTACCGACAGGGAGCTGAGAACGGGCGGCGAGAAGCAAGGAAAAGACAGGGCTTCAGTGCGGCCTAGTAGACTCGGCGAACGCGTGCGCGCTGGCCCCTCCCCCAGGCTTCCAGAGTCGGAACGGGGTAACACGCAGAGGAGGAATACAGACGGGACCTCCGGGCCTTCAGCGGCAGGAGATCCACAGCGGCCTGATACAGAACGGAGGGAGCTGAGAAGGGGCAGAGCGGAGGCCGCCAGGACTGAGGTTACGCACACCGGTCCTGGTAAGGCTGTCCAGAAGTCTCCACACGGACGCGCTGCGCAGAGGAGGGGGAAGATGGCGGCGGCAGCTACAGCCAGCAGGCCCGACCGGCTTTCATCGGAAGAGGAGGAAGACATGGTGCTGAACCTTTCGGAAGAGCGATCAGAGTCTGAAGAAGAGGCAGCCCCCCGCGCGGGGAGAACAGCAGAGGTGGACAGCAGACGATCGGCTGATGGGGCGTCACCTATGCAGCCCGGTAAGTCAGCACCTATTACACCTGAGACAATTTTACATGAGGGTAGTGGGCCTAGCAGGGGTTCTGGGTCTGGGACATCTAGGGGGGGGACGGGGGAGAACCCTCTGGGAGCTGCAGGTTTACTAGGTTTCTTGGAAGGAATCAAAGACCTAGTCCAGAAGTTTGAACAGGCGGGCAAAACAGCAGTGGGGCCGGCGGCAGCCTGGGTCCCACCTGGAGCAGGATCGGGGGAACACGCAGAGGCAGGGGGGCGTACGGAAATGCCAGTGGTCGCAGGGGCCGGCTCAGCGCCCGCGAAGGAAGGTGGAAGTGAGGTAGTGGTTCAGGAGGTAGGCAAGACGGCGGTGGCCAGTGAGACGGTGGCGAGGCAGGACATAATTAGAATTGCAGATGCAGCAAAATGTGAAGTATATGTGTGTTATGAAGGGCCGTTAGGGGCGCATCTGAAGCAGGAGGTTAGAGAAAAGTTATGGAAAGGTGAGTATGTGGAGATTTTTTCTTTACTCCCTTTAGAAAAATTCAATTTGGATAGAGTAAAACCTGACGATTCTAAAAAAGAGGACGAAGAGAA
Organism: Lithobates septentrionalis; assembly: GCA_037952835.1. Taxonomy (NCBI): domain Eukaryota; kingdom Metazoa; phylum Chordata; class Amphibia; order Anura; family Ranidae; genus Lithobates; species Lithobates septentrionalis. Next base: position 1,004,105 of record JBBDGP010002348.1, on the reverse strand, counting down.
AAGGAGATACCGGTTAATCCCGCGTACATTTACCAATTGGCTGCAGGCGTTCGCCATAATGGCAAGTGTCATTGGGGAAAAACAACCCGAACATTGTTCGGCGCTGTTTTGTTATCAGGATTCTATTGGGGAAGCGTATAGAGTTTATGGGGGTACTGCGTGGCTGAGGTATGATGAGCAGTTTCGGCAAAGGAGGGTGGTGCGGAAAGAGCTACGCTGGGACCACAAGGATATAAGCCTATGGATGCGATTGATGACCTCGGCGCGGGCACCGAACCAGTTTTTTCAGGGAGGGGCCGGCGGACCAGCAGCACAGGGACAGTCGGCCGGAAACAAGAAAGGGGTGTGCTGGCAGTATAATTCAGGAACATGCAGGTTCGGAAGCTCTTGTAGGTTCAAGCATGAGTGTTCGGGGTGCAACGGAGCACACTCAGCAACTAAGTGCTTCAAACAAGCTAAGGGTCGCTCAGGGGAAACTGGACACAAGAGGGAGGACTCCGGTGAGAGTGGGAAGGATGCGGCCGTTTCTCGGTAGGTATCCTGATAAGAAAGCGGCAAAACTATTGGAAGAAGGCTTCTCCGTTGGCTTTCGTATCCCCTGTTCACTGGCGGTAGTTCCTCCCGTTCCACCCAATCTCCGGTCCGCCTTGCAACAACCGGACGTGGTTCGCGAAAAACTACGTAAGGAGGTTGCAATGGGGAGGATGGCGGGGCCTTTCTCGTCAGCGCCTTTGGCAGATCTGGTGGTGTCGCCACTGGGGGTAGTGCCAAAAAAGGAACCCAATAAATTCAGGCTCATCCACCACCTGTCTTTTCCAAAAGGGGGGTCGGTTAATGACGCCATAGATCAGGAAGCATGCTCAGTGACATACACGTCCTTTGATGCAGCCGTAGGGTGGGTGCGCCGGTACGGAAAAAGGGCTCTGTTGGCTAAGGTTGATATTGAATCGGCCTTTCGGCTGCTACCAGTACATCCCGAAAGTTTTAGGTTGCTCGGATGTCAATGGGACGATGAGTTCTACGTCGACCAATGCCTTCCGATGGGTTGCTCTATATCATGTGCGATATTTGAGCAATTCAGCTCTTTCGTTGAGTGGGTGGTAAGGGAGGTTTCGGGTTTGAATTCTATAATTCATTACCTGGATGACTTCCTATGCATAGGACCGGCAGAGTCGAGGATCTGCGCGGTGCTCTTGGCAACGCTGGAACACATAGCAGACAATTTTGGCATTCCCTTGGCGCCTGACAAAACTGTGGGACCTTGTACGGAAATTACGTTTCTGGGCATCGTCCTGGATTCAGAGGCCATGGAATGCAGGTTGCCGGAGGCAAAGTTGGCAGCCCTGAAAACAGAGATTGCGCGGCTGATTGGATTGCGTAAAGTGCAATTGCGCGTATTGCAATCGGTGTTAGGCAAGCTCAATTTTGCCTGCCGCATCTTGCCTATGGGGAGGGTGTTCAGTCGCCGGCTGGCAGCTAGCACGAGTGGCATTAAGTCCCCGAGACATTTTGTACGCCTGGTCAAGGCACATAGGGACGACCTGAAGGTATGGCATACCTTTTTGGAGTCATTCAATGGAAGGGCGTTGTGGATGGCGGGACCGGTCAGTAATTTCGACCTGGAGCTCTTTACGGACGCAGCGGGGTCCTCAGGGTTTGGAGCTTTCTTCCAGGGCCAATGGAGTGCAGGCCCCTGGCCGCAGTCCTGGATAGCGGCGGGCTTCACAAAGAATTTGGTGCTGTTGGAATTATTTCCAGTAGTGCTGGCAGTGGAGTTATGGGGAGCATCTTTCAGGGATCTGAAAGTGCGTTTCCATGGGGACAATTTGGGGGTGGTGCAGGTGATCAATAAGAACACGGCGTCTTCTCCGCCGGTTATTAGATTACTGCAACATTTGGTGCTGAGATGCTTGCAACTGAATGTTTTCATTCACGCTGTCCACCTGCCAGGAGTAGAAAATGTGATAGCCGATGCTTTATCTCGCTTCCAGTGGGACAGGTTCCGAGAGTTGGTGCCGGACGCGGAGCAACAAGGAGTGCCTTGTCCCGAATGGTTGTGGGGGATAGCGTTGGAATCATCGCGGGATGGATAAAGCGGTCGGTAAGTGGGTCCACGTGGTCAGCCTACACGAGGGTCTGGAAGGAGTGGTTAGCGTTCATACAAGAGGTGGGTGAGGATCCAAATGGGCAAGCAGGACGTTCAATCGTTTTTGTACTACGTAGCCAGAAAAATGGAGGAGGGGGTGTCTGCATCTGTAGTGAATGCGCAACTGTCAGGTTTAGCCTTCCTGTTCAAATTACAGGGGCAGCCTGATTTTACAAAAGATTTCTGGGTGAGACAGGCCGTAAAAGGTTATAGGCGATCGGTGATGCGGAAGGATAACAGGAAGCCTGTGACATTTGAGATTCTCAAGGGTATAGTAGCCAAATTGCGGGTGGTGTGTTCATCGGAATTTGAGATAAAATTATTTACGGTCGCGTTTTTGTTGGCGTTTTTTGGGGCATTTAGAATTGGGGAACTGGTTAGCCCGTCAAAGAAAGTACATGGGGGACTTGGGAGCCAGGAGGTGGAGTGCAGCAGGGGTAGGCTGTCCTTGTGGTTTAAAAAATCAAAAACGGATCAAGAGGGCAAAGGGAAAACTAGTTCAGGTGTTTCCAATTCCGGACTCGCCTTTATGTCCAATAGAAGCAGTAATGGTTTTTAGGCGGGTTCGCCCGGCGGGGCTGGACGCGTTCTTGGTACACGAGGACGGGACGCCGTTGTCACGTTTTCAGTTTGGGGCTATATTCAGAAAATGCTTGGAGCGTTTGGGTTTGGATGGCAAAGCTTTTTCATCCCACTCATTCAGGATAGGAGCAGCAACAGAAGCTGCAAGGCAAGGGATGGATATGGAGGCGGTAAAAAGGATTGGGAGGTGGGAGTCGAACAGGTTCAGGTCTTACGTTAGGCCCCACATGGTGGTAGGTTTGTGAGGTAAACAAGTGGGCAGGACTCTTCAGTCTGCCCGGGTTTTGTTGTAAAAATGCTGGTTGTACTATAGTGTATGTTGTTTTTTCCTCTTTAATTTCAGGTTCGGCGACCGGGATGGTCTGGATCATGGGCCATTCCTATGTCTGCTGGGGGGCACGGAGAGGGGATGTGAGGTACGAGGGTAGGCAGTTGGGTTTTAATAAAAAGAAAGCCTACATAAAATGGTTTGGAGTCCCGGGAATGTTGTGGGGACGGTTAGTTCCTGAGGTGCAGCGTTATGCAGCTAGGGACAGACCGCCTGATGTGCTAGTATTACACGTGGGCGGCAATGATTTGGGGATTAGGTCCATGTTAGACATCACACGGGACATCAAATCAGATATTGACCGCTTGATGGAGCAATTTCCTGATATGGTCGTTGTATGGTCAGATATAGTGGCGCGTATGACATGGAGAATGGCCAGATCGGTAGAAGGTATTAATAGAGCCAGGAGAAAGATTAATAGGGAAGTTAGCAAATTCATGGTTCAGAAAGGAGGGTTGGCCATACGTCACCTAGAGCTGGAATTCGAGACCTGGAGATATTTAAAAAAAGACGGGGTCCATTTAAACGAAGTAGGCATAGATATGTGGGCTTTGGGCCTTCAAGATGGCATACAACGAGCGCTTCGGGTGTGGAGGGGCAGCCAAGGGTAAGGGAATTACCCTTGCCTGCTGTGGCGGACGTTGGTCTGTGCAGGGAAAGAAGATATCAGAAGGATGAGATCGGGACCATCGTTGGAGGGGTCCTGATGGTGGTTCCCGGTTAACGGAGGTTAGCCGGGAAGTGAGAATGGGGCACTGCGGTCAGGGGTAGTCTTTGAGCCAGCTTGTCGGCTTGAGGCAGGGATAATACATTTGAGAGGGACTGCAGTGCAAGAAGGTTTTTAACACAGAGGTTTACTAATTTCCTGCTCAGATCAACGTTAGATTTTCATAGGTTTATAACAGATATGTTTTTTATATTTATACGTTTATATGTTTTATATTTGACTCATTATTTTGGTTAAATAAAGTAGGCTGCTACGGCCTTTGTTACCCCATGAGCACGGTGTGGTCTCGGTTAATTAGGATGTGGAGAGGGGTATATAGTTTATGGGGAGTTAAACACATCTGTTATTCAACAGTCAAGTAAGCCCGGAGCAACAGCAACCAAGCAATAAGCGTAGGGCGGGCATGACAGGGTTAACAGGGATTAACTACTCTTATTAGGGGTGGTTAGTATAGGGCCGAGGGGGAGGGGCTGCAGGAATATTTATAAAGGGGACCCCGCCTGGGATGAGTCACCAAAGCGTGGGGGAAAGTTCCCACCCACCCTCCCTAGGGATAGAGTTGTGTCTATCAGGAAGGGTTTTCTCTTTTCTTTCTTCATAGGTACAGGCGCTAGGATGTCGTAGCGGTGGCGGACGTTGGTCTGTGCAGGGAAAGAAGATATCAGAAGGATGAGATCGGGACCATCGTTGGAGGGGTCCTGATGGTGGTTCCCGGTTAACGGAGGTTAGCCGGGAAGTGAGAATGGGGCACTGCGGTCAGGGGTAGTCTTTGAGCCAGCTTGTCGGCTTGAGGCAGGGATAATACATTTGAGAGGGACTGCAGTGCAAGAAGGTTTTTAACACAGAGGTTTACTAATTTCCTGCTCAGACCAACGTTAGATTTTCATTGGTTTATAACAGATATGTTTTTTATATTTATACGTTTATATGTTTTATATTTGACTCATTATTTTGGTTAAATAAAGTAGGCTGCTACGGCCTTTGTTACCCCATGAGCACGGTGTGGTCTCGGTTAATTAGGATGTGGAGAGGGGTATATAGTTTATGGGGAGTTAAACACATCTGTTATTCAACAGTCATGACCTTGTCATTTCCTCTGTTCATTAATGCTCGAAGAGAAAATACACTAAGTCCTGGTATAAAGCAAGGGAAGGATTTGCTGTCACCTGAAGGTGCAGGATGGTGAAGCCATGTGATGTCACCCATTTACAGATGTCAGAGAAAAGTAGCTTGAATATTCACCCACAATAGAGGAATAATGAATATGTCACCCCAGGCTCACCAGATAATCGGTCACTTCGGCTATGTGACACTGTTGTGTTTAGATAGGAAAACACACAGTTTTGTTATGTTTTGTTCAGATTCCTATCATTAAATGGACATGCATACTTCAGCTAGTAAATATTTCAACTGAGCTGACCTAAGATACATACATTTAAGGTGGACTGCTGTGCTTTTGGCTGCTGGGGCTGCCTTTGAACTCCGGTCCAACTTTGCAAAAGGCTCTTCACCTTCTTGACTCTCATACAGTAGGTGGTCACAGCTAAAAACTAAACATATTACGTTCCTGTGTTTAGACAGGACTGGAGGGTTCCGTAAACTGGTTTGACTTTGAACCTTGTCAGTTGGGGGGCTGTGCTCCGCTTTCCATTTGCTGGATTTTTGAAAGTTTTCAAAGAAAGAACGTTAGCATGCCGGGAATGTCAGAGCTTCCAGATGAAAAGGTAGGACGATGTCAGGGATTTCTGAAAATACTGAGCAAACAGCAATAATGAAATGTTCACAATCGAAGACAGCTCAGCATGTTGGAGACTAACTGGTGGGGAGCAGACTTTGGTAAGGCCTCTCCCGATGTGCTGTTTCCAAAGTTTTCTTCTTTCTATATAAAGATATACAAAATGAAAAAAGAAGTCTGTCAAGGTCATTCAGATGTTTATTGGTTGACAGCTGGACGTGGAGCCGATTCATTATCTCCCATATTTGTATGTTCCTTAAAATGTGTCTAAACCCAAGAATGGAAATGTATTGTACAGCAATTTACCAGTCCTTTGATTGGAAACTGAAGTGGCTGCATTAGTTTCACATGCTGGGCTGTACGTAATTTATGTGCCCTAACAACCACTTGGGGGGGCACCCACTCTCTTTACACAATTACTGCCTGGGCAAAGATTGGGGAGGAGCAAATGAGAGTAATAGGGCAGTGGTTCTCAACTCCCTCCTTCAAGGCCTTCAGTCAGCTGCAGATCCCTTAACCTCTCACAGTGCCTCCCTGCCCCTATAGTGCACCCCATCCACCCATAGTGATTCACAGTGCCCCTCCACCTTCCGCAGTGCCCCCAGACCCTTTAGAGCCTTCAGCACCTACAATGCCCCCAATCTCCAATTGTACCACCCAGTGCCCTGCAGTGTCACCAGCTTGCTGCAGAGCCTCCAGCCCCTCCATAGTACCCCCAACCTCCAAGAGTGTTTTCAAGGACCATACAGTCTCCCACAGTGCCCCTGCAAAGCCCTAAGCCTCCTGAAAAAACCCCATCCTCCACAGTGGCCCCCAATTCCCTCCAGAAATCTCATCCCTTATAGGGCTACCAAGTACAGTGGTTCTCAACCACTGAGACGTGGCCTCCCTCCTTCCAAGCCTTCAAACAGCTGCAGATCCCCTAACCTCCCACAGTGCCTTCAGTTAGCTGCAGTTCCCTTAACCTCCCACAGTGCCTACCTGCCTCTATAGTGCCCCCCCCCATAGTGATTCACAGTGCCCCTCAACCTCCCGCAGTGCCCCAGACCCTTGAAAACCTTCAGCACCTACAGTGCCCCCCAACATCCCATCCCATAGTGCCTTCAAACCCTTGAAAGCCTTCAGTACCTACAGTGTCCCCCAATCTCATATTGCACCCCTGCAGTGTCCCCAGCTTGCTGTAGAGCCTCCAGCCCTTCCATAGTGCTCCCAACCTCCAAGAGTGTTTTCCAGGACCCTACAATCTCCCACAGTGCCCATGCTAAGCCCCCAGGCTCCTGAAGAAACCTCATCCCCCATATTTGCCCCCAATTCTCTCTAGAAACCTCATCCCCTATAGGACTACGAAGTAGAGTTACCACCTCATCCCTTTAAACCCGAACACATATTAATTACACAGGTTCTGAGGCTAATTTAATGCAGATAAGGCACCAAGTGAGTTTAATTAACACCTTAATCAGCCACAGAACCTGTGTAATTGATATGTGTTCGGGTTTAAAGGGATGAGGTGGCAACCCTACTACCAAGTCTGCTACAGAATCCCCAACCCCCTACAGTGACACCCAGCCTTATCCAGAGCCTTCTATCATTTCAATATATATTTTGTAGTCCCATGCTGTTAGTATGTGAGAATAAAGTTTTTTTTACTGTTGTGGTATGGAAAGTTTTGGAAGAGTTTACTGGGCCCTGGTTTTAATACAATTGAGAATCACTGCCATAGGGTATCACCCCAAATCTACTCGGGCTACTGATATCATATCCAAGATGGCAGCACCCGGCAGAAGTTCCTGGGCTTTCAGATGTAGCACCCTCTTGTGTGCTAGGTGTGAAAGATGGGTTTTTTGATAGTGCAGGCAAATTTATGCAGGCTTGGCTGTTTTGTTTCCTGGGTTGGCAGAAATCCAGGGAGAGCTGGATGACTCACAGGCAGCATCACTAAGACCTCCTACTTATTTACAGAACGTGCTGGAACCTTCTGGTAAGATAGGAGGAGAGGTGAGGTGGAGCTGCCTGGAGTATTCTGAGGGCCCTGACCATTCCGCAACTCAGATTGGCAGGGGACAGGCCTCCTCAAATACTTAGGGTCAGCCCAGCGAGGAATTGTTTGGGTGGAACCTAGAGATGGAGTGTTAGGCTATCGTGGCTTTTGAGGGAGCTCCCCAGTCTGGGGGGGGTGACCTTGTGCCTTGGCTCAGATGCAGGCGGGACCTTCCTACAAACAACGGAGGTGTCCTGGACAGGAGACAAGGAGAGGACAGCATGAGAACACTGCCAGGCAAGTCTCCAGGAGGAACAACAAGTTGCAGCCAAGAGGGTTGGTGAGTGACACACAGTCAGGAGGACTGGGAGGCACGCCCGAGAGGACTGGGAGCAAGCAGTCTGGGATGGGTGCAGAGCCAGTAAGGAGGACTGTGGTGGCACGGGCAGTGGAAAGAGGCAGCTGCACCCAGGAGGGCTGGCAGGGCCTGAAGAGGTGATGCTGGGATCAGTAGCCACGTGGGACAGCTAGCACTAGGACTTCCATTTTTGCTACACCATAGGGGCCCGCGGTCCCTGCCTGCAAAGGGCATTTTGCTTTGGACCTGGCTCAGCCAGTGTCAGGGCTGCTGTTCAGTGCTAGTTGGCCCCGGGGAGTGATAGTCTGCAATCATGTGAATGTGCTGGAGGAAGACAGGAAGTTGTATATACAGGAGGTGTACATAGTTCTCAGTCCCTACATTGATTTTACAATCAAGTGGGCATCCCATATCTACCCTATCCCTATCCAAGTTACAATCCCCTGAATAAAATAACAGAAAAACAAAGTACAAGGACCATTTCTTGACCACTGTATGTCTGAAGATTTGTGCGCCTGGCTTTGCAGGGTGAGAGACGGACCACAAACACCAGCAGCTCCTACGGGGGTACCGCTACACAGACGTCTGCACAATGGAGACTTTTACAGGTAAATAACACGCATAAAATATGTAAGATGCATGTAGAGGGATTTTTGTTGGTCTGGCAATGGGGTCTTTTTAATGTAAATCATGATATATGGCGATCTGCCATATTGAAAATTTTTATTGAATACATCTCTATACTTTTTCACAGCCGAGTGCTTTCCCAAATGTGATTCCTGAACAAACCCCTGCGCTTTTTCCCGAGCCGGCAACCCCACATAGACGTGCATTTAAACATGGCTAAGCCTGCGCTCTCCCTGACTGGACGACCACATCAATTATATATCTCTGGATGAGCCCTCGCAAGGCTGCAGCACCTGTTTGATCTCCTCTGTAGTAGTGAAAGCAGCTGAAAAACAGTACGTATCTATAATTCAGTTGTTGATCCAAGCAGAGGTATCCCGACTTGTAAATAATCCAATATTTTTTTTTCCAAGAACAGCAGCCCCGCCGTCATTTTCATATTCTCTTTGGCAAATGAAGACGCCGCTGGAACGATGTTAATCTCATCTCCCGGAGGGGCCATCAATCCGCTCAGGATTTCTATCTGAGGACCGTCGGCGCAGTTAATAAATGATTTAAATCGATCAATGCCTCCCGGGCTTCGCTGGATGCGCAGAGCCGCAGACAAAGAGAACCAGTCATGTAACATTGATACTGATGAATAGGGATGAGCGGAGTGCGTTAGCTGATACTAATTTCACACCGATTTTCCTAAGGACAAATATTTGCCAAAGTTGGAAATTTTCAGTTTCGCTCATTGAGCTGCTTAAGCGAAATATGCTTTAAAAAACTTTTTAAAGCGTTCTACAATCTTTTTTCCCTTTATTTAGAGGGCGTGTTTTTTTTTTCTTGTCTAGGGTTGAGCATCTTTATAGTTTAGCTTATTTAAAGTGGGGTTCCACCCAAAAAAAAAAAAAACTACATGAAAAATCCTAAAAAAAAATACAAAAAAAATTTGGATATTTTTTTTTTTTACTCACCTCTAAATGCCTGTTGCTAGGGGTCCCTCGTAGTCTGCCTCTTTCAGTGCCTGGGCTGGTGACATCACTTCCGTCTCGGCACAGGAAGGGCTCAGCTCTGCTCCCTCCCTCCTGTCAATCATCTGGGACCCATTACAGGTCCCAGGTGACTGAGCGGCCAATCACGGCGCGCGGCGCCGCTCGCGCATGCGCAGTGGGTGATAGGCTGTGAAGCCACAGCCCAGCGCCCACAGTTGCAATGCTGGCACCGCTGAATGGAGGGGGAGACGAGCGGGGCTTCGATCCCCCGCATCGCTGGACCCTGGGACAGGTAAGTGTCCTTATATTAAAAGTCAGCAGCTGCAGTATTTGTAGCTGCTGACTTTTCTTTTTTTTTTCTTTTGACTGGCCCTCCTCTTTAAGGGAGTTTTTTTTTTTTGTATTTTTGCATTTTTTGTGTGTGTATTTGTGTGCTTTTTTTCTAAAAGGAACAGTCCCAACACATGACCCATGTCACACGTCTACCAAAGGCTGGACTGGCACCCCATGCTGCAGCCAGCATTCCATCAAGACAGAAACCCTAGCTACGACTTTCAAGCTGCACAAAAACTTCTATTCAAAGTTTTATCCTCAAAAGCCACAAAGGATTTAAATCTACTTTGTGTGCACAAAATGCCTTTGCAAACCCAAATTTTACCTTGTAAAAGTAGCAATGCCATCATCACCGTGCTTTACATGGCCTGTTCAGAGAGCAGAGCTGTGGGTGGGCCCAGTAGGCCCCACCCATTATAGTAAACTACAGGAGGGGGCGGAGACAAGACCAAGCACCCTGCACAGGGAGAGAGAGCAGCAGTGACTGGTCTTTATGACAGGAAGCTCCTGTACAGAGGCAAAGTTTCACACTGGATTACTGCACAGATGTGGGAGAAATACACAAAGCTCAACAAGGTTAAATGAAGAATACAGATGACCAATGTATTTAAACAATATTTTCTTATCCCGGAGTTCAGTCTGTTCTTAACTGGCCCTGTTCTCACCAATGCATGGTGTTGCTGTATAGTTTGTGAAAGTGCGAGGCCCTGCCACTGTGGAAATGTAGCAGAATATGCCACAGCAGGGGCGTACCTACAGTACAGGGGTCACAATTGCAATCTGGCTTCATGCTGGGGAGGCTGTGTACTCCTGGATAGGAGGAGCGGTGAAGGCGGCTGCATATAGAGGAACTTGTGAATGCCCACTTCTCCTCCTCTCCCTTCCGCAGGCATTCAGCCGCTGCAAGAGGAAAATGGAGAGATTGGTTCCTCTATATGCCGCACGTGCCCCCTGCAGCATGGGGCCGGGTCGCAATTGTGACTCGTGTAGGTAAGCCCCTGCTGTGTCATATTCTCCTACATTTTCACAGTGGCAGGGCCTTGTAGTTTCTTTCTGCTTCCTCCCTGTGCTCTCTCCTGACCCCCCCCCCCCCCCAACAGATCCCCTGCAGCAGATGGGGAGGGAGAAACCCAGCAGAGCTGCAGGGAATCTGTCAGGATTAAGAGCAGGTTAGGGGCTGGTAAATGTGTAATTTACTGGCCCCTTCCTTGTCTGAATGAATAGAGTCGGTGATCTGTACTGATCACTGACTCTGTCTATTCACAACTGAGCCATAGTAAACTGTTTACTATGCTTCAGTTTGTGAATGAAGGGGAAGCTCTGTACAGAGCTGTTCCTGTGGCTGTGTCCTCCATCTCCTTTCTCTGTCCCAAAGGTGAAGCATCAGAGGTCTGTTTAGACCCCTAATATCTCACCATAGCCCCGAACAGGGCTCCTAAAAAAATTCTAAAAAATAATATTATAAGCAAAATAAAATAAAAAAACTACTGACACCAGTGCTGGAGCTACCACTTGAGACCGGGCCCCTACGTTTTATCACAAGGCTCAGATGGGTCAGGGGGGCCCTTTATGGTTTCTTGCACCAGGGCCCTGAAGGTTCTAGTTACACCACAGTGACACAGAATTAGTATTAAGGGTTAATGAAGTTTCAGACTATTGTTTCTGAGTGGAGAAAGCTGTGTTTTTTGTTTTCTTCAGATTCTGTAGTTCTGGATCGGGGCCTGAAGCTTAAAGGTTTCAACGTGTATTGGGTGGGACAGAACCTTCAATCCTGTGTCCGGATTTTGCCAGGTGCCTTCAGCCTGTCTGAGTACACAGGTGTGTGGGGTCGTTATATACTCAAACCTGAGGACAGATTAGTGCTCCAAGTCTGGAGACAGAAGGTCTACCCAGGGGTTAGAAGGGCCCCGGCCATGAGTCGGGGGACAGAAGGTCCCACGAAAATATAAACAAAGAAAGAATTTCTCCTGCGCTTGTGAAGGCATTGCTAGTATAGAGTGGTAGTACTTTCAAAGGGAGGGAATTAAAAGATGATCAAGCTGACCAGGGGTGGTCCGAAGAGAAAGAGGTGGAAGGCGCGTGATCTGATGCTTTGATCAAATTGATACAGTTTATTTATATACAGAAACAAATAAATGCATATAAAAAGTAGCTACGTATTCATAAAAACAGGCTTACAAAATATACACAATAAAATTTTAGAAATTGGACATGCCCATGCAAGGGCAAGTGCTAAAAGGTGGCTGACGTGAACCCCTCGGAACACGCCAGCCACCTTTTAGCACTTGCCCTTGCATGGGCATGTCCTAAAATTTTAATGTGTATATTTTGTAACCCTGTTTTTATGAATACATAGCTACTTTTTATATGCATGTATTTGTTTCTGTATATAATGCCTCGTTTCCACTGAGCGGATCGGTTCGGGTCGGATCGGTTTGGAAGGCCTAGAATGGTCCGGCCTATTCAGTTTCCACTGCAAGTCGGACCGACAGGGACCATACGTGGGTTTAGAAAAGATGCTGTCATGGCGTCACACGTCCACCAATCAGTGTAATGTATCGTAGCTCCGCCCTAACCGAACCGTTCCATTTTCTATGGCCCCACATCTGAAGCAGGACCCTGAATGGAACGGTTCGGTTCGGTTGTATGGGCCGCTTTCATAATGGAAACAACCAAAAAAGCGTACCGTACCGAACCGAACCGATCCGCTCAGTGGAAACGAGGCATAAGTATACTGTATCAATTTGATCAAAGCGTCAGACCACGCGCCTTCCACCTCTTTCCTTCACCTGACAGAAGATCCCAACCAGGGGTCATAGGTGCCCCAACCAGGAGACAGGAGGTCTCATTCCAGGAGTCAGGTGGGCTCCTTTTGGGCTGTCAGAAGCACCACTATTCGGAGGCCAGGATTGGGCCATGCAGCAGTGCACTGCGACTAAATGATAATTGAGCCAAGTGAAGCAGAGGAGCTGGGCAAGAGTGGCCCGGCATTTTCAGTTGCCTGTTCATGTTGATGTGATGTGAACTATCGTTTTTGTTTGAGCATTATCCCAGTCTTTCTAACCAATCAAAGGTCATGCTTCACTATGGCAAAGCCTTAATCTTACAAGAGACAGATATAAACCACTTGTAGCTTGTTTGTTGATACTGGAGACAACTTCAACCCCAAGAAAAGTCTTAGCACATCCAGATCTCCTTTTTACCCCCTTGTGTCTTTTTTTTGGGTGGTAAAACTGGAGACACAAATAAACTGCTGGGAACAAGCTGTTTATTAAAGCGGTATTAAACCCCTAATCCCCCCCCAAAAAATGATGTATTACAGCTTACCAATCATTAGATGTGGTGGCTGCATCAGTTTTCTTGTTTTATGCTTGTCCCCACTGTTTTCACCTAGTTATCTGCCCAGTAACATATCTCATGTATTAGAGTGCCCCCACTCTGGGTGAAGGAGCACAGGGGGCATCTTTGGACAAAAAAATGTTTTGGCTACAGATATATTTTTTCTATTAATTTTCAAGAGGTTAAAGAGGAAATTGGAGTTAAGTCATTTACTATAGAGAATTATTTTAACTTTCGTGGGTAGCACTCTCACCTAGCAGTAAGAAGGGTCGTTGGTTCAAATCCCAACCATGACACTACCTGCCTGGAGTTTGCATGTTCTCCCTGTGCCTGCATGGGTTTCCTCCAGGTACTCCGGTTTCCTCCCACACTCCAAAGACATGCTGGTAGGTTAATTGGATCCTGTCTGAATTGTCCCTAGTATGTATGAATGTGAGTTAGGGATCTTAGATTGTATGCTCCTTGAGGGTAGGGACTGATGTGAATGTACAATGTATATGTAAAGCGCTACGTAAATTGACGGCGCTATATAAGTACCTGAAAATAAATAAAATAAAAAAAAACTTTCATTCTTTTCCCATTAAAAGCCGCCGACAGAACTGCCTATTTCTGCTTTCTCAAATGGCATTTCTAAAACCGCTATGCATTTTTCTTCTGTCTCAGTGCTACTCAACAACCCCTGAAGATAGAATGAAATAGAGAAAAGCCTTGCAGAGACTTAGTAAGCGGGTTTCGAGTTGTTAACACATATTTCTATTGCATTATTTGTCACGTCTGGCTTTAGCTATTTTTGTTACTTTTATTTTTTCTTCCTGCTCAGTTTTGTTTCCCTCATGTCTTTCAAGTTCAGTAGTAGGGCGGGTTCAGATGTGAATCTGTCAGCAGGCATTGGCCCTGGGGGGGAGGGGGCTTCAGAAGAAACTTCAAAGCGACGACTGCACACAGCCCCATACGGTGGTGTTGTGATTTTGCCAGAGAGGCAATAAAAAAATTGCAAATAAAAGCAATTAACCTCTCTTATCCCGGTGATCTTTGGCTCGGGGATCAAACGGCGAGGGCCATGGCGCTCATGAAATATGTATGCTGCTGAGTTAAAAGAGAACCCCTGGTCTAATTAAAAAAAAGAAGAGATTGCTTTAAAATAAGACTGAAATTGCTAAACAAAATCAATTAACACGTAACACTTTTAATCATTTTTCTTCTATAGCAGAAAACAGCAAGTATACAGCCTTTAAAAACTTTGTTGAAAAAAGACGAAAAACTCTCCCAAGCTCCGAAAACCCATCCCCACGCTCCATTTATACCTGCAAGCATGTATACAATTCAAAAGAAAGATCGCACACGGCTATGTCTGCAACTCTTTGAAACGTTATCGTTCCAAACAAGCAGAGAAGACACTCTACTCCATGATCCCACTGACGCAAAGTTTTGAGAGTGGAGTGTCCTCTCTGCTTGTTCATAAAGTTTGGGAGATTTAGGGGCATAGCGATGAGCAGTCTTTCTTTTGGATTGTGTTCACAAATTTTGTGCATGTATGTCAGGGCTGGGCTCAGCCCTTCCTTCTCTGAGCTGGCCGCTCAGCTGTCGGCTAATTGCCAGCTCCTATCTCTCCACAGTGACTCACCTGTTGATGATATCCTGCTCGTCAGTCCTGCCTACTTAAGCCGTCCATCCCAGATGATCTCTGCTTTCGCCTTGGTCACATCTCTAGAGACGCTCTCCTGTGCTCCTGTTGAAGACATGCTTGGCTGACATTCCTTCTGGCTCCAGATCCTGCTTGCTGTTCTACTACGCTCATCTCTGGCTCCCTGATGTTTTGGTTTGTCTGACTATCCCTACCGGTTCCTGAACTCTAGCTATGTTTTGACTACGTTTACTCTGTTTACCTTTTTATTATTATTATTAAACTAGTGAGACTTTACTGTAAAAAAAAAACTAGTGAGATTTAACTGTACTTCTGTCTCAGTCTGATTTATGGTTTCTGACAGTAGGGGAAGGCCATGAATTTAGAAGATGCAGTCAATCCACTTGTTGGTAATATTTTTTCCAGATTGGATGAGCAGGATCACCGCATGGATCAGTATGCCATGGAGTGACAAACACTCCTGAGTCGCACGGCTCACCTGGAATCTCCCACTGTGGCTGCTCCGGTACAACCTGTGTTGCAGGCCGTCCTTGCTGCTGCTCCAGTCTCTGTGCAGGCACCCGCCTCGAGTATTACCTCTGTAAGAGGTATGTCTGGTTCCGCTCCGCTTCCCCATCGATTTGGGGGCGATCCATTCCAATGCAGAGGGTTTCTCAACCAGGTTGAGATATACTTTGAGATGCTGCCCCAGCCGTTTCCCACGGACAGACGCAAAGTAGGTTTTGTGATATCTTTGCTTTCTGAGGAAGCCTTGGTCTGGGCAAACCCTCTAGGAGAGACGCAAAAACCTGTTGTCTTGAGTTACCCTGAGTTTGTGGCTTCCTTTAAAAGGGTATTTGACGTTCCCGCATGCTCCTCTTCTACTGCCAAGTGCCTCATGTCCATCAAACAGAGTACGAGAACTGTTGCTGATTACGCCTTTGAAATCCGTACTCTGGCAGCAGAGTTTGCTTGGAACAATGAGGCCCTCGTGGCTGCTTTTTCTCATGGTCTCTCGGATACCATCAAGGATGAGATAGCAGCCCGAGATATACCCAATGAGCTGGAGAAGTTGATCACGTTTGCCATCCTCATTGACTCCAGACTCAGAGAAAGAGTCTCTTTTAACCTCCCTGGCGGTATGATTATTTCAGATTTTTGATGCTGAAAGCGGTACAATTATTTTGCATGGAAATTTGGCTTTTTATTTTGTAGGCCTGTAACTCACTTAAAACTGTCTAAACAAGAGTCTAGTAGACATCCCGGGTATGATAAAGTTTGAAAAACGAAATCATAAATTATAATATAATAAATAACTATAAATAATTATAACAAATAATAATATAATAATAATAAAAATTATTCAATAATGTAATCAAATCAAAAACACTGAAATTTGCTCAGTTGCAGAATTGTTGCTGTCATTACTTTCAGTGTTTGATGATGGATTTCCCCACAAATCACTATCACTCAATTCTGCAAGTGATTCTAATTTATTATCGCTGTTTTATAGCTGGTCTAAAACCACTTTTGATGTAAGGGGACGGTTTTGGTTGCTATGGACAATCTCCAGTTTCCAGGCAGAAAGAACAGTATTTATAATATAAAACTGAATGCAGGGCACTAGACAAACCACTAGGGACAAAAGGGATGTGAAATAAATTTATACAGTAATGTAATCTGTAAGATTACAGTGTACTGTATATGTATTGTGTGTTTTACTTTTTGAATTTAACTCCATTCCCCATCCCCGTGCATCGCAACGCTTGCAGGGAACGGAGCTTGGCTCCATGATAGATCGAGCGGAGGACGGCTCGCACACAGTGGGGGGAGACATCGCAGTGTCCTGGGGACAAGGTAAGTAAGCTGCACCTGGATCCTGCGATGCAATCCCGAGTGTGGCTCAGGGTTACCGCTTTTGGTGCTGAAAATCCACCCCTAGCCACACTCGGGAATACCGTCAGGGAGGTTAAGGAGCGCTTGTGGAAGCCTCCTGTATATTTGTCTCCGAGCTTTGCAGTCCCACCCTTGCCTCCCTCACTTTCAATGCCTCCTGGTACTGAGTCGGTCAGTGAAGATGAACCCATGCACTTGGGCTTCACGCGTCTTTCTGCAGATGAGAGAACCCTTAGGAGGAGGGAGAGATTGTGCCTTTATTGTGTCCAGGCAGGTCACTGTTTGAAGTCTTGACCTACCCATCCAGGGAACGCCTGAACCTGGAGGTCCTGTCACGGACAGACCTTAGGTAGCATTGTTTCGTCCCCAGTTATCCAGAAGGATAAGCCCCTGGTTTCGGTTACCCTTTCTTGGGCTGAGTCGTCCATCGAGATACAGGCTCTAATCGACTCTGGGGCTGCAGGCCTGTTCATTGATGTTGCCTTTGTATCAAAGCACTCAATTCTGCTGCAGCTGCATGACATTCCACTTGCCATTGAGGCTCTTGACAGGAGACCTCTACAGCCTGCCCATGTGAATCATGAGACTGTTCCGTTGTCCATGGCCGAAGGAGCTCTTCACCATGAGATAATCCAATTCCAAGTTATTTCCTCACCTAAGCTTCCGCTGGTTATTGGTTATCCTTTGTTACAGAGACACTACCCCTCTTTTGATTGGCTCCATGCTGAGGATCTCTCCTGGTCACCACAATTCAGTAAGACATGCTTCCAGAAGGTAGCCAAGGTCCTGTGCACTCCTCCCTGCCAGAGGAGTACCGCGATTTTAGCAATGTCTTTGAAGAAGGTCAAGCCGATAGTTTGCCTCCACACCGGTCGTATGGTTGCGCAATTGACCTTTAACCCGGTTCCATGCCCCCTCGTGGCCGGGTTTACCCTGTGTGGGTCTTGGAGGATAAGGCCATGGAGGAGTATGTTGCAGACACACTTTCTCAAGGTTTCATCCGCAAATCCTCGTCTCCTGCTGGTGCTGGTTTCTTCTTTGTGAAGAAGAAGAGTGGTGAACTGAGACCTTGTATTGATTATAGGGGTCTCAATCACTTCACGATTAAGAATGCCTATCCAATTCCATTGATTATGGAGTTATTTGACTGCCTCAAGGGAGCAACAGTTTTCACGAAGCTTGATTTGAAAGGGGCATACAATCTTGTGAGGATTAAGGAGGGCGACGAGTGGAAAAATGCGTTTAATACCAGAACAGGTTATTATGAGTACCTCGTAATGCCTTTTGGCCTTGGTAACGCCACAGCAGTTTTCCAGGAATTTTTTAACGATGTCCTCCAAGATTTGTTGCAGTTATGTGTGGTGGTTTATCTCGACGATATCCTCATATTTTCCAAGTCCCTGGAGAGCCACCACACAGATGTCTGTCATGTGCTTCAGAAACTAAGAGAGAACAATCTCTATTGTAAATGGTAGAAGTGCGAATTCCATCGTGAACAGGTTAAATTCCTGGGTTATGTCATTTCCACTGCTGGTTCTTCAATGGACCCAGAGAAACTTTCAGCAGTCCTACAGTGGCCCCAAACTGTGGGTTCACGTTCTCTGCAGTGTTTTCTTGGCTTTGCCAACTATTATCGGAAGTTTATTTTTAACTTCTTGTCTCTGGTCAAGCCCCTTGACTGATATGACCAGAAAGGACGGTAACCCACAGTGTTGGTTTCCGGAGTCCATTAAGGCCTTTGAGAGTCTAAAGGCTGCCTTTGTTTCTGCTCCTGTGTTGGCACATTCTCATCCTACGTTACCTTTTATCATTGAGGTTGATGCTTCTGAGACTGGAGTTGGCGCCCTTCTGTCTCAACGTCCTACCTCAGAGTGCTATGCTTCCTTGTGGCTACTTTTCCAAGAAATTGTCACCTGCGGAGTGCAATTACGAGTTTGGTGACAGAGAGCTGTTAGCGATCATTTTAGCCCTGAATGGATGGAGACATCTCCTCGAAGGTACCACTGTGCTGGTTCTCATTGTTACTGACCATAAGAATCTCACATTCTTGTCTGAGGCTAAACTCCTCTCTCCCAGAAGGGCGCGATGGGCTCTTTTCTTGTCTAGTTTCAATTACATTGTCTCATTCTTAACCGGTACTAAGAATGTAAGGGCTGACGCTTTGTCACAACAACTTTCCTCCACTTCCAAGATGGAGTCGGTTTCGGTACCTGTGATTCCTCCTGATCGTATTCTGGCTACGGTTCGCACCAGTCTCACTTCTCCTTTGGGTGACAAAATTCTTGCTGCTCAGGTCCATGCACCCCCTGAGAAACCTTGTGACTGCTGCTTTGTCCCAGAGAGTCTCCGTACTGCCATGCTCCAGACTTACCATTCTCCCAAGGCTGCTGCCCACCCTGGGAAGAATAAACTCTTTTCGGCCATTTCTCAACAATTCTGGTGGCCTAGTCTACGTGCTTAATTGTAACTGCCTTCATAGCTGTCTGTTCTGTGTGTGCTCAGAGTAAGACTCCACGACACTTTCCAGTGGGCCTCCTACAATGGAGACAGACCCTGGACCCACCTGTCTATGGATTTCATTGTGGAGTTACCCAACTCCCAGGGCAACACAGTTATCCTTATGGTGGTTGACCAGTTCTCGAAAATGTCTCTTTATATTCCACTTAAGAAGTTGCCCGCTTCTAATGAGCAGGCTTCCATTTTTGCTCGGGAGATCTTTCGCTTACATGGGCTACCCATGGTGATTGTCTCGGACAGGGGTAGTCAGTTTGTGTCCCGGTTCTAGCGAGCCTTTTGTGCACAGCTGGGAATTCAGCTTGCTTTCTCCTCTGCGTATCACCCGCAGACTAATGGGGCCGCAGAACGAGCCAAGCAGTCCTTGGTACATTATTAGGTACACCTTGCTAGTACCGGGTTGGACCGCCTTTTGCCTTCAGAACTGCCTTAATCCTTCATGGCATAGATTTAACAAGGTGTTGGAAACATTCCTGAGATATTTTGGTCCATAGTGACATGACAACATCACACAGTCACTGCAGATTTGTCAGCTGCACATCAATGATGAGAATCTCCCGTTCCACCACATCCCAATGGTGCTCTTTTAGATGAGATCTGGTGACTGTGGAGGCCATTGGAGTACAGTGACCTCATTGTCATGTTCAAGAAACCAGTGGTGAGATGATTGGAGCTTTGTGACATGGTGCATTATCCTGCTGGAAGGAGCCATCAGAAGATGGATACACTGTAGTCATAAAGGGATGGACATGGTCAGCAATAATACTCAGGTAGGCGTTTAAACAATGCTCAATTGGTACTAAGGGGCCCACAGTGTGCCAAGAAAATATCCCCCACACCATTACACCACCACCATCAGCCTGAATCGTTGATACAAGGCAGGATGGATCCATGCTTTCATGTTTACGCCAAATTCTGACCCGACCATCTGAATGTCGCAGCAGAAATTAGACCAGGCAACATTCTTCCAATCTTCTAGTGTCCAATTTTGGTGAGCCTGTGCGAATTGTAGCCTTAGTTTCCTGTTTTTAGCTGACAGGTGTGGCACCCGGTGTGGTCTTCTGCTGCTGTAGCCCAAGGTTTGATGTGTTGTGCGTTCAGAGATGGTATTCTGCATACTTTGGTTGTAATGAGTGGTTCTTTAACTTACTGTTGCCTTTCTATCATCTTGAACCAGTCTGCCCATTCTCCTCAGACCTCTGACTGTTGCCCCCAGTGACGTCTCTTACGACGAAACATATGTCGGGCGGAGGAAGTAGCAGTGATGTCAGCACGCCTGCAGGGGCGGCAGACACTGTCAGTTGTTTTGAATGCCTGTTTTTTACTTCCCTTCATTTTAAACAAACCATCAATTTTATGGATGTTGCACGATGAAGTATTCCTTCCATCTTTCTGTGTACACTATGCTCCTCTTATGGAATTGGTAATTGGCTACATGATGTCGGTTTGAGGAGATGGAGAAAGCGCACCCAAGCATTTGAATAGAGCACAGGTCTGCCTGCTAAGTGTCATTCCTTGCCTCTGGAAGCTTACTTACTAAGGCGGTTCTAGATCTGTAAGGGTCAGATTTTCTGGTAAGAGGCTAACTTATTTGCCTTGGAGTGGAGCACATTTGTGGTGACCGTTCACAGCACTTTTTTAATTTGGAGTGCACCTGTGGAACACCACTTCACTTTCTTCAATTAATTGGTTTCTGGGACTATTCCATATTATACTATATTTTGTTTACAAGACTTTGCACTTTATTGCTTAGCATGGACTACTACAGATGATGATTATATGAATTATATGTGTTTTTCATGCACATTTGCACTTTAATAATTAAGATATGCACTAAGGAATATATTTAAAGTGGAGTTCCACCCACTTTTACAACTCTTCAACATCCCTCACTAAACTGTGCACTGTAAACGAATTGGATATTTAAAAAAAAAGATTCTCAGCACCTACTGTATATCTGCTGTATTCATTTTTCACTTCCTCCTCCCTGGCCGTGGCCCATCGCATCATTTCCTGTTTGCAATGCCTTCTGGGAAGGGGCGGCAACTTCCTCTGACACTGCCGTTGCTATGGAAACCTGACCTGAAACCTATTACACGGCTTGTGCTGCACTGAGCATGTGCGAGATCTGCAAGAATGAGATCCAGGAAGAAATACAGTCTGGCTTCAGATGCCCACACTTAAGATGGCCACGGCCTGCTGTAAGTTTAAAAAATAACAAACTACTGCTATAAACTAAAAAAACAGACCTTAGTTTACAGACTAATTTTACTAGAATACATTAAGCTTGTGTATTATAGGGGTATTTTTATTTAAAAAGTATAATTTTGGCCCGAACACCACTTTAACATATATTTGTGTACAGCACATTTTCTCTATTATTCTGTTGATATTGGTATGTGCAATATTTTTGAGTGCAGCTGTCATAACTTTTTGTTGATTTTCTTCACTAATTTTTTTTCACTAGGCGCAGGGATTTCCTATTAAACCCTAGAGATGGTTGTGCAGGAAAATCCCAGTAGATCAGCAGTTTTTGAAATACTCAGACCAGCCCATCTGGCACCAACAACCATGCCACCTTCAAAGTCACTTAACCAGCCCCGGAAGGATTAACCCCCTTAATGACCAGGCCATTTTTTTGAGATACGGCACTGCGTCGCTTTAACTGACATTTGCGCGGTCGTGCGACATCGTGCGACATGGTACCCAAACTAATTGAGGTCCTTTTTTTCCCCACAAATAGAGATTTCTTTTGGTGGTATTTGATCACCTCTGCGGTTTTTATTTTTTGCACTATAAACAAAAAAAGACCGACAATTTTGAAAAAAAAAATCAATATTTCTTACTTTTTGCTATAATAAATATCCCCCAAAAAATGTCTTCATTAGTTTAGGTCAATATGTATTCTTCTACATATTTTTGGTAAAAAAAAATCGCAATAATCATATGTTGATTGGGTTGAGCAAACGTTTATAGTGTCTACAAATGGGGAATATATTTATGTAATTTTTTATTATTATTTTTTTTTTACTAGCAATGGCGGCGATCTGCGATTTTTAGCGGTACTGCGACACTGCGGCGGACAGATCGGACACTTTTGACACTTTTTTGGGACCAGTGACATTATTACAGTGATCAGAGCTAAAAATAGCTACTGATTACTGTATAAATGACACTGGCAGGGAAGGGGTTAACACTAGGGGGCGATCAAGGGGTTAAGTGTTCCCTAGGGAGGTGTTTCTAACTGTGGGGGGAGGGGACTGACTGGGAGTAAAGAGAGATCGCTGTTGCTGATCACTAGGAACAGACAATCTCTTTCTAATCCCCTGACACAATGGGGATCTGTTTGTTTACATTGGAAGATCCCCGTTCTGGCTCTCTGTGGAGCTATTGTGGGTGGCTGGCAGACAGCCTTTAAAGGGGCCGCTGTACCGGTATGGCGATTTGCGAGCCAACCTGCCACAGTATAACTGCAGCTGCTGGTTGGCAAGTGGGTAAATCCCCTTTCTTCCCCATTCTGATGCTCGGTTTGAACTTCCACAAGTCATCTTCACCACGTCTAGATGCCTAAATGCATTGAGTTGCTGTGATTGGCTGATTAGCAAATTGTGTTACCAAGCAATTGAACAGGTGTACCTAATAAAGTGGATGGTGAATGTACATTGCATATTTTTGATAGTATAAAAATTTTGCTTCGGAAAAAAAAAAAAGTTGGCTTACATCCAACTTTGGGGATTCCATGGTGCTTTATTTGAAGAAATATCATTTTAAACCATTGTAGGGTCAAACTGTACACTCAGTTCACACTCAAAAAGCTCTTACTGTAATTCTTCTTTAAAGGGTATGTAAACTATTTTGTTACATAGTTACATAGTTACATAGTAGGTGAGGTTGAAAAAAGACACAAGTCCATCAAGTCCAACCTATGTGTGTGATTATGTGTCAGTATTATATTGTATATCCCTGTATGTTGTTGTCCTTCAGGTGTTTATCTAATAGTTTCTTGAAACTATCGATGCTCCCCGCTGAGACCACCGCCTGTGGAAGGGAATTCCACATCCTTGATGCTCTTACAGTAAAGAACCCTCTACATAGTTTAAGGTTAAACCTCTTTTCTTCTAATTTTAATGAGTGGCCACGAGTCTTGTTAAACTCCCTTCTGCGAAAAAGTTTTATCCCTATTGTGGGGTCACCAGTACAGTATTTGTATATTGAAATCATATCCCCTCTCAAGCGTCTCTTCTCCAGAGAGAATAAGTTCAACGCTCGCAAACTTTCCTCATAACTAATATCCTCCAGACCCTTTATTAGCTTTGTTGCCCTTCTCTGTACTCGCTCCATTTCCAGTACATCCTTCCTGAGGACTGGTGCCCAGAACTGAACAGCATACTCCAGGTGCGGCCGGACCAGAGTCTTGTAGAGTGGGAGAATTATCGTTTTATGTCTGGAGTTGATCCCCTTTTTAATGCCAATATTCTGTTTGCTTTGCTTGCAGCAGCTTGGCATTGCATGCCATTGCTGAGCCTATCATCTACTAGGACCCCCAGGTCCTTTTCCATCCTAGATTCCCCCAGAGGTTCTCCCCCCAGTGTATAGATTGCATTCATATTTTTGCCACCCAAAATGCATTATTTTACATTTTTCTACAGTAACTGTTTGATAAGTGCACAGCAAAATCCTTTTAGAAATCTTGTGAGTTGATAGATTTCTGTACTTTCAGCCTTTTACTGCACTTGTCAGTCAGCATTGTTCCCAGTGGTCTCGGTGGAATAAAGGACACCTCCCTCATGTCAATAGAATAGTAAAGTAGGAGGTGTTTTGTAGTCCTAAATACTTACTGTCTTAAAGTGGAAGTAAACCCGTCTTTTTTTACTTGTATGTAGCGCTACCTCCGAAGGAGACGCTTGAGTATATTTGGTTCTGTACTCTGCCTCTCAACCCCAAGAACAGTCTTAGCCCCTCAGGTTTCTGTGTGTAGCAATGTGGACTACAATTGCAAAGTACAGTGATCCTCCAGTATTTCTATATATCAGATTGCCTCTCTAGTGCCCAGCGTTACTAACTGACATCATATTTGTGAGCCAAACTAAAGGGATTGTCGGGTTAGTAATTCCTCAGAATAGCAATTGCTCTGCATGACTATACGCCTGGACTACATATCCCAGGGATCTTTGCTACCATCAGGGAGGAGCTATAAAAGAAACCAGAAGGCCCCTCCCCCCTACGCTCTCTTCCTCCTGGGCCTGATGCGTGACGGACCTCTCCGTTCATGGAGAGCGAGGTCGCAGCCTACCACATGGGGTAGAACATTCCAACTCAGATGAGAAGGGCCTAGCACTGCTTGCTGTTCATCAGACATCCATCCAGCACAACCTCGGTCTTCCGTCAAACCGTGCTTCGAGCTTCACATCGGGAGATTGTCACAGCGGATCCGCCAAAAGAGCGTCGCTCTGGGAGCTGCTGTCCAGAAGGCATGGCTGGCCGTTGGTGAGAGGGCAATTGCCCACGTTTGCAAACCTTTCCTTACTGCTTCATTGGGACACTGTGTACAGACAGCCTTACCTTGGGAATACTTTACTGCACCTATCTTTGAACACTGTACATAGACATCTTTAACTTCATCCATTTTAAGAAATCCCATTACACCTTATTGGATATAGTTAATGAGCTCCGACTGCCGGTGAAGACCATCAGGCCTGCAACGGGGACATTGCTGTCATTACTGCTTAAAGGGCCCTCATACCATTTCTATTAAGCTTGATTTCTCAATAGGATTAAAGGTTAAATAAGCTGGCCTGGGTTCCCCCCTTAGAAGTTTGCCAGTATAAATACTTAACCTTTGCTTATCCTTTCAAGTCAGGTTCAAGTATTATTCTACTGTACATATGTGTATATAATATACGGTTTCTCCAAATTATCTTGACTTGTGTTATTGTAGAGGAATTCCTCTGCTGAGTTAGGACTGTTACCCAAAGCTCAGTAGATCTCTTGCCTCCTCTGTGTAACAATATTCTAGAGTTGTTGACTTATTATTTTAAGGTGGTGCAAAGATGTCTGAACCCAGAGTGTCAGGTGGGTTGGAATGTACACAAGGTCATGGCGGAGCAGGTAAATCCAAGCAGTCCCCAAGGGGGTCATGCTACATGTGGGAAAAGTAACAGACAGTATATTTTCAAATTAATTAACTGAAGAGCAATAACTGAGATTAAGAGCAATATAACTCAATATATTATATCAGGCTGCTTTCAGGGGATTCCACAACTGTGAATAACCCCAAGAGCAGATACGAATACTCTAATAGCAATAAATCACAATATGACAACTTATACCGGATTGGTTACCTCTACTCAAATTGGTTCTAAGAGTCCAGGCAGGAGGAGAGCAAAAGAATGACCTTCTGTCATGTCAAACCTCTCTCTTCTGTCCCCTGACACCACAGGCCCAAACTACAAACACTGTACCCAATTCAGTGGTCAGCGGCGTAACTCCCAAGTCAGACTACCCTGCAGATACACTACATATACAGAGCCCTGAGTATGTGTGTGCGTGCCCGTATGGCACCAGTAACTTCAGTCCCTTGGAAGAAGGATGAGGCCTTGGATCTTCGGCTAGCCACTTTAGTTGGTGCACTTAGAACTCCTGCTTGACAAAGTGTAAGTTTGGTATGCTGACAGTATCCAGATAGCAAAGCAGGCACTGTGACTGCTTAACAGGGCTTCAGTGAGACCCAGGTTGTGGTAAGTGTTATCAAAGTGAAGTACCTCTTTCTGTGTGCAGTGTCCTTATTTCCTGCAAATGGGCAAGTGCCCTCTCACCAATCCTGCGGTCAAGGCCCAAACAAATGTCCTGGAACAGGCATGCTCTTCTGGTAACCGGACTGGTCACCTCGCACTGGAACGCTTCATGTCATCGGCGCAGGTGCGCCTGGATATGCACCCAGGATCCCCTCTCAAGCTGGATGTCCCTGACCAGCCGTGGATGGCTGAAAAAAAGCGGTGAACTGACCCGGGAGGAAACACCTCTCCCCTGGGTCCAGTCTCTTCTCCTGCCTCATGGTGACTGACTCCCCTCAGGCAAACAAGAGGGTGTCCGAGTTCTTTTTCCCCCAGAGCATTCTGGGGGTGTGTAGTCCTATCCCCTATGGACTGCTATGGGGCCATTTGTACAAAGGACTACTTGTCCCACAATTCCTTGCTGCAGTCCTGCTTGTTAATGATTGGCTCCATCCCCCCTGCCAATGAGGATGCAGAGGAGGGAGCAGATGAACGGATGCCTGTGTGTGTGAGCAACACTCACATTACTAATCAGTCAGTGAAGAGGAGAAGGAGGGTGGGAATCCCCTGCAGGAGCTGACAGGCACGCTCTCCCTTCAGAGAGCTTCGGTCAGCTTGGCATGGCCATGGGAGATGAGAGTCTCGGTCAGCTAGCCATGGTCGCTGGAGATGGGGGGCACCCGCTACATGTACATACAGGTAAGCCTTATAATAAGGCTTACCTGTAGGTACAGTGAATATCTCCTAAATTTGCACCGTTTAGGAGACATTCACACTGCATGCAGCCAGTGATGCTCCGTGCCGCAGTCAATGACTCCCACGTGCATGCGCAGGAGTGACATCATTGCGGCACAGCCAGACAGCTGGAGGACACAAACCCGGAAGGAACACTGGCTGAAGATGAAAGCCCTGTCAGCTTTGACAGCGTGCTGCTGGAGGGCTTCATTTTAAGGTAAGTATTTCAGAATGTGCTAGTAGAGGAACTTGACTGCCCTGCACTGAGTCCTGACCTCAACCCAATAGAACACCTTTGGGATGACAAAGAAAAAGAGGAGGACGCAAATGCCTAGTGCATTACCTTCAACACCAATGAAGTTTATTAAAAGAGGCCAAAGACATACTCACAAACATGATAGGTAAATACGCAAATCGTGCACAACTCCAATGTCAGGGCTGACAATCAATGCAGTTGGGAAACTGATGCATTTCGGGAGACATGCTCCCTTCCTCAGAGCTTTTGGTGTTAAAGGTATTGCACTAGGCGTTTGTACCATCCTCTTTTTCTTTGTAGTGAATTTGGAGTTTTCCCCGCTCAAGGAGAGCTGCACTGCTAGAAATACCTTATATTGTCCGAGTGAGCGCTGAGGTTTGATTGTCTTTGGAAGTACCTTTGGGATGCATTAAAGCAGAGACTGCGCGTCAGGCCTTCTTGTCCAACATCAGTGCCTGACCTCACAAATACGCTTCTGTAAGAATGGTCAGACCTTCCCATAGACACACTCCTAAACCTTGTGGACAGCCTTCCCAGAAGAGTTGAAGCTGTTATAGCTGCAAAGGGTGGGCCAACTCAATATTGAACCCTACGGACTAAGACTGGGATGCCATTAAATTCCATGTAAAGACAGGTGTACCATTACTATTGACAATATAGTGTAGCACCATCGTTACAGCCACATGATAGTATGAATAGGCCCTGAGGCATTACACAGGAAAATACCATTTTTTAAATCTCCATATGACATATTTCTCACCAATCTATACATATTACATTCCAGGTTCTCAGAGCACGACTTGTAACCTTAAACAGATTGCATTGACAAGCCCATTACAGTTTCACGACTGACCGCATTATCTATCTGGGCGTTTTTATCTCCGCTACAAAAAAATAGGATGAAAAAAAAAAAATAATAATAAAACTGCACAGGCAAGGAGCCGGTGAAATGCAGCAGGCAGGTTCTAATGGGGCTTTCTATGTGTTAGGGATTCTCTTTAATGGAATGTTACTCTACATCCTCTGATGAGGCTGAAGTCTATTTAAAAAGACAAACGCCTTCCAATGTGCTTTTAAAAACCGTCTGTCAATTAGAGGAGCGTCAGGGGCTCAGCGGATAGGAAGAAAAATGACAGTAAATGAAAAAGAGAAGGAGGGAGACGAGGGGGGAAGGAGAAGGTGAAAAAAAAAAAAAGCAAAAAAAAATAAAGCAAAATCGAACAGAAATTAACGCTTTGCCTGGTTGAAAAAAAAAAACGGAGATGTAAAATGAAAAAAAAAAAAAAAAGAATCATTCATAGGAGAGGATCAGACAGGTAGAACAATGCAGAACACTGTCTTTATATGAACAGATAATTAGGGTTGAAGCTTTGCAGGGTGCGTACGCAGTTTTACGGGGCAGTTTTTCGAAGGCGGATTGCTGGTTTAGCCTAGACAAAGGATTATTCTCCATCTTTACATGTGTTTTTTTTTTTTTGTTTTTTTTTTTTAAATGGAAAAAACAAGAATGTGCATTAGAAAGGAAGGAGGCTTTTAAAATTCTGTGTAATAGATGTAGAGGGTAGCGAGGAGGGAAGAGGATTCCAAGTGTCTCCGAAGGAGGGCAGGACACAAAGTGACAGCTCAAAAAAAACAAGGTCGTGTTCACAAGCCGGTGACAAATACGTCCAGACGGCTGAGGTTATAAATAGGCGCAGTAAAATGAGGGGGCAGGGGATGTGCCTGAACTTATAGTCTATATATTAAACTATATAATGGGAGATGCAATGTTAACCATTAGGAGAGGATTTGTTTCTTTTCCTGAAAAATAGAACTTAGATTTAAAGGATGGCCCTCCGAAGAACTAAGATTTGGAAAGCAAAATATTGGAGGGCGATGATGTCACTTTAATAACATAGAACTTATGTTTGGAGGGCAGTGATGTCACTCCTATAAAATTGAACTTACATTTGGAGAGCAACAATGTCAATGCTAAAAAAAATGAAAAACAAAACGTATTTGTTTGGAGAGCGGTGATGCCACTCCTGTAACAACAAACATCTACTTAGAGGGTGGTGATGTCACTCCTACAAATATAAAAGCTTATGTTTGGAGAGCGGTGATGTCACTCCTGTAACAACAAACTCCTGCTTAGAGGGTGGTGATG
The DNA here is from genome assembly GCA_037952835.1 of Lithobates septentrionalis. Classification (NCBI taxonomy): domain Eukaryota; kingdom Metazoa; phylum Chordata; class Amphibia; order Anura; family Ranidae; genus Lithobates; species Lithobates septentrionalis. The sequence continues at coordinate 975,031 of JBBDGP010002348.1, read as the reverse complement.
TCACTCCTATAATATGAAGCTTATGTTTAGAGAGCGGTGATGTCACTCCTGTAACAACAAACTTCTAACTAGAGGGTGGTGATGTCACTCCTATAATATGAAGCTTATGTTTGGAGAGCGGTGATGTCACTCCTGTAGTAACAAACTTCTAATTAGAGCGTGGTGATGTCACTCCTACAATATAAAGCTTATGTTTGGAGAGCGGTGATGTCACTCCTGTAACAACAAACTCCTACTTAGAGGGTGGTGATGTCACTCCTATAATATGAAGCTTATGTTTGGAGAGCGGCGATGTCACTCCTGTAACAACAAACTTCTAACTAGAGGGTGGTGATGTCACTCCTACATTATAAAGCTTATGTTTGGAGAGCGGTGATGTAACTCCTGTAACAACTCCTGTAACATAGAACTTCTACTTAGAGGGCGGTGATGTCAATTCTATAAAATAGAACTCATATTTGGAAGGCAGTTATGTCACTCCTATACAACAGAAGTTATATTTGGAGAGTGGTGATGTCACTCCTGAAATATAGAGCTTATAATTGAAGAGCGGTGATGTCACTCCTAGAAAACAGAACTTATATTTGAAAGACTGTGATGTCACTCCTATATGGAAGAACTTATATTTGGAGAGCAGTGATGTCAATCCTAAAAAATAGATTTTGTATTTGGAAGGCGGTGATGTTATTTCTGCATCATAGTAAGTATATTTTGAAAGTGGTGATGTTACCCCTATAATATAAAGCTTACATCTGGAGACTCCTATAACAACTCCTGTAATATAGAACTTCCACTTAGAGGGGGGTGATGTCATTCCTATAAAATAGAACCTATATTTGGAAGGAAGTGATGTCATTCCTATGCAATAGAACAAATTTGGAGAGTGGTGATGTCACTCTTATGCCCTGTACACACGATCGGACATCCCAACAACAAAATCCATAGATTTTTTCAGACGGATGTTGGCTCAAACTTGTCTTGCATACACACAGTCGCACAAAGTTGTCGGAAAGTCCGATCGTTCTGAACGCGGTGGCGTAAAACACGTACGTCGGGAATCTAAACGGGGCAGTAGCCAATAGTTTTTATCTCCTAATTTATTCTGAGCATGCGTGGCATTTTGTGCGTCGGATTTGTGTACACACGATCGGAGTTTCCGACAACGGATTTTGTTGTCTGAAAATTTTATAGTAAGCTCTCAAACTTTGTGTGCCGGAAATTCCGATGGAAAATGTGTAATGGAGCCTACACACGGTCAGAATTTCCGACAACAAGGTCCTATCACACATTTTCCGTCTGAAAATCCGACAGTGTGTACAGGGCATAAGTCTAAAAGTCCCTGGAGGATATTGGAAGGCGGCAACTAATTGTCCAAGGACATTAGTGAGTAGAGACTGGTGAGAGAGATCCTTGAGACTGTGTGCTGTTGCCACCCCGCTTATGATAAAGTCAGTGGGTTTTATGGACATTGTGTCCTGTGCCCTGAAGAGCCCAGTCTATTTAATTCTTAGTGAAAGAACTTTACTTGGATGTCCAAGAGAAAAAAATATTCTTCTCAAGTTGCTACTACAAAGCTCAGTCCATAATTTATTTGTGCAAGGACTTGGCTCACAGTTCTACAAGAGAAAGTTCATTGTCCTCAAATTGTTACTAAGGGTTACTGGAATATCCTACCATTACCCACTACCCCTCCAAGTTCTCATTATAGCATCATAAAAGTATACCACTAGACTGGTTAATGAGTTTAAAGAGTGATTGGAATTGTGTGCTTGGCTGCGAGGAAACTACTGGGAAATGGACTCTAGCATCTCCTTAGTGGCTCCTACGGGGGTAAAGCTACATATTATAACGCACAATTGCGCAATTGCTTCATAGAATATTCCAGATAGGAAACTATCAGAATTATGTATTTTCAACTGCATTGAATGTCTGTAATTCCGCCTGTGTGAGTTTCAAAAATGTCCCGCTGCAGTTCTCAAAATTCTGTTGGTTGCACAAAAATAATAATATTCAAAAAAGTCGAAAACATCTGTTTATCGGTCACCTGCAGATAAGGTTTGAAGGAAGTCATGCAGCTGTCTTTGCCCCTGTAGGGGTGCCATCTGTATTATGCCAAGATTAATTTATACAGACTTTCCAGAATAAAATCCAGCGTGATCTCACCTGCTCCATATACGTTCTAAAAATCCTATACATTTTCAGGCTTCACCTGTGAAAATGTACTCATAATACAACCAAACGAGAGTGGGAAAATGTATGACCTATTTGTAAGTTCGCTGTGAAAAATGTTAATGATGTGTCAGTGAAAAGTAACACAATAGCACATTAAATTTTCATGATTTCCTATTTCCTTTCTTTGCACCACACCAAGCAAGTAAAGTTGGTAGTCAGGTTTGTCAGCCTCTTTGAAAGGACTAATGTACAGACTGTGAGACTTTTTTGAAGGTCCCAGGGTTGGAGAGGGTTGTTTTAAATCAGGTTTCCTTTAGTTAAACTCGGTATTCATACTTTAGGAAGCTGAGTTTGAAAGGTGTACTTTGATGAGATATCTTTAAAGGTTCTTCACATTTTAAGAGATGCTGGAACTGTAATAAAAACTCCAATAGCCAGCAAAAAGTTGCTAAAATTCCTGCAATATATTTAGCTTTCCTGAGGATATTGTATTTTTCTTTTTTTGTGGACCTGAACGCAAAATCTGTTATTGTATCAGGTGGCCTTTCTCAAATTTTTACCCCGCTAAAATGTTTTTCAGGTCTCTGAGAACCCTTATGCAGCATACACATGACCGGACTTTCTGGGAAACTAGTTCCGACGGACCTCCGGCAGACTTCCGACGGACTTTCTGAACGGACGGACTTGCCTACACACGACCGGACTTTCCGGCAGACTAGGTCCGCCGGTCTTCCCGACGGACTTCCTTTGGAGTTACGGTGGACTTTCCGAATTAACGGACTTGCCCACACATGGGCAAGTCCGTTAATTTTGAACGTGACCCGGGTATGACGGGACTAGAAAAGGTAGTCAATCTCGGGTGATGTGGACCCCGCCCCCTTATGCCGTCACAGTCCCAGCATGCCCAGGGACTGTGACGACATAAGGGGGCGGGGTCATCGCCTATATAAGTCATAGCGGAGCGCCCAGACAGCATTACAGCCGGAGAGAGCGTCGTGTCAACATCGGAAGAAGAGAAGAGGGAAGAAGGCGACGCAGAAGTCCGGACCACCACTAGCAAAAGAGCGGCAGAAGATAGCAGAGGAGCCGGCAGAAGAACGGGGTATCGGGAGAAGAGGTCGAACACCGGGAGAAGAGGCCGGAGAGAGCGGAGAAGAACCAACCGGATGCCGGGAGAAGAGGCCAGAGGGACCCCCGAAGTCGGAAGAAGACCCCCGAAGTCGGAAGAAGACCCCCGGAGTCGGAAGAAGACCCCAAAGCTGTCTAATAAATTACTTTAAAAACTTGTGTAGTGTGTTTTTTTATTGACACTTTTTCCCTAGGTGTTTGGGTAGGGGTACGATGTACCCCATACTCATTCACAAAGGGTGGGGGTCCCAGATCTGGGGGCCCCCTTATTAAAGGGGGCTCCCGGATTCTGATAAGCCCCCCGCCCGCAGACCCCGACAACCAACGGCCAGGGTTGTCGGGAAGAGGCCCTTGTCCTCATCAACATGGGGACAAGGTGCTTTGGGGTGGCGGGGGCCGCAGGGCGCCCCCCTCCCCAAAGCACCCCCCAGGTTGAGGGCATGCGGCTTGGTACAGTTCAGGAGGAGGGGGGGCGCTCGCTCGTCCCCACCCCCTTTCCTGACCGGCCAGGCTGTGTGCTCGGATCGGGGTCTGGTATGGATTTTGGGGGGACCCCACGCTGTTTTTTCGGCGTAGGGGGTTCCCCTTAAAATCCATACCAGACCTAAGGGCCTGGTATGCCCCGCGCTCGCTGCAATAGGAAAATTTGTTTTTCCTATTGCAGCGAGCGTGAGATGCAGTACCCTGCCCTTGTGTCATATCTGGTCTGTCGGACCAGCATACAGGTGAACGGGCTTTCCGTCAGGAACTGAGTCCGGCGGAGTTACGACGTAAAGATTTGAAGCAAGTTTCAAATCTAAAGTCCGTCGGATTTCCGACCGAAATGATCCGTCGGAAGTGCAGCCCACACACGGTCGGATCAGTCCGGCCGGAAAGTCTGCCCGTGTTTACGCAGCATTACTAAAACCAATGCATCAGAGGTCAAGGAAAAAATGGCACTTACAATGGTGGTCAGCGGGAATAATGCAACCCTTACAGTGGTAGTCAGAATCCCACCCTTAGGCTAGGTTTTTTTTCGTTCAACCGAAGCAATGTTAGATCTCCCCTGCTGTGACTTTGTGTTCTGACAGGGGGATTGCATCTAACCCCTGAAGATGACACACCTCACTAACCCAGCACCTATTGACATACCTGGCATAGCCTGGCCTGAAAAAAAAGTTGGCTGGCAAATTTGGGGCCCTAAAAGATAGTTCCCGGGAAACAACAGATTATCTTGTATGATGTTAGCCTCTTACCAGACCCAGGACACCCTTTTCTAGGTCTCCAGACCCTCGATTTGATTCAGTAAAACCCAAGTTTAAGTCAGACAAGGATAGAAGTTGCTGTGATCTCTCTTTTTCAATCCTGCTGAGAGAGTCCCTCTTTTTCTTCCTTACAAGTGGTGGGAGTGTTGTCTAGTACAGACTGATCATACACCAACCCAGGGAGAAGGTTCCCAGTCTTCCCCGCCAAGGCCTTAAGCAATGAGCAGTCCCTTTGCTTCTCCCAGGTCCTTCTGGTTAGTGGTCAGCTATGGCAGGCTTTCGTTCAGTCAGCAACTCTGTCTTTTTTCACATCTCTCCAACTTTAAGACTGTCCCCTCTCCTTTCTTCTCTGCAGCCGTCACCCTTCTTTTTGCTCCATTGCATCAGCCAATCACCATCATTTAGACCCAGCCAAGATGGCTGCTTCCTATACTGGAGACAGTGCATAGGAGAGCATTGCAAAGTGGTCTTCTTAAAGATGGCTGCTACACTTCTGCAATACATAAAATGGAAGTAAACGTCCTCTGCAGACATTTACCTTTAGGTAAGCCTATAATAAGGCTTACCTATAGGAAGTGTAAATATCTCCTAAACATGCACTGTTTAGAAGATATTTACATTACATGCAGCCAGGGACATTACTGGTGCATGCACTCCCGTGCCGTTCCTACCGGGCCCTGTGCTGTGAACCGCGGCTCCTGCATGCATGCATGGGAGTGACGTCATCCGCCAGTCACAGAGCTGGAGCACACGAACCTGGAAGCAAGATGGGTGAAGATGGAACCGGCTGCAGTGCTGACATCGTGATGCTGGAACAGCTTTGATTTAATGTAAGATTCACATAATGTGCTAGTATGCGATGCATACTAGCACATTATGACTTTACCTTGCAGGGGGGAAAAAAACGTAATGTTAATTTTAATCCTGTCCACACTGTAAAAGGATAATACAGCAGCAACAAAGGAAGATGTTCCACAGCAGTTATCAGCTACATTCCAGGTTACATAGGGAACATCTAGAAATGTTAATTGTGCTTGAGCAATACCATGAAAAATCTACCTTTTGCTTTGAAGTTCTCCTGAAAAATAGCTATGCACTTTATGTGCCAAGTTACTCCTGTGCCTCAAGCCTTATAGCTGTATGTCTGCAGAATGCGATTAAGGCACCTCTGATGTTGACTTTGACTGCTAGACTCACCAGATTTGGGGTGAGATTTGGTGATATCACTACTGTATTGCTTCTTCCTTGAGAGGAAGCTGTATCTGGGGCCCTGCAGTGCAAGGATCTCCATGCTTCTGCTTTATTCATTCAGCAGATCTGTGCTTCTACCACCTCTCCAGCTGTTTCTTGTTACCCCTTATTACCCCAACAGTAACCAGATCACCAGTCATCAAGGAGGCAGCTCTGACATGAAGAAGCAAAGATCAGCTGTTGGGAAACCATAGGCAATATTAGTAATTATTATGGCATATTTGGATGAGCATTTTTCACACTCATTAAGTTACACATGGTTTAGGTTACTGTACAGTGCGAGCAGGCAGGTAATAATACTTTAATATCTCTTCTGTATTGGTGCTCATTCATATTTACATGTGTGTTAGGATGACAGCAGTGCCAATGCGCCTTTATTTTTATTAAAAAAAACTTTATTGAAATGTCACAATGTAACCTTTCACTAGGTTTTATTGGCCACAGCGCAGTGCGCTTTAAAAAAGTGCGCATGCCACACTTTACTTTAGCGCACACACCCATAGGTGGTTGCTTGGAGTAGAGTTGGACCAGCCATTCTCAGGCAAGGTTCCATGGAATCCTAGGGCTCCTCCATAGGTTGCTAGGGGACCCTTGAGCTGTGTCTTATTGACCTCTCATCTCAAGGTGCTTTGATAGTTCTGGGGTTAACTTGGCAGAGATACCTGCAGGACATCAATGATCTTTTCAGCTATCTGTAAGAGTAGCATTCTGGCCACCACTGTAAGGCCCAGTTATCACTGGTGCAACATTTGGGAACACATGTCGCATGACAAGTCACGGCCCATTAAGTGCAATGGAACTTGAGTCGCTCCGACTCAGATTCCTGCGCTACTTTTGGTCTGACTTCAGCACAACTTGCATTGACTTCTATTAAAGAAGTTGTATACAAGTCGTGCCGAAGTTGTGTTGGGATGTCGGCTTTGAAGTCGCAGCGGGTTGAACCGGACCTAAGGGCTAGTTCACGCCAGAAAAACGTCCTCCAGATCCATGACTGTCGGATAACAGATGTGATTAACAAACCCTTATACCACCCGTCCAACCATCGACTTCATCGCCTGTCTTACCCAAAAATCCTTAGTAAAGTCCAGCTGGCCTTGCAATTTAAACAGAAAGGCCAAACCAGCTACTTTCTTATTCACCACCGACGCGGACACGCGCTCCTCCATTTTTCTGGCATTGTAGTACAGCAACAGCAACCGCACCTCCCGACCGACCGGCTCCTCCCCTATTCCTTGTACAAACTCCATCCATTCGTTCCATACCTTCGTGTATGCTGCCCATGTAGACCCACTCACCAACTTCTTTATCCATCCAGCGATAAGGCCAATGCTATCCCCCACAGCCACTCGGGACAAGATACCCCTTGTTGCTCCGGCTCCGGCGCCAACTCCCGGAACCTGTCCCACTGGAAGCGAGACAACGCATCAGCTATCACATTTTTCACCCCCGGTAAATGGACAGCATGAATGAAAACATTCAATTGCAGACAGCACAATACCAGGTGTTGCAGCAACCTAATCACTGGCGGAGAAGATGCAGTAATCCTGTTAATTACTTGCACCACTCCCAAATTGTCCCCATGGAAACGCACCTTCAGATCCCTGAATGATGCTCCCCACAGTTCCACCGCCAGCACCACCGGAAACAACTCCAACAATACTAGATTATTTGTGAATCCCGCCTCCACCCATGACTGGGGCCAGGGCCCTGCGCTCCACTGTCCCTGAAAAAACGCCCCAAAACCGGTGGAACCTGCGGCATCAGTGAATAGTTCCAAGTCAAAGTTGCTGACTGGACCAGACATCCAGAATGCCCTTCCGTTAAAAGCTTCCAAAAATGTATGCCACACCCTCAAGTCTGCTCTGTGCGTTTCTCTTAATCGCACAAAATGTCTCGGTGATTTGATTCCACTCGTGCTGGACGCTAGCCTGCGACTAAATGCCCTCCCCATCGGTAATATGCGGCATGCAAAGTTAAGCTTGCCCAATACCGATTGTAACGTCCGTAGCTGCACTTTCCGCAATCCCAGAAGCCCTGAGATTTCCCTCTTCAGGTCTTCCAGCTTATCGTCCGGCAGTCTGCATTCCATTGCATCCGAATCCAGGACAATGCCCAAGAACGTGATGACCGTAAAAGGTCTCTCCGTCTTGTCAGCAGCCAATGGAATGCCAAATCTTTCTGCGCTGTGTTCCAGCGTGGCTAGAAGCACAGCGCAGATTCTCGAAGACGCCGGACCTATACAGAGAAAATCATCTAGGTAATGAATTATGGAATTCACCCCCGACACATCCCGCACAACCCATTCCACAAACGAGCTAAATTGCTCAAATATCGCGCACGAAATTGAGCAGCCCATGGGTAGGCATTGGTCAACGTAAAATTAGTTGTTCCAATGACACCCCAATAACTTAAAACTGTCGGGGTGCACTGGCAGTAGTCGGAAATCGGATTCCACATCCGCCTTTGCCATCAAGGCTCCTTTTCCGTAACGACGGACCCATCCCACTGCCGCATCGAATGATGTATAGGTCACGGAGCACGCCCCCTGGTCTATAGCATCATTCACCGACCCCCCTTTTGGGAAAGATAGATGATGAATTAGCCTGAATTTACCTGGTTCCTTTTTTGGGACCACCCCCAGCGGCGATACCACCAGATACCACCAGATTGTCAAACGGCGCCACTGGAAATGGACCACCCAACCGTCCCAATGTAACCTCCTTCTGCAGCTTCTCTGAAACTACCTCGGCATTGCTGACCGAAAATTGGGCGACACCGGGGGGATAACCGTTAATGCGCATGGAATCCTACAACCAACCGAGAAACCTTCCTCCAACAAGTGTCCTGCTTTCTTGTCCGGATACCTACCTAGAAACGGTTGCATCCTTTCCACCCTCACCGGGGTCCTCCCTTTTGTTTGCAGCCTCTCCTGGACGACCCTTGCCCTGCTTAAAACATCTTGATCCTGGGTGAGAGCCCCCGCATCCTGAACACTCGTGTTTATACTTACATGTGGCTCCAAACCTGCAGGTCCCCGTGTTGTATTGCCAACAAACCCCTTTCTTGTTTCCGACCGGATGTCCCTGGGTCGAAGGTCCACCGCCCCCCCCCCCCCCGAAAAAACTGATTGGGGGCCCTCGCCGTCGTCATCAATCTCATCCACAGGCTAATGTCCTTGTGGTCCCAACGCAGTGCCGGCCGAACCGCCCTCCGTTGTCGGAACTGTTCATCATACCTCAGCCACGCTGTGCCCCCATAAACTCTGTACGCCTCAACAATAGCATCTTGATAACAAAACAGCGCCGAACAATGCTCGGGTTGTTTTTCCCCTATAACACTTGCCATAATTGCAAACGCCTGCAACCAGTTTGCAAATGTTCTAGGGATTAAACGATACCTCCTCTTCTCCTCATCCTCCTTCTTAGAACCGTCAGGTTTTACCCTATCAAGATTTAATTTTTCCAACGGTAGCAGTGAAAAAATTTCCACATACTCACCTTTCCACAGTTTATCCCGCACCTCCTGTTTCAAATGCGACCCTATCAGTCCCTCATAGCAAACATAAACTTTGCATTTGGCTGCGTCAGCCAAGCTTGTTATGTCCAGCCTGCCTGCGGCCTCCGCTGCTTTTTCCGTCACTTGCGCGACCCCACTCACCATCGCCACCGGGCTGGGCGAGGTAACTGAGGCCGGAACAACCTACCCCCCTGCTGCTCTACCTGTTGCCCCGACAACCCCAGCTGGCAGAACCCATGCTGACGCCGGGCCCGTGGGAGCCTTTTCAGCCACTTCAAACCGCTGTACCAGCTCTTATATACCTGCCAAAAAACCCCCTAAGCCAGAGGCCCCCCCGCTTACTTCTGCCACCCTGCCAACCGTACTCACTACCGCATCCCGGGGCCCCCCACCACTAGGCAGACCTAAATCAGATAAAGTGACATGAGACTCACCAAGCTGCACAGGCGTCACCTCATCAGCCGGACTTCTGTTCTCCACCACTGCTGTTCTCCTGGAAGGGGGGAGGGCGATTCTTCCTCTGACCCGGACCACTCAGCCGCCACATTGCACTCCCCTTCTTCCTCCTACTCCGACGAAGGCCCACCCGGCCTGGACGCCAAGGTTGCCGCTGGAGCTGTGGCCGGACGCCCCCGCCTTCGCGCATCCCATCCGCCAGCTGCTTTGTTCTTTGCCTTGCCCGGACCGGTGTGGGATACCGCAGTCCTGCCATCAGGTATGTGGGCTGCCCTCCCAGGCCGACCCCGCTCGCTCCTTCTGCGATCCCCTGCCGTGGGACAAGCAGGCCCGGGGATCGCTCCACGTGCTCTCCTGTGCACATCTGACTCACTCCTCCTGGGGGCGGGGCTCGCGCTCCTCTCCCCTCTTGATCCCGTAGGCCGCACCGTGGCTCCAGATCTCTCTCGCCGACCGCTCTGCCGTCCTGTAGCCCTGCTTGGGCTACCTCCTACCCCTCCTGCCATTCTTTTAGGCGGCGGGCCCGCCGAGGGACCGGTGTGAGTCCCGGGCTGCCGCTGACCGCTCGACCGCTGTTCGGGGGAGAACCTCTCAGGTGGCCGAGACCGGCGCGTTCTGGTGCCGCTCGTTCCCCCCCGCTAGCTGCAGGCTCTGCTCTCCGTACCGCTGCGTCGATGGTGTCCTGGAGCCAGGCCGCCCCTCTCACTGCTGCTTCTTCTCTAAGTTGCTCCATCAGGCGCTCCAACTCAGCCATGCTGCTCTTCTGGGAACTTTCTTCAATAAACTGTTCCTCCCCCTAGGGCGGGATCACATTATAAAGCCCCTTCTAATACCCCCCCCCCTCGGCTACCTAGTACCAACCCCCCAAGTATGTTAACTCCACTGCTACCACAGTCACGTATGCCCTCCACCTAGGCATTACATGCTGTTGTTACGGGCCTTTCTTTCCGGATGAGTTTCTGCATGCGTGTTTTTGATGCTTTCCAGTGTATTTTTGATGTGTTTTTGATACGTTTCTGCATACATTCCAGATACTTTTTTTTCTTTTTTCGTTTTTTTCACTGTGGTGGGGTCCCATGCATTTTTGATGCATTGAGGTTTTAATGCATTTTATTGCATTCCAGTGCAGGTCTGTGCAGGAAAAATGCAGCATGTTCTACTTTTATTCCTGGAACTGGAACGCACTGGAACTGCAAGCACTGGTGTGAACTATACCATAGAAAACCATGTAACCTACTTTCTCTGCATTTTGGATGCAGAAAAAAAGCACTGGAACGCATTTGGTGTGAACTAGCCCTTAGAGCAGTGGTTCTCAACCTCTCTATTGCCGTGACCCCTTAATGAAATTTCCCAAGTTGTGGAGACCCCTAATCGTAAAATTATTTTCATAGCGTGGGTTATCAGCGCCCAAGGCAAGATAAGTAATTTGCGCCCCTAACTCATGGACATTTAGCGCTCCCTGAGTCCCTTTCACTTGCACAGTATTAAAACCCCTTATGGTACATTTTAGGATGCACCACTCTTTCTCTTTGTTCTCCTTTCTTTCCCTTTTATCTCTCTCTATCCTAATTTCTTGTTTTTTTGCCCCATCCCTCTCTCTAGCCGTCTTTCTTGTTCTTTCTCTTATTCTTTCTCTCCCTTTTTCTTTGTCCCGCCCCCTATTTTCCTCTCCCTTCCATGTATTCTCTATTTTTATTCCTTCTCTTACTCCTTGGTGGGGGGGGGGGGGGGGGGGGGGATGGGATGAGTGGCAGTGCTGGTGGGGAGTTCTGATCAGCCAGCTTAGGTGCTCTTGATCAAGGTCATTTGCTGATCTGAGAACTGTAGTGGGGACTTTTAATGGCTATAATTATAATCAAAGGAAGTACTCACTGTGTCTCCAACTTCACTGTCTCTCCGACTTTGTGGGGTCTCGTAGCAGTGACACCTATGCCGAAATCAGGAGATAGGGTCTCTTTCAGCCCCTCCCACCTTACATTCCTTACCAGTCATCTGACCTCTAGTCTCTGCCCCTCAGCCATGCTGTGAACTGAATGGATGGCTGCGAAGAGGCTGAGGGGGCGGCAACAGGCTCCAGGGACAGCCCTGCTGGGTGGCCGCAAAAAGACTGGGAGAGCGGTGCGGGCTTCAGGAACAGGCAAGGATTTGGTGACCCCTGGCAAATCATCATTTGACCCCCGAGGGGGTCCCGACCCCCAGGTTGAGAACCACTGCCTTAGAGGATTTTTCTTTCCACTGGCCACCAATGTAAGGCCTCTTGCACACTGCAGCCTGAAAATGCTCAGTACAGCTTATTTTTTTACTGAGCTAAAATACAGCCCGTTAATTGTAATGTGCCTATACACACAGGCTTGTAAACAAGCGCCATGTTATTCTTCAGTAAAAAAAAAAAAAAAAAGAAAAATAGAAAAATCTGCATTTTTGGTCAGAAATTTATCCCTCATGCGCGCAAATGCACACAGATTTGTCCATTGACATTGTCAATCCGGGAACAGGCGAATGCAAATGCGCAAAAATGCGCAAAAATACATATAAAAAATAAAAACGTCTAAAAAATTAGACGCTCAGACAGAAGTATCGTGTGCAAGAGGTCTTAGGGTGTTTTTCCTCTCGCCCTCAATAAATTGGTTTTATCAGGGGTTCCCTGAGACCTAAAAATTATTTCAAAGGTTCCTTGAGAAAGTCTGAGTTTTAGGATGTCAGAAGTGATGCATGCAGATAGCAGAGGGAGGAGATCAGAGAAGAACCACCTAGGTGCTTTGGATTAAGGCAAGTACACACTATAGAGGGATTTGCTTTGCTCATTTTGCATTTCAGAGATTTAAAACCACTATAAAAGCCTGAGCCAAAAACAATAAATCCACCACCCGTGTCCATGACAGATATAACAATATATAACAAAACCTTTAACTCTCCTGAAATATCATTTGTGACTGAACTGACTGTTTATTGTTAGGAGAAATTGGCCGTTTTGCACAATTTGGGTTAAACAAAGAAGTCTGCTTTCTACATAAATTGCACGGACGTCTAAACTAAAATAAAAAAAAATAAAACACGTCTTATTGTGAGACAAGAGGAAATGAGAACAGAAATAAAAAAAAAAGATCCGTGAACTTTGCTAAAAGGCTTCTATTATACCTGCCTTATCGAAACATATCTAGGCCTTTATCACCAGCTCTCTGTTGCCATGGCGACGAGGCCTTGTCAACAGATGAAAAAGTGCTTTTGTCAGGGATGGGCCCAAACAAGTGAAAGCTATTTGGACTCTGGCACCACAATCGTCTTAAATCAATAGCACACACATAATACACTCTCAGCTTTTTCATAAATCTTCATTTCTTCTCCCCCCGCGCTTTCATTTCCTGGTTGTTGACAGAGCTGCTGAACTCTATCACCTGTAAATTTCCTGCAGCTCTTCTGCATTCTTATCCCCGCCATATCTACAAGACAATGACACGCCGCGTGAGAGAGGCCCGGCTGACGGGTGCTTGAAGACCTCAACCCTTCTCTACGTGGAGTAGACTAAGGCAGGAAAGCGCCTCCATTTTGTAAAGGCTTCTGGCCTACCATATTCACGGGTCATGGGGACTCCTTATGAAAGGCTGACGTTCGATGTTTAGCTTTAAAAGAAATTGCCGTTTATGAAGCTGACTTCGAATTTTCTGTAACAGTTCAGTAGTTTAACCATTTCACGACCTTAGGCCGTTTTAAAACATCCTTGACTTGAAGTGGTTAGAATCGGCCTGAGGCCCAGGATCACACTACCCATAGAGGTTGTTCCATTCCCGTTTATTGCTATGGGTAGTGTCCGTGCTGGGAAGGCTTTGGGGGATGTTGGGCATTGTTACATTGCAATGCTTGTTTTCCCATTTTCTTTTTCTTAAAGTTCAGTGCTGGAACCACCCATAATAATGCATAATGCCATTAGCAGCATGGGTGGCACTGTCTCTGCAGGCAGCACATGCGTTATGGCATTAGCGTCATGGGTGGCACTGTCTGCAGCACATTACGGCATTGGCGGCATTGTCTCTGCAGGCAGCACATGCGTTATGGCCCATAACGCATGTGCTACCTGCAGACAGTGCCACCCATGCCACCAATGCCATAATGAATAGATGCTGCTGCAGAATTAGTAGATCTTGAATCCCCCCCCTCCCCCCAGCAAGCACACACCTGTGTAATTGTTAGCCGAGCCCCAGGAGTCACTTCCTTCCTGATTCTGCTGCTGAATGGACTGGAGTGTCCACAAACTATACCAGTCAGATGAGATTCCGGCTGCTTCTTTTTTTTCTTCTGCCGCCGCCACTCGCTTCACTGCTTCTTCTCTCACGCGGAGGGAGAGGAATCACTCCGCGGCGCCAGGGAAGGCACTATAGAGGACGCGCTGGCTGGGACTTGAGCCAGCATGAGGAGCGGGCGCAGAAGAGGCATTCTTCCACGCCCAAAATAGATGAAATAGTCCCTTCCCCTGCCGCCAACCTACAACACTGAAGTCTGCAGATAGCTATCAGGGAAAAAAAAAACGTAAAACGTAAAGGGGGGGGGGGGGGGGTAGTCGGACGGACTGTGATCGATCATGGCTGGAGGATTTTTTTTTTTTTTTACATTAATAAGTTATCTGTTCAGATTGCCGTGCCCCCCTGCTGGCCGGGCCCAGTACAACAGGGCCAGTTGCACTGGCCTATCAGCGGCCCTGAGGACAAGGGGGCACTCTTTACGTCTAGAGGAAAAGGGATTTCATCTCCAAATACGGAAAGGTTTCTTCACAGTAAGAGCTGTGAAAATGTGGAATAGACTCCCTCCAGAGGTGGTTCTGGCCAGCTCAGTAGATTGCTTTAAGAAAGGCCTGGATACTTTCCTAAATGTACATAATATAACTGGGTACTAACATTTATAGGTAAAGCTGATCCAGAGAAAATCTGATTGCCTCTCTGGGATCAGGAAGGAATTTTTTCCCCTGCTGTAGTAAATTGGATCCTGCTTTTCTATTTTTTTTTGCCTTCCTCTGGATCAACTGTGGGTGTAGGATTGGGTATTTGGGATTAACCATGTAACTGTGTAAAAGTGTTACTTAGCTAACAACAGTAAAATCAGTCTGTAGATGCAGTAAAACATGCTTGTTATACTCACTCTTGAACCTAAGGGGTTAATCCTCTGCATTGTGTAAAAACACTCTTTAATCCTGTCTTCTCTGATCCCCCCCCCCCTTCTTTCCTGTCCTCAATCCATCTCCTGATGACACAGAGTCTTTGGAGTCACTCTGCATCTGCTCAGTTTGGTGTGTATTGATAGAGAGGCTCTTTTTTTTTCTTTGGAGGGTGCATGTGATCGACACAGGGCTAATCAGCACAGTCCAGACAGAGGGTCAGGGGTCCTGCAGCCTCATAGGACAGTCAGAGTAGAATGAAAACTCCTCCTACAAGCTTTAAAGCGGTAGAAAATTCCGCTATATCATTTTTTGTTTTAGGGCCCCCCCCCGTGGGTTATGCCATAATGTGCTGGTATGCATAGCATATTAGTACATTATGACAGATTTGATAGCAGCAAACAAACAAATACTCTTACACACAAGTGTAATATCTGGGCGATTAAGTGTTCAAAAGGATAATTTCTCAGGCCTTGCTGCCCTCCGGGATAAGGGTATCCTAGCAGTCAAGAAAAGGAATAGAAAAAAGAGGGAGCACCAGCCTTGTGCATTATCCTTAGTAGATTTAATTATAGAAACAGATAAAAAAGTACTCACAAACATGTGAAGAAAAACCGCTTTGAAAAAGCCTCCAAATGGTGGCAATTGGTCTAGGTGCGACAGTCTCCAAATGATAGAGGAGAGGACATCAGGACCACTGCTGGCTGACGCATTTCGAAGGGATACCTCGCTCTGAGGAAGAAGGTATCCCTTCAAAACGTGTCAGCCAGCAGTGGTCCTGAAGTCCTCTCCTCTATCATCTGGAGACTGTTGCATCTAGACCAATTGCCACAATTTGGAGGCTTTTTCAAAGCAGTTTTTCTTCACGTCTGTGAGTAGCTTTTTATCTGTTTCTTTAATTAAATCTACTAAGGATAACAAGGCTGGTGCGCCCTCTTTTTTCTATTCCTTTTATTATGACAGACTTACCTGTCAAAAGATGCCCCCCCAGCACTGCGGTGGGATCGATCCAGCTGCCCCCCAGTGCTTCCAACTAGTCCCAGTCTTGTGCCTTTGCACGTTCTGTGTTCTGTGTGAGACAAGATACAGTGAATGCAGGCTACTGGGTTAGTTAAAACAAGTCCTTTTATTTACTCTCAAACTCCTCCAGTTTTCTAATTTTTTTTTTTGCTGCTGTGATCTCACTCCCTTTTAGAGGGTGCGTACGTTTGTTCTCCATGGCCTTGCTGTATGTAGGAAAATAAACACCCTCTCTAGCTTGCTCCCGAGATGGACAATGCGATTTGTAGTGTGCCAAAAGCAGTGCACGTGATGGCAAATCACATGCACTGAAGTCCCAAAACTTTGTGCATGCATGGGATCAGGGCCAGGACAAGGGGTGGGCAGGAGGGGTGGCTGTCCTGAGCATTGTGGTATCATGTGAGGTGGGGGCGGGATGCTGCAAGATGATTGGTAGGAGAGAATTTGTGTTGGAAGGGGGTATATGGGGGGTGGCAGGGGATAAGCATTGTTCTCGGAGGGGAAATTTGGGGTGTGTGCTAAGAGTGGTGATTTAGGGGGATTTGTGTTGGGAGTGGCGATGGGGGAAGAGGATTTGTGCTAGGAGGGGGGATTTGGGAGGTTTGTGCTAGAAGAGGTGATATGGTAGAGGGCAGAGGGGAATTGTGCTAGGAGGGGATATTTTTTGAGGGGGGGGGAGGGGTAATTGTGCTGGTAGGGGAAATTTGGCCGCCATCATTATACTGCTGCAGGTTGGCACGATCCCGCGAACCGCCGTAGCTGTACGTCGGCCCCTTAAATGCCTATAGCGGGCGCCCGCTGCACAGCGGGGGAGCCGATGTGCGTGGCCGGTGGTCGCAATGACCCCTGGCCTCGCGCAATCGCGGGCACGAGAGCCAGAACAGGGATGTGTGTGAGTGTAAACTCACACACATCCCTGTTCTGTAAGGGGAGAAGAGAAAGATTGTCTGTTCCTACTAGCTAGGAACAATGATATGTCTCCTCCTCTAGTCAGTCCCATCCACCCACAGTTAGAAACACAAACAGGGAATGCATTTAACCCCTTGATCGCCTCCTAGTGTTAACCCCTTCCCTGCCAGTGACATTTATACAGTAATCCATGCATTTTTATAGCACTGATCACTGTATAAATGTCAGTGGTCCCAAAAATGTGTCAAAAGTGTCTGATCTGTCCACCGCAATATCGCAGTAATGCCAAAAACTGCTGATCACTGTCATTACTAGTAAAAAAAAAAAAATGTCAGAAATCTATCCCATAGTTTGTAGACGCTATAACGTTTGCGCAAACCAATCGCTTATTGCAATTTTTTTTTAACAAAAATATGTAGAAGAATATATATTGGCCAAAACTGATAAAGAAATTAAATTTTTAAAAACATTTTTGGGGATATTTATTACAGCAAAAAGTAAAGAAATATTTTTTTTTTTTACAAAATTGGCGGTCTTTTTTTGTTTATAGCACAAAAAATAAAAACCGCAGAGGTGATCAAATACCACCAAAAGAAAGCTCTATTTGTGGGGAAAAAAAGGACGTCAATTTTGTTTGGGTACAGCGTCGCACACCCGCGCAATTGTCAGTTAAAGCGATGCAGTGCCGTATCACAAAAAATGGCCTGGTCAGGCAAGTCATCCGGTCTGTAAGTGGTTAAGTAGTGGATGTGTATGGGTTATATTTGGAGGATAAGGATATGGTTTAGTGTCACTTTAAGTAATTTGGTCAGAGTTGCCTTTTATGATCTCGTCAATTCACCAGTATGGAGGCATATTAAAGCTAATTTAAAAAAAAAAAATGTATTTTTCATTATAACAGAGAACTCTGCATGATATTCTGTCTGCAGCCCGGCCCGATAGCAGCCCAAGACGATAACATCAAACCTTCTAACCAGTCAATAACACCTTTCCCCCCGCTAAATAAAGATATTCTTGTTTTTTTTTCCATCTCTCGAAGCTTTTGAAGTGTATTTGTTGCAAAGAATTTTTCTTGGCAGGAGAGTCTAATTCCCGGCCTAGATTAATACTTTATCACCACGGGGGCTCGGAGTGGCAGCCGCGAGAGTACAAAGAGTTTTATTACATTGCGGGCATGGGTTCGAGTATAATAATGCTGGACATGTCGCGGTGTCTCCGCTCTTCCCTTTGTTGTGTATTACGAGCGCTGCGGTGTTTGCACTGTCGCTAAGCCAACACTCTGGGGAGGAGCTACAATCCCAGTCCCTTCAAGTGGATGAAGTGCAGGAGTAGGTGATAATCTCAGAGTAATCCTTTATAGACTATACAGAACCTTATCTTTGAGCTCTGGCGATGCAGGGAACTTAAGCTTTGTATATAAAAGTGGCTGAACGATTAACTGTTTTTGTCTCCAACAGCAACCAATCACGATTGCTCGGAGTTCAGTGGTGGAGTTGAGGCTCCAGAGACTCGTTGCAGCAACAGAAAGAACTTTCCAGTAACTTTCCGAGTTCGCTTTGGTACAGTTCGTGGATGGGTTAGAATTTTATAGTATGGTGGATAACACTGACCAAAATCCAACACATGGGCCCCACCACTCTACCTAAAGAGACCCTGTCACCAACATAAACAATTTCAGGTAAAAGCACAGAAAAAAAAAACAAGTATTTTTAATTACTTGCAGAATTTTTCCATTTCAAAAACAATTTATTATTCATATGCAATGTGCCTTTAAACTTGATAAGAAATTCAACTACTCCAGGAAAAGTAAATTCCCTAGCACAGCCACCCCTCTCCTGGTACATCATAGCCCTTTCATCTCCTGGGAATGTCTAATTCTGCCTGTGTTGACCCAGCTCCCCCACCCTCACCTCCCTACATAATCTTTCTTGTAGCTCCTGGGACATACAGTGCCTTGAAAAAGTATTCATACCCCTTGAATTTTTTCACATTTTGTCATGTTACAATCAAAAACATAAATGTGTTTTATTGGGATTTTATTTGAAAGACCAACACAAAGTGGCACATAATTGTGAAGTGGAAGAAAAATGATAAATGGTTTTCAAAATGTTTTTCAAATAAATATGTGAAAAGTGTGGGGTGCATTTGTATTCAGCCCCCCTGAGTCAATACTTTGTAGAACCACCTTTCACTGCAATTACAGCTGCAAGTCTTTTTGGGGATGTCTCTACCAGCTTTGCACATCTAGAGAGTGACATTTTTTCCCATTCTTCTTTGCAACATAGCTCAAGCTCTGTCAGATTGGATGGAGAGCGTCTGTGAACAGCAATTTTCAAGTCTTGCCACAGATTTCCAAATTGGATTTAGGTCTGGACTTTGACTGGGCCATTCTAACACATGAATATGCTTTGATCTAAACCATTCCATTGTAGCTCTGGCTGTATGTTTAGGGTCGCTGTCCTGCTGGAAGGTGAACCTCCGCCCCAGTCTCAAGTCTTTTGCAGACTCTAATGCCCTGTACACACGGTCGGATTTTCCGACAGAAAATGTGTGCTAGGACCCTGTTGTCGGAAATTCTGACCGTGTGTGGGCTCCATCACACATTTTCCATCGGAATTTCCGACACACAAAGTTTGAGAGCTTGCTATAAAATTTTCCAACAACAAAATCCGTCGGAAATTCCGATCGTGTGTATACGCATCGCCGCGTACATTCATCTTTGAACTGATGAACTTCAGAGACCGGGATCTCATACTCCGAGAGGCCCGGAAGATGGATACCATCCGCCATGAGGCTGTCCGCCTCATGTTTTTCCCGACTTCTCGGTGGACACCCAAAAACGGAGGAAATCATTTGACGCAGGAATGGGTGAATGCCCTCCCGCGTGGGCGATCCGGAGATCCCATGACCATAAATTGGGTCTGGGCCACGTGAATTAATCCCTGTTTTGTGACCCTTTGCTTTTCTTTTGCCCCTGGAGGCTGGGCGACTCTCCACTGAGCAGCATGTCCTACCTCATTGTTTCTTGCTTGTCACTTTGAACGATGCTGGCACCACGGGGCTGATGGATGTCTCTATGTCTACCTCCAGTGCCTTTTGAACATGCCCGGGGAGGGGATGGGATACTGGATACAGGTAGCTGCTATCTTGGAACATTGCTCAGACAGATGCTGGACTGGCGCTTCTCCCTGTGACCCAGAGGCGACTTCCCTCCGTTATATACCCCTTTCTATACCGCTGCCCGGGCATGATAATGTCTCTCCAGCCCCACCAATACATCCAACTTAGTGATCACACCGCCTAGGAATGCTGTTAACCCAAGAGAACATGATTGCTACTTACCAGCCCCAGGGGATTTTGCTTGTTTATTTCCATAACCTGACATTTTACACAAGCAGCTTAAGTTTGTGCCCCTGGCTCAGCCAGGAGACTCATGAGTTTTTTATCCCGCTCCGTTGGCGGCATCTCTGCTATGCACCTGGTGCCCGGGTGTTCATCCCCTACTTGTTACATGTTCACGACCCTATGTGGTTGTAAACCATGTTTGTTGGGGGGATCCAGGAGCACTCAAGTTGGAATGGATGCACAGGGTGGGAGGGAGTTGGGGTCTCTGTTTGTTACCTTTTTTCTGCTGTTGTTTTTGCTTTTAGTTTTTTAAGTTATATGCTCGCTAATGATGGAATGTTGTTTCTATATGTATCACAGATGCTACAGGTACATTTGCAATTGCCAGCGGGATGTTGGTGGTGGTTGTCCCCTTCAGGGGCTGTCTTTGGTGATCCGGATGCAGGACCGAGGTCCTCCAATATATCCCCATGCCCTCCCTTATGGTCCCCTTGACAATGATCTCATGGAATGTCCGGGGGATGAACTCCAAAATTAAACATGCCCTAGTTTTTAAATTCCTCAAACAATATTCCCCTGATATATGTAACATAGTAACATAGTAGGTGAGGTTGAAAAAAGACACAAGTCCATCAAGTCCAACCTATGTGTGTGATTATGTGTCAGTATTACATTATATATCCCTGTATGTTGCGGTCATTCAGGTGCTTATCTAATAGTTTCTTGAAGCTGTCAATGCCCCCCGCTGAGACCACTGCCTGTGGAAGGGAATTCCACATCCTTGCCGCTCTTACAGTAAAGAACCCTCTACGTAGTTTAAGGTTAAACCTCTTTTCTTCTAATTTTAATGAGTGGCCACGTGTCTTGTTAAACTCTCTTCTGCGAAAAAGTTTTATCCTTATTGTGGAGTCACCAGTACGGTATTTGTATATTGAAATCATATCCCCTCTCAAGCGTCTTTTCTCCAGAGAGAATAAGTTCAGTGTTCGCAACCTTTCCTCATAACTACGCTTCTCCAGACCCTTTATTAGCTTTGTTGCCCTTCTTTGTACTCGCTCCATTACCAGTACATCCTTCCTGAGGACTGGTGCCCAGAACTGGACAGCATACTCCAGGTGCAGCCGGACCAGAGCCTTGTAGAGTGGGAGAATTATCGTTTTATCTCTGGAGTTGATCCCCTTTTTAATGCATGCCAATATTCTGTTTGCTTTGTTAGCAGCAGCTTGGCATTGCATGCCATTGCTAAGCCTATCATCTACTAGGACCCCCAGGTCCTTTTCAATCCTAGATTCCCCCAGAGGTTCTCCCCCCCCCAGTGTATAGATTACATTCATATTTTTGCCACCCAAATGCATTATTTTACATTTTTCTACATTGAACCTCATTTGCCATGTAGTTGCCCACCCCATTATTTGTTCAGGTCTTTTTGCAAGGTTTCCACATCCTGCGGAGAAGTTATTGCCCTGCTTAGCTTAGTATCATCTGCAAATACAGAGATTGAACTGTTTATCCCATCCTCCAGATCGTTTATGAACAAATTAAATAGGATTGGTCCCAGCACAGAACCCTGGGGAACCCCACTACCCACCCCTGACCATTCTGAGTACTCCCCATTTATCACCACCCTCTGAACCCGCCCTTATTTTGTACAGTAAACGTTTATGGGGAACTGTGTCAAATGCTTTTGCAAAATCCAGATACACCACGTCTACGGGCCTTCCTTTATCTAGATGGCAACTCACCTCCTCATAGAAGGTTAATAGATTGGTTTGGCAAGAACGATTCTTCATCAATCAATGCTGATTACTGCTAATGATACCGTTCTTATTACTAAAATCTTGTATATGGTCCCTTATCATCCCCTCCAAGAGTTTACATACTATTGATGTTAGGCTAACTGGTCTGTAATTCCCAGGGATGTATTTTGGGCCCTTTTTAAATATTGGTGCTACATTGGCTTTTCTCCAATCAGCTGGTACCATTCCAGTCAGTAGACTATCTGTAAAAATTAGGAACAACGGTCTGGCAATCACCTGACTGAGTTCCCTAAGTACCCTCGGATGCAAGCCATCTGGTCCCGGTGATTTATTAATGTTAAGTTTCTCAAGTCTAATTTTAATTCTGTCCTCTGTTAACCATGGAGGTGCTTCCTGTGTTGTGTCATGAGGATAAACACTGCAGTTTTGGTTACTGAAGCCCCCCGATTCACTCGTGAAGACTGAGGAGAAGAATAAATTCAATACCTTCGCCATCTCCCCATCCTTTGTAACCAGATGTCCTTCCTCATTCTTTATGGGGCCAATATGGTCTGTCCTCCCTTTTTTACTGTTTACATACTTAAAGAATTTCTTGGGATTTGTTTTGCTCTCCTCCGCTATGTGTCTTTCATGTTCTATCTTAGCTGTCCTAATTGCACCCTTACATTTTCTGCTGCATTCTTTATAAAGTCTGAATGCTGAGGATGATCCCGCAACCTTGTATTTTTTGAAGGCCTTTTCCTTTGCTTTTATATGCATTTTTACATTGGAGTTAAGCCATCCAGGACTTTTGTTCGCTCTTTTAAATTTATTACCCAATGGGATACATTGGCTAATGCCCTTATTTAATATGCTCTTAAAGCAAACCCATCTCTCCTCCGTATTCTTTGTTCCTAATATTTTATCCCAATTTATGCCTTTTAGCAAGGTTTGTAGTTTAGGGAAGTTGGCTCTTTTGAAATTCAGTGTCTTTGTATTCCCTTTATGTTTCCTATTTGTGTGATTTATACTGAAACTAATTGACCTGTGATCGCTGTTACCTAAATTGCCCCGTATTTCCACATCCGTGATCAGGTCTGTATTGTTGGTAATCAGTAGATCCAGTAATGTTTTATTTCTAGTTGGTGCGTCTACCATCTGACCCATAAAATTGTCCTGCAAGACATTAAGGAACTGGCGAGCCTTAAATGAATGCGCGGTTCCCTCCACCCAGTCTATGTCTGGATAATTAAAAACCCCCATTATGATAACACTTCCCATCCTTGCTGCTAATCCAAATTGTGATAGGAGAGCTGTCTCCACTTCCTCCCTCAGGTTAGGGGGCCTATAGCATACTCCCAGTATTATTTTCCCCTTAGCTTCATCCCTTTGGAGCTCTACCCATAAGGATATCACCTCCTCTCTAGCTCCCTCAGTGATGTCATCTCTCACATTCACTTGTACATTATTCTTGATATATAGGCATACCCCTCCCCCTTTGTATTCTGCAGGAACCACACCTGGTGGGAGGCAGGGTCCTTAGCCTTAGGAAACCCTGGGTTGGCCACTACTACCATGCCACCCACTCAACTCATGCTAGGGTGGTTAGTATTTTAATCCGTAAATCCCTCCCATTTATACTCCTGGACCTGCATCTGGATCCTGAAGGTAAATACGTGGTTCTCCACATGAGTGTTGATGGCATGCCTTTAATACTGGTGGGATTGTACAATCCTCCTCCAGCCTCCATTGGACTCCTCCATAAGATAGCACAGATAGTGGCGTCCCACTCGGTTGCCGCTGTGATTTTAGCTGGGGACTTCAATATGGTACCATGCCCCAATATGGACAGATTGTCTCCTGACCCAGCCACAGACTCTCCACTCTCCCGTTGGGTGGCGACATTAGGCCTCACGGACGTTTGGAGATGGAAATACCCAGGGACAAGGGGCTACACCTGTAGCTCTGCCACATACATGGTTATTTCACGTATCAACCTCATTTATGTCAGCTAAGGTACAAGAAATCTCTGCTCTCCCTAGAGGGATTTCAGACCACACACCTATCCTCCTGAAGTTACACATGAGGGTAGCCCCAGGCGACTGCCTGTGGCGCTTATCCAGATACTGGATTTCAGATGAGTGTGTCGAGCCTGCGGTGGAATCGGCCATTGCGGAGTACTGGGCTCCTGACCCTGATGGCACGGAGACACTGGCCATGTGGGAAGAATTCAAATTCTATATTAAGCAGCAGTATGGATCGGCTGTAGGGTCGGCACGCTCATCTTCCCGGGCTTCGATCCATAGACACTTGTCAAAGTACCTAGAGTCCAATGTATACCCGGTCCTCCAGAAGCTTATACAGAGGAGCTTTGTCTGGAAGAATTTACCACTCACCCCTGTAGGCCTAGTTAATTTACTCAAAATGTCCTTACTCCCTAAATTTCTATACGTCTTTAGAAACACCCCCATTAGCATACCCAACTCCTTCTTTACAAAATTAGAGCAAATGATCACGTCATTTATATGGCAGGGGTCGGTACCGAGAGTAGCTAAGTCCACGCTTCAGCTTGGATTATCTGAAGGTGCCCTTGCCCTCCCCAACTTTAGGAAATATTATTGGGCTGCGGTCCTTGTATCAGTGCGGTGGTATTTCACACAAGATCAATCCAACCCTTTGGTTAACCTAGAGGCAGCTATGCTGGGTTCCTATTCTGAGCTAAGTAACATAGTCTACAGAGGGCCTAGATCCACCACGCAAACCACTACTCCCATGAGGACTATGGTACGGGTGTGGAAACAGGTCTCAAAACATATAGAGGAACCACAGACGTTCTCTCCCCACATACCCTTATGTGGCAATCCGTTATTGCCCCATCTGCAGACGGTGCCTGACCCACATGTGAGAACTCTAAGAGATGTCATGCCTGAGGGACGTTTGCTCCCTTTTGGAGGGCAGAAGAGTAAGTTCGGGCTTCCCCCCTGGATGTATTTTAGGTTTCTAAAGTTAAGACATGCCCTAAGGGCACAGTTCCCTGGTTCTATTAAGGTCGAACCCCACTCAGTGGAGAGGCTGCTTACATCCTGCATCATAGACAGAACACTATCTTCCATCTATCTTAGACTTACCTGCACTGGCGGCTCTGGGGCTACTAGGGCCTTCTCAGCCTGGCAATGTGACTTTCCGACACTGACTGAGGAGGATTGGTCTGAGGGCCTACAACAGTTTATTCCTCTTATGATCTCCACAAAGGACAGACTCGTACAGTTAAAATTCCTTCATAGGGTGCACTACACGCCCCAAAGGCTGGCATCAATATATCATACATCTGATGATAAGTGTCCTAAATGCAATAGAGATATTGGCAACTACATACATATGGTGTGGCTTTGCCCATGAGTGCAAGAGTTCTGGAAGACTGTGGCTTCTGATATGACTTTGATAAGTGGAATAACCGTCGGGCTTGATCCCTTGATTCTATTGCTGGGTATCACGGACAATTTGCCCACAACCACCCATAAAAAATTATTTATCTTCTATACAGCATTTTATGCCAGGAAAACAATATTGCTCCAATGGAAAGCAGCAGAACCACCCCGGGCTTCCACCTGGAGAGACTTGGTGAATGCTGCCCTTCCTCTTTACAAACTGACATATATGGGCCGTAACTGTCCTAAGATATTTCATAAAATATGGTCGGCATGGGTGGAGGCCAGACGTCTCACGGTGTAGTATTAGGCGGAGATCCTACCCCACCACTCCCATCCCTACCCCTATGGGGGATCAGACAGTGCCATGAACGTCCTCCCCCTCCCCCCTCCTCCCCTTATCCCCCCTCCTCCCCTTATCCCCCCTTCTCCTCTCTCCCCCATCAACTGCCTCCACTATTTGTGTTCTTTAGCTTTGACAATTATACAATATCTAATATACCAAAAAGATAAGGTTTCCTTGGGTTTGACCTTGGATTTTCTGGGAAGTTATATTGTTTACTGTCCATCATTGTAACCTGTGACACCTGATATGTATAACTTAGATAACTGACTGAATATCTCAATAAATATTTCTTCTGTTAAAAAAAAAAAAATAGTTGTCCTGTGGACAGATTCTCCCAACTGAGCTGTAGATCTCTGCAGCTCCTCCAGAATTACCATGGACCTCTTGGCTGCTTCTCTGATTAATGCTCTCCTTGCCCGGCCTGTCAGTTTAGGTGGACGGCCATGTCTTGGTAGGTTTGCAGTTGTGCCATACTCTTTCCATTTTCCGATGATGAATTAAGCAGTGCTCCATGAGATGTTCAAAGCTTGGGATATTTTTTATATGGAGTGTTAGACTGTCGTGGTCTGAGGGAACCCCCTTTCTGGGGGGAGGGGGCGGTAAACTCAGGCCTGGAGCTCGGGAGCTGGGAGGGAGCGTCTCTCTACAGGTGTCCTGGAACAGGAGCAGGAAGAGGACAGTTCGGAGCACTGCCAGGAAAGTCATTCAGGAGGGATCCATGCCAGGGTCGGTGAGTGAGAAGCACAGTGTGAAGCTCTGGGAGAAACATGCCAGGATTTGGATATGGAGCCAAAGGGAGAGACTGTGGTGTTGGTTTGGAGTCAAGTCGTTGCAGCCACGAATTTTGCATTGGACGTGCTGGGATCAGTAGTCCACCAAGTGTCTACCAAGTGTCAGTTAGCACATCTATTCTTCTCAACTAAAACAGTTGTTACCACAAAGATGACTGCAGACCCCTGCCTGTAAAGGGCTACTAGGAAAACGTTAGGACTTATTCAGAGTGAGGCCTAGCCATATGCTAACGGTGACAGGAGCCTAGACTTGGACAGGGAAGTGAAGTAATTTCACCACTCATCTCCTTTGGAGTGTTTTCAGTTCCCATACACCTTTCACGTTCACACTACACACTCCCATGTGTAGCTTCAGGTAACAATGATTTTTGCGTTGGGTCTCTTTTTCAATCTTATGATGGATCATCACTCTGATTTCCAATTCTGGTTCACTCTCTGCACATTTTTCTTCACTTCCAGACGTGTGTTCTGGTCTATTGTATCTCTCACCCACCTTTCTTCTTTCCTTTCATATTTCTGCTTACTCAGTTCTTCTTTTCCACACTCCACTAACACTATCTCATTATGTGTTTTTCACCAGCTCCTTGGATTCACTTCTGCTATTCCATTCCGGATAGAGTGAACCCCATCCACTATTTGTGACCCATTCCACCATTTGGCCTGCATACCGGCCTTTGGCTGTTACCTCAGCTCCCGGGGGGATGTCAATTCCACCTCCCAGTGCCTTTTGATTTTTAGCATCACTACCATTACTTATATGTATACTAATTGCTACTAATTGTACCCCCAATACATAGCTGCTCCTGATGAGTGGAAATAATCCATGAAACGCGTCGAGATTTTTACTATTGGATGCTATGCCCCAATGACCATAATTCTACTATGGGTTTGATCTATCTAAATCATCAATTAAATTTATTGGTTATTACTGTATACACACTTCGGAATGTACTGTTAGTTTATTATCAATTATGTGTAACAATGCTACTGTATTATGAATTTTACTGTGTTATGTCATTATCATACCTTTTAATTCTGCTAATTACATATTGATTTACCATTAATTTATCTACTGTACTACCTCCCTCTGTGTTACCAATAAATTATTATTGTTATTTTTACTATATTGATTGGTTTAATCTACCCCAAGTGTCTTGTTTCATATAAAGTCCCACTTCCCCTTTTTTGTCCCCTTTCCCTCTTGTGCCAAATTATCGGGGATGGAGTCCTGTGTACCGGATGGTCACGGCTCATATAAAGTCCCACCCATATATATTTCCCATAAACTGATTAGGGATGGAAACATTGCACTTATCTATCATGCTTACCCCGTGGTTATTTGTGGGCTTATCATCCAGCTTAGCCAGCTTAGGTCCATGCTTTTTTCTCAACAATCCTGTTTTTTAATGAGGCTAATTTTTTTTGCTACAAGGGGGGTGATTTCATCCACATCCGGGAGCTGCGACGCGCACCGCGGTTATCCCCCCACCCCCCTGGCCGGCTGGTCATGTGGGGTGGCGGCTCGCCCTCGCTGCGCGTCGACGACACGCCCACACACCGTACGTCTGGCGTCATCTGTTACGCCACACGCTGACGTGTTTGTTTTCCAACGACGTCCAGCACGAGGGACGCCGGGTTCGTACATATGAGCGCAAGTCGCTCGGACGTGGGTGCTCTCTCCCTCTTAGCTGCGGACATCCAGCGTGACGTTGGTTACACCCTTGGCGGTGTTGCGGGCCAATTTCACCACTCATCTCCTTTGGAGTGTTTTCAGTTCCCATACACCTTTCACGTTCACACTACACACTCCCATGTGTAGCTTCAGGTAACAATGATTTTTGCGTTGGGTCTCTTTTTCAATCTTATGGTGGATCATCACTCTGATTTCCAATTCTAGTTCACTCTCTGCACATTTTTCTTCACTTCCAGATGTGTGTTCTGGTCTATTGTATCTCTCACCCACCTTTCTTCTTTCCTTTCATATTTCTGCTTACTCAGTTCTTCTTTTTCACACTCCACTAACACTATCTCATTATGTGTTTTTCACCAGCTCCTTGGATTCACTTCTGCTATTCCATTCCGGATAGAGTGAACCCCATTCACTATTTGTGACCCATTCCACCATTTGGCCTGCATACCGGCCTTTGGCTGTTACCTCAGCTCCCGGGGGGATGTCAATTCCACCTCCCAGTGCCTTTTGATTTTTAGCATCACTACCATTACTTATATGTATACTAATTGCTACTAGGGGTGTAACGGATCAAAAAACTCACGGATCGGATCGATCCTCGGATCAGAGTCACGGATCGGATCATTTTCGGATCAGCAAAAAAAAAAAAAACCACACAAATCTTGTTACACCCACCGGAGTTTTAGATTTAAAAGCTATTTTCAACACAAAACCGAGCTTATATGCATAAATACAGTATTTGTAGATCGGACGGACTGTTTAGATGTTAGATTTTAAAAGCAACAGCAAACCTGCTGACCTTACATGGTTGCTAATGTGACAGAACACCTCTGATTTTCACATTTAACGTCCCCCACTGTAATATAGTCACATGTCCCCCACTGTAATATAGCCAGTCCACATGTCCCCCACTGTAATATAGCCAGTCCACATGTCCTCAATGTAATATCCACAGACTCCCCACTGTATACATTACAGTGCTGTTAGTCTTACCTTAGTGTTAAGAGAAGCCGCCAAGCCAGCCGCCGGACCCACGAGTTGAGGGCGGGGTGATGACGTCAGCACGCAGCTAAACGCCGCCGGGTGTACCAAGATGGCCGCGGCTCCGGAGCTAGGCCAAAGCCGCGGCCTTTCCTAAAACCTGAGGCCGCAGAGCGCACCGCGGATCACGGGTGTGCGGATCCGAACAGCCTGGCCCGTTCGGATCACGGATCGGAGACGATCCATTGCACCCCTAATTGCTACCCATAGGTAAGAGTTGCTAGGACCATTGTTTATGCTCCCTCTCTTCCCTTTTTACTATCAAATACCATTGATATATATTATATTACTTACTACAGCTACCCCCCAATACATAGCTGCTCCTGATGAGTGGAAATAATCCACGAAACGCGTCGAGCTTTTTACTATTGGATGCTATGCCCCAATGACCATGATTCTACTATGGGTTTGATCTATGTAAATCATCAATTAAATTTATTGGTTATTACTGTACACACACTTCGCAATGTACTGTTAGTTTATTATCAATCATGTGTAACAATGCTACTGTATTATGAATTTTACTGTGTTATGTCATTATCATACCTTTTAATTCTGCTAATTACATATTGATTTACCATTAATTTATCTACTGTACTACCTCCCTCTGTGTTACCAATAAATTATTATTGTTATTTTACTATATTGATTGGTTTAATCTACCCCAAGTGTCTTGTTTCATATAAAGTCCCACTTCCCCTTTTTTGCCCCCTTTCCCTCTTGTGCCAAATTAT
The DNA here is from genome assembly GCA_037952835.1 of Lithobates septentrionalis. Lineage (NCBI taxonomy): Eukaryota > Metazoa > Chordata > Amphibia > Anura > Ranidae > Lithobates > Lithobates septentrionalis. The sequence continues at coordinate 945,078 of JBBDGP010002348.1, read as the reverse complement.
CGGGGATGGAGTTGGCTCATATAAAGTCCCACCCATATATATTTCCCATAAAGGGAAGTGAAGTAAGTGATCTCAAGTAGTGTGCTGGAGGAGATGTGCAGAGGAAGAGACTGTCAAATTTAGACTCAACCAACATTGATTTCATTGAGAAGTATTTATCATCTGGGCATCCCATGTCCCTTTTCCCCACCTAAGTTGAATCCCCTAATAAACAAAAACAAGCAAGAGACTGTTCAATGTCTGGAGAAAGTGTGCCTAAAATGGAAGTCTAACAAGCAGGGTGATGTGTGGATGTTGAAACACGCAGCGACCCCACGGGGGGCACAGCTACACCATGATGGAAAGTCTCACCACAGTCTTATGCCGCGTACACACGAGCAGACTTTGCCCGGCGGACTTTTCCACGGACTTTACGACGGACTTTCTGAATGAACGGACTTGCCTACACACAATCCACCAAAGTCCGTCGAATTTGTACCTGATGACGTACGACCGGACTAAAACAAGGAAGTTCATAGCCAGTAGCCAATAGCTGCCCTAGCGTAGCTTTTTGTCGCGTCGAACTAGCCTACAGACGAGCAGACTTTTCGACCGGACTCGATTTCGACGGATTGATTTAAAACATGTTTCAAATCTAAGTCCGTCCAACTTTTGAGAAAACAAAGTCCGCTGGAGCCCACACACGATCGAATTGTCTGACGAAATCCAGTCCGCCGGGCAAAGTCCGCCGTAAAGTCCGCTCGTGTGTACGCGGCATTAGTCCTCAATCTGAGCCCCTTCACGGACGACCTATAGTTTGTTGGTCTAAAGCCTGGTACAGGAGTCTTTCATACATACGACTGCTGAAACCCACTGCGTCAACCTCTGTAGATGCTACAAAAGCCTGCCAGAAGGAATGAGCATGTTGGGTAGGTGTAGTATGGTGTAGCAGACATTAAACACACAGAGTCCAAATTTGCAAAGTATGTTGTATTGTAACAGCCAAGTCAACAGCATAAACAGGCCCTGCGGGATGCTCACCCGTCTGGGGCCACTTACAACTGCACAGCAGATAATCAGCAGGTAGGCGCATATCCTGCTGACTACACCAAGTGTTGGGTAGGTGCATCGTGGTGTGGCAGGAGACCATATAGGAACCAAGTTCCTCCCCCATTTTGTTGCATTCCCCCATGGAATGGCAGCAGCCCTCTGAATCAAAAGGCTGTTTGTTTCTAATTAATTTCTCCCTCTTCCATATCCCCACTTTTTCTTTATTTTCATGTGGTATTTATCTTGCCTGGTAGATTCAACAGGAAAGGTGACCTCATGCATCTTTTAGAAGTTTCAGATTCATGCTGCTCTTGATATTACAAGATGGTGGTTTGCACTGGATCTTCATTCAGGACCTTCTTCACCAGCCTTTCTCCTCTCAACCTACCCCATAGTAAATGCTTGTTTTTTGTTTTAAAATAAAAAACATGTTATACTTACCTGCTCTGTGCAATGGTTTTGCACAGAACAGCCCCAATCCTCCTCTTCTTGGGTCCTCCGCCAGTGCTCCTGGCTCCTCCCCTCCGCCAAGTGCCCCCATAGCAAGCCACTTGCTATGGGGGCACGCATGTGTGCTCGCTCCCAAGCCCCATTCTGAGTGTCCCTAATACACACAGAGTGGGACTTGACCCGACCCCTGCTCTCTTACTACTGACTCTGATTGACAACAGCGGGAGCCAATGACTCCTGCTGCTGTATCTAAAACCAATCAGGAGTGAGAGACCCAAATAAGCCTCGGCTCTCATGCACATCGTATGTGTTTAGGGGAGGCTGCAGGGGGAGCTGCATGCAGAAGTTTTTTTTACCTTACTGCACAGAACCTCTTGCCCATACAACTACATTAAAATGATTTAAAGTTCTCGGGGAACACCTGATAAAATCAATTCATTGTAGGTCTGTTTGGTCAGTTGTGACAAGTCCTCTCTCTGCAATCTGCTAAAAAGATCTCTGGTGTCATGCCCCTTGCTCTGCCAAGTGGCATTGTTTCCAGATTAGTACAGGTGCCCGTGCCTTTAGAAGGGAAGTCAATCAGTCACGGCTCAAGAACCTCTAGAACAGGGGTCTCAAAGTACCGGCCCGCGGGCCATTTGCGGCCCGCGGACCGGTTAAAAATGGCCCGCAGGCAGGGCCGATCCAGTACTAGAGGTCGACCGATATTTGGCCATTAGGCCGATATATAGCACTGGCCGCCGTTCCTCCTCCCTTCTCCACACTCAGCGCTTGATGCTTGTGTGAAACTGACATGTAACAGGAGGAGAGAGACAGAGGGATCTGTCAGATTTGAGGTTGATGTCGGGGGTGGGCGGGACCCAGCCGGGGTGGGCGGGACCCGGCCAATATCAAACACCAGCCAATGGGATCTGGGCGGGCCGCTACGTATATGTGGCCCGCCCCTTTTCTTAAGCAGCCCAATCATTGGCTGGTGTTTGACAGCTGCTGATCCCGCCCACCCCGGCCGGGTCCCGCCCACCCCGACATCAACCTCAATTCTGACAGATCCCTCTGTCTCTCTCCTCTATGCTACGTGTCAGCTTCACACAAGCATCAAGCGCTGAGTGTGGACAGCTCCTTGTCAGTTTCACACACAGTTACACTCCGGTCAGTGTGAAACCTGCCAGTGCCACCTGCCAGTGCCATCTGTCAGTGCCAGCTGCCAGTGCCACCGCCAATCAGTGCCACCTGCCAGTGCCAACCAGTCTGCCAGTGCCACCTGCCACCTCCAACCAGTACCACCTGCCACCGCCAACCAGTGCCTGCTAGTGCCACCGCCAACCAGTGCCTCTGCCAATCGATGCCACCTGCCAGTGCCAACCAGTGCCACCTTCCGCCACCTGACAGTGCCACGCCAATCAGTGCCACCTGCCAGTGCCAACCAGTGCCACCTGCCGCCACCTGCCAGTGCCACGCCAATCAGTGCCACCTGCCAGTGCCACGCCAATCAGTGTCACCTGCCAGTGCCAATAGTGCCACCTGCCAGTTCCAAACCAGTGCCACCTGCCAGTTCCAAACCAGTGCCACTTGCCAATGCCTGCCAGTGCCACCTTCGAGTGCCAACCAGTGCCACTGCCAATAAGTGCCACCTGCCAGTGCCATTGCCAATCAGTGCCATCTGTCAATGCCAATCAGTGCCACCTGCCACAGGCCAGTGCCACCTGCCAGTGCCACCTGCCTAAGCCAACCAGTGCCACCTGCCACAGCCAACCAGTGCCATCTGTACTGAGGACATCAAGTGTGTGGTAGAGTGACAGGAGCAAGCAGGGAGGAGTGGAGTGGGTGAGGTTTTTTTTTTTTTTAAATCGGCCTAAAATATCGGCCACAAAAATCGGCATCATATATCGGCCATCGGCCGCCCCGATTTCTAAATATCGGCATCGGCCAGAGAAAAACTCATATCGGTCGACCTCTATCCAGGACGTCTTTTTGAACTGCACCCAGGCACCGCAGAGGGGGAGGTGCCAGAGCCCCAAACCAGGGTCCTGCTGCCACCTCAGGGCGGGAGATTGTGTTCTCTGGGTCCCCTGTCACTAGGCCTGTATGGAAGCCAGGAGGAGAGGACTCGGGAGGCAGATGATCCTGACTGCCAGGAGAGGTGAGTGAGCATCACACTGAGGCAAAGTCCTTAGTAGGGTGACTGGGGTAGAAATTTGTGCAGTGTGGGGGGTATTTTATGCAGTGTGGAGGGTAATTGTGTAGTGTGGGGGTAATTATGGAGTGTGTGGGGTATTTTATGGAGTGTGGGGCTATTTGTGCAGTGTGGGAGGGGTAATGCTGGGGGTTAATAATGCGTTTGCTGACACCAGTGCTGGGTTAATAATGCGTTTGCTGACACCAGTGCTGGGTATAGTATAGTATATTAATGCTGGTATAGTTTATTGCTTTTGAAGTTTTAAAAGTTTGCATGCGGCCCCCCATGGGATATGAAAACTTGTCATGTGGCCCTCAGGCAATTTGAGTTTGAGACCCCTGCTCTAGAAACTACTAGAGGAACCCTAGGGTTCGACGGAAGCTTGGTTGGGAATGGCTGCACTACACTCAGTGAGCTTCCCTCCTACCCCCCTCCACTTTCTTTCTCTGTGACAATTTGTCACCCACACAGGGGGACAATTTGTTGATATACACTGTAACATGTTCTTGCTCGTGTTTTTATGACTGAGCAATTATTTTGTTATAATTTTTTATATGGTTTTTAACTATAATATACTTCTGTGGAAAACCAATATAAGTGCTGTGACTATTTTTTTTTCCGCGATGTTTGCTGACTTTTTTACTTTTTTACTGTAAATTTGATTGTTAGTTGTGGTCCTTCTGGTGCCACTTGCAGTCCCATAAAGCTGCTCCTATTAACGACAGGCAATAAGGACAGCACTAGGAAGAGAGGATGTACTGTATGATATGGGTGAGCACTATATCTTCTGATGAGTTGCAGTGGTGAATAACAATTGCTTTTTCTTTAGGCACTTTTATGAGAAGGACTTGTGCAGTCTTCAAAAATGTATGTATTATTTATTATTTATACAGCGCTGTCAATTTATACAGTGCTTTAAATACTATTCAGTGACATCCGTCCCTGTGCTTGAGAAGCTTACAATCTAAAGTCACTATCTTATATGCATGTACAGTGCCTTGAAAAAGTATTCATACACCTTGAAATTTTCCACATTTTGTCAGGTTACAACCAAAAATGTATTGTATTGGAATTTTATGTGATAGACCAACACAAAGTGGCACATAATTGTGAATTGGAAGGAAAATGATAAATGGTTTTCAATTTTTTTTACAAATAAATATGAGAAAAGTGTGGTGTGCATTCAGGGCTGGACTGGGACAAAAATTTGGTCCTGGACTTCCTCATGACCAGCCCACTTTAATTTTGAGTGTCCCCAACAGCGTCCCCCTTACATCAGAGTGTCCCCAACAGCGTCCCCCTTACATCAGAGTGTCCCAATCAGCAGCTCCCTTCACAGAGAGTCCCAATCAGCAGCCCACATCACATCAGAGTCCCCATCAGAGAGTCCCCACCAGCAGCTCCCTTCACATCAGTGTGTCTATATCAGAAGCCACTCACATCAGAGTCCCCACCAGCAGCCCACTTCACATCAGGGTCCCCACCAGCAGCTCCCTTAACATTAGTGTGTCCCCATCAGAAGCCCTTCACATCAGTGTGTCCCCTTCAGAAGCCCTTCACATCAGAGAGCCCCCATCAGCAGTCCCCTTCACATCGGAGTGTCCTCCCCCTCCCACATGTACTCACAGTTTTAAGGCAGCTTCTGGTTCCTCTCTCCAGTCATGTGACAACTAGGGATGAGCTTCGTGTTCGAGTCGAACCCATGTTCGACTCGAACATCGGCTGTTCGACCGTCCGTCGAATTGCGAACGATATGGGCCGTTCGCGCCAAATTCGTGTGGCGCGTCACGGCCCATAATTCACTGCGGCATCGCAGTGCATTGCTGGCTGATGATTGGCCAAGCATGCACTATGACCCGCATGCTTGGCCAATCACAGCGCCGTCAGTAGAGAGAGCTGTAATTGGCCAAAGCCAGGGTGGCTTTGGCCAATTATGGCTCAGGGGATTTAGTACACACCCCACACTATATAAGGCCGCCTGCACGGCGGCCCTGTGTAGTGTGTGTTCCGGTGTGCTGAGAGATAGAGAGAGAGAGAGACAGTGTCATTTGATTTGAGTTAGATAGATTAGGCAGAACAGTCAGTCAGTTAGCTGCACTTACAGTGTATTGTGTATATATATGCATCCCAGGTGTTGCATATATATATATACACTGTATTCAGTTTAGCTAGATCCGTTCCTGTTATCTTCTATCTAGACTATTTAGTGCAGTGTGTCCTGCTCACAGTGTTCAGCTAGATCCGTTCCTGCTATTTACATTCAGTGCAGTGCGTCCTGCTCACAGTGTTCAGCTAGATCCGTTCCTGCTATTTACATTCAGTGCAGTGCGTCCTGCTCACAGTGTTCAGCTAGATCCGTTCCTGCTATTTACATTCAGTGCAGTGCGTCCTGCTCACAGTGTTCAGCTAGATCCGTTCCTGCTATTTACATTCAGTGCAGTGCGTCCTGCTCACAGTGTTCAGCTAGATCCGTTCCTGCTATTTACATTCAGTGCAGTGCGTCCTGCTCACAGTGTTCAGCTAGATCCGTTCCTGCTATTTACATTCAGTGCAGTGCGTCCTGCTCACAGTGTTCAGCTAGATCCGTTCCTGCTATTTACATTCAGTGCAGTGCGTCCTGCTCACAGTGTTCAGCTAGATCCGTTCCTGCTATTTACATTCAGTGCAGTGCGTCCTGCTCACAGTGTTCAGCTAGATCCGTTCCTGCTATTTACATTCAGTGCAGTGCGTCCTGCTCACAGTGTTCAGCTAGATCCGTTCCTGCTATTTACATTCAGTGCAGTGCGTCCTGCTCACAGTGTTCAGCTAGATCCGTTCCTGCTATTTACATTCAGTGCAGTGCGTCCTGCTCACAGTGTTCAGCTAGATCCGTTCCTGCTATTTACATTCAGTGCAGTGCGTCCTGCTCACAGTGTTCAGCTAGATCCGTTCCTGCTATTTACATTCAGTGCAGTGCGTCCTGCTCACAGTGTTCAGCTAGATCCGTTCCTGCTATTTACATTCAGTGCAGTGCGTCCTGCTCACAGTGTTCAGCTAGATCCGTTCCTGCTATTTACATTCAGTGCAGTGCGTCCTGCTCACAGTGTTCAGCTAGATCCGTTCCTGCTATTTACATTCAGTGCAGTGCGTCCTGCTCACAGTGTTCAGCTAGATCCGTTCCTGCTATTTACATTCAGTGCAGTGCGTCCTGCTCACAGTGTTCAGCTAGATCCGTTCCTGCTATTTACATTCAGTGCAGTGCGTCCTGCTCACAGTGTTCAGCTAGATCCGTTCCTGCTATTTACATTCAGTGCAGTGCGTCCTGCTCACAGTGTTCAGCTAGATCCGTTCCTGCTATTTACATTCAGTGCAGTGCGTCCTGCTCACAGTGTTCAGCTAGATCCGTTCCTGCTATTTACATTCAGTGCAGTGCGTCCTGCTCACAGTGTTCAGCTAGATCCGTTCCTGCTATTTACATTCAGTGCAGTGCGTCCTGCTCACAGTGTTCAGCTAGATCCGTTCCTGCTATTTACATTTAGTACAGTGTGTCCTGCTCACAGTGTTCAGCTAGATCCGTTCCTGTTATCTTCCTACTGACAGGCAGGCTTGTCTGGTTACAGTATATATAGCTACCTTAAGAAAATTACAGGTGTTCTTTTTGATCCTATTAGTACCACGGTCAGGCAGCTAGACTATTTACATTTAGTACAGTGTGTCCTGCTCACAGTGTTCAGCTAGATCCGTTCCTGTTATCTTCCTACTGACAGGCAGGCTTGTCTGGTTACAGTATATAAAGCTACCTTAAGAAAATTACAGGTGTTCTTTTTGATCCTATTAGTACCACGGTCAGGCAGCTAGACTATTTACATTTAGTACAGTGTGTCCTGCTCACAGTGTTCAGCTAGATCCGTTCCTGTTATCTTCCTACTGACAGGCAGGCTTGTCTGGTTACAGTATATAAAGCTACCTGAAGAAAATTACAGGTGTTCTATCCCAGCTTAGTGCAGCTACAGGCCATTAGTATGTCTGGAAGGCCAAGAAGGAGAGGCAGACAGTCACAAGCCAATAAGAGAGGGCAAGCAGGCTCTGTGTCTAGTGCTGGTCGTGGAGACGGTGCATCCTCATCAGCACGTGGCCATGGGACACGCTTGGCCTTTTTTTCGGCAGCTGGCCGTGTTGAGCCGCAACATGCGGAAGACTTGGTCGAGTGGATGACCAAGCCGTCCTCATCCTCCTCATCCTCTCTCACCCATGCCCAGGGTGCTTTGTCTGGCAAAGCAGCGGCCTCTTCCCTCAGCTCAATGTCATCAGTGACTCCTTCCCTAGCTCCACCATGTCCTCATGAGGATTCCCTCGAACTGTTTGACCACAGTGTTGGGTACATGCTCCAGGAGGATGCCCAGCGTTTGGAAGGCTCTGATGATGATACTGAGCTCGATGAAGGCAGTAACATGAGCACGGACAGAGGGGGTGCCCAAGAAGGACAGCAATCTGGCAGTCATGCTCCCCCTGCTGCAGCATACTGCCAGGTTTGCTCCAGTGATGAGGAGGGAGGGGATGATGAGGTCACTGACTCAACGTGGGTGCCTGATAGGAGAGAGGAGGAGGAGGAGGAGGAGGAGGCGGCACATCACCAACGAGGCAGGATGCCCTCCAGGGGCCAGCCTAAGGGCAGCACATTGACTGCATCACACCCCAAAGCTCCACATGTGCAGGGCGCTGCAGTCTCTGCGCGTTATTCAAAAAGTTCTTTGGTGTGGGCCTTTTTTGAGACGAGTGCATCAGATCGCACCGCTGCTATTTGCAACATATGTCTCAAGCGTATCTCGCGTGGCCAAAACATCTCCCGCTTGGGTACCACATGCTTGACCAGACATATGTTGACCTGCCATGCAGTTCATTGGCAAGCGTATCTGAAAGACCCACACCAAAGAACAAAGAGGATCTCTCCTTGCTCCTCATCAGCTGAGATTTCCAACCCCACTAGACCTTCAGTCCTCTCTGAGACCTGCAGTGAGAGGAATGAAGGTGTAGAATTAGGTGTGTCACAGCCAAGTACTTGTGGGCAATCTGCTTTTGGTACACCGACGTCAGATTGTACCAGGCAAATTTCCCTGCCCCAGCTGCTGCACCGCCGAAAGAAGTTTGCTCCCAGCCATCCACATGCCCAGCGGTTGAATGCTAGCTTGGCAAAATTGCTAGCACTTCAACTGCTGCCTTTTCAGTTGGTAGACTCTGCCCCCTTCCGTGAGTTTGTGGAATGTGCGGTTCCTCAGTGGCAGGTACCCAAACGCCACTTTTTCTCACGGAAGGCGATTCCGGCTCTCTACCGGCATGTGGAAGGCAATGTCCATGCCTCGCTGGACAGGGCGGTCAGCGGTAAGGTGCATATTACCGCTGACTCATGGTCCAGCAGGCATGGACAGGGACGTTACTTAAGTTTCACGGCGCATTGGGTGACTCTGCTGGCAGCTGGGAAGGATGCAGGACAAGGTGCAGTAGTGTTGGAGGTTGTTCCGCCACCACGCCTCCAAAATGCTGATTGTGACACACCTCTCTCCTCCACCCCCTCCTCTTCTTCTTCCTCCATGGCCTCTTCCTCGGAACCAGCGGTGCTCCGTAGGCGTTCAAGGGGCTACGCAAGTACGCAGGCCAAAAGATGCCATGCGGTGCTTGAGCTGGTGTGCTTGGGGGACAGGAGCCACACTGGGGCAGAGGTTCTGTCAGCTCTGCAGGGGCAGGTTCAGAGGTGGTTGACGCCACGCCAACTTAAGGCAGGAATGGTGGTTTGCGACAATGGCACCAACCTCCTCTCTGCCCTCCGACAGGGACAACTGACCCATGTGCCCTGTTTGGCTCACGTCCTTAACTTGGTGGTGCAGCGGTTCTTGGGCAGGTACCCGGGCTTACAGGATGTCCTGAGGCAGGCCAGGAAAGTCTGTGTGCATTTCCGCCGGTCATATAATGCCAGTGCTCGGCTGACGGACCTCCAAAAGGAGTTTAACCTGCCCAAGAACCGCCTAATCTGTGACATGCCCACCAGGTGGAACTCGACGTTGGCCATGCTGCAGCGGCTGCACACGCAGCAGAGGGCCATCAATGAGTACCTGTGCGACTATGGCACCAGGACAGGGTCAGGGGACCTTGGTTTTTTTTCCCCACGCCAGTGGGCCATGATCAGGGATGCATGCACTGTCCTGTCACCATTCGAGGAGGCCACGAGGATGGTGAGCACTGACAGTGCATGCATCAGTGACACTGTCCCCCTTGTCCACCTGTTGGAGCACACGCTGCGTGGAATAATGGACAGGGCACTTGAGGCAGAACAGAGGCAGGAAGAGGAGGACTTCCTTAGCTCTCAAGGCCCCCTTTATCCAGACAGTGTTCCTGCGTGCCCGCCGATCACACAGGAAGAGGACGAGGAGGAGGAGGAGGAGGAGGAGGAAGATTGTGTCAGTATGGAGGTGGAGCCTGGCACTCAGCATCAGCAGTCTTTAAGGGATCAGTCCCAAGGAACACATGGACTTGTACGTGGCTGGGAGGAGGTGGCTGCGGACGTTGTTGTCCTTAGTGACCCAGAGGACTCCGGACCGAATGCCTCAGCAAACCTACGCTGCATGGCCTCCCTGATCCTGCAAAGCCTGCGTAAGGATCCTCGTATTCGTGGTATCAAGGAGAAGGACCAATACTGGCTGGCAACCCTCCTTGATCCACGTTACAAGGGTAAGGTTGCGGACCTTATCTTGCCATCGCAGAGGGAGCAGAGGATGAAACATCTTCGGGAGGCCTTGCAGAAAGGTCTGTGCAACGCGTTCCCAGAGACTGGGAGGTTACAAACTCCTGTTTCTGGACAACGTGTTGCTGAGGCTTCGGTCAGTCAAAGAAGGAGCGGTGGAGAAGGTGGCCGTCTGACCGATGCGTTCAGACAATTTTTTGGTCCGCAGCCCCAAGGTATGATCGGTTCCAGCAACCATCGCCAGCGTCTGTTTTACATGGTGCAGGAATACCTAGGGGCAAGATCAGACTTGGACACCTTTCCCACCGAAAATCCTCTGGGTTACTGGGTCTTGAGGATGGATCACTGGCCAGAGCTTGCACAGTATGCAATTGAGCTACTGGCCTGTCCTGCATCCAGCGTTCTTTCGGAACGTACATTCAGTGCTGCTGGAGGCGTGGTAACCGATCACAGGGTGCGTCTGTCCACTGACTCGGTCGATCGGCTGACCTTCATAAAAATGAATCAGTCTTGGATCACCACCAGCTACCAAGCACCTGATGCTGATGTAACTGAATAATTTTTTTCAGATCCCTTCAAAGACTGCCTATGCTGATGCTGAGTGATTATCCCTGAGTAATTATCCTCTTCCTCCTCAATCATCACGCTGATAGCTTGTAAGAACATTTTTGGTTCTGGGCGCCACCACCAGTGCCTAAGGCCCAATTTTTCTGCCCCTGTCTAACAGGGGCGTGTAATTACAATTTTTGATGCAATACTTTGCAGCAGTGCTCGTTCCTGCGTTCCAACTAGAGTGTCTGTGAGGGGTTGCAGTGTTGTGGCACCAGCACCAGTGCCTAAGGCCCAATTTTTCTGCCCCTGTCTAACAGGGGCGTGTAATTACAATTTTTGATGCAATACTTTGCAGCAGTGCTCGTTCCTGCGTTCCAACTAGAGTGTCTGTGAGGGGTTGCAGTGTTGTGGCACCAGCACCAGTGCCTAAGGCCCAATTTTTCTGCCCCTGTCTAACAGGGGCGTGTAATTACAATTTTTGATGCAATACTTTGCAGCAGTGCTCGTTCCTGCGTTCCAACTAGAGTGTCTGTGAGGGGTTGCAGTGTTGTGGCACCAGCACCAGTGCCTAAGGCCCAATTTTTCTGCCCCTGTCTAACAGGGGCGTGTAATTACAATTTTTGATGCAATACTTTGCAGCAGTGCTCGTTCCTGTGTTCCAACTAGAGTGTCTGTGAGGGGTTGCAGTGTTGTGGCACCAGCACCAGTGCCTAAGGCCCAATTTTTCTGCCCCTGTCTAACAGGGGCGTGTAATTACAATTTTTGATGCAATACTTTGCAGCAGTGCTCGTTCCTGCGTTCCAACTAGAGTGTCTGTGAGGGGTTGCAGTGTTGTGGCACCAGCACCAGTGCCTAAGGCCCAATTTTTCTGCCCCTGTCTAACAGGGGCGTGTAATTACAATTTTTGATGCAATACTTTGCAGCAGTGCTCGTTCCTGCGTTCCAACTAGAGTGTCTGTGAGGGGTTGCAGTGTTGTGGCACCAGCACCAGTGCCTAAGGCCTAATTTTTCAGCTCCTGTTCAACAGGGGCATGTAATTACAATTCTTGATCTAATATTTCACAGCAGGGCCCTGTGAGGGCTTACAGTGTTTTGGCCACAGCAACACCTAAGGCCAAAATTTCTGCTGAGTATATAGGGCAGGACCCTACTTTCAAACATCTAACTTACAAACGACTCCTACTTGCAAACGGAAGGAGACAACAGGAAGTGAGATGAAATCTACCCATAGGAAGGGAAATTCTCTCATGTAAGAGTTAATATGGGAAAACAATTTCTCCTTTCCACTGATGCTTTCCAATCCTTGTTCCACAAAAAAACCCAAATTTTCAAAAAACATTTTTCATTGGGACAAAAAAGTGAGGTGAAATCTTCTGAAGAGGAGGAAAGACGCAAAACAAATGTCACAGGGGTGATAACCCTTCCCTATGTTTTCCAAAAAGCTTAGAAAAGATTTTTTGGCTGGAGCTAAACACATTAAAAATGTTCAAAATTACAAAGAGATTCTACTTAACAACAAACCTACAGTCCCTGTCTTGTTTGCACCGCCTGTATACTGCTGTTCAGAGTATATAGGGACCTTTCCTTATTTTAATTTGGGTGCGGGGTTCCCCTTAATATCCATACAAGACCCAAAGGGCCTGGTAATGGACTGGGGGGTACCCATGCCGTTTGTCTCACTGATTTTCATCCATATTGCCAGGACCCGACATGACATTAAACCCGCAAGCAGTTTTAAATGAGATTTTTTCCTTTAAAAATGACATTTGGTGCAGGGACTGTTCTAAACATGGGAAACACGCGTCACTTTACAGGCATACTATAGACACCCCCCAGGTACGATATTTAAAGGAATATTTCACTTTTTTTTTTTTACTTTAAGCATCATTAAAATCACTGCTCCCGAAAAAACGGCCGTTTTTAAAAGTTTTTTTTGCATTGATACATGTCCCCTGGGGTAGGACCCGGGTCCCCAAACCCTTTTTAGGACAATACCATGCAAATTAGCCTTTAAAATGAGCACTTTTGATTTCGAACGTTCGAGTCCCATAGACGTCAATGGGGTTCTAACGTTCGTGCGAACTTGCGGTCCGTTCGCGGGTTCTGGTGCGAACCGAACCGGGGGGTGTTCGGCTCATCCCTAGTGACAACAAGTGATAAGGCGAGAGAGGAAGGAAAGTCTGCCGTTGGTCTATCTCCTCCTGCATGCTGGAGGGAGCATAACGCCTAATGCTCTCTCCAGCATATGTCGGAAGCTGCTCCTCCTGGCAGGAATGAAATTGCGATCACTCACTGTCAGCGAGGAGCGGCTCCAGGACCGCACCTGACTGGCCCACTGAGCCATCGGCTCACCGGGAATCTCCCGGTAGTCCCGATGGACAGTACATGCCTGTGTGCATTTGTATAGCGCCCCCCTGAGTCAATACTTTGTAGAACCCCCTTTCGCTGCAATTACAGCTGCAAGTCTTTTTGGGGATGTCTCTACCAGCTTTGTACATCTAGAACAGGGGTCTCAAAGTACCGGCCCGCGGGCCATTTGCGGCCCGCGGACCGGTTAAAAATGGACCGCAGGCAGGGCCGATCCAGTACTAGAGGTCGACCGATATTTGGCCATTAGGCCGATATATAGCACTGGCCGCCGTTCCTCCTCCCTTCTCCACACTCAGCGCTTGATGCTTGTGTGAAACTGACATGTAACAGGAGGAGAGAGACAGAGGGATCTGTCAGATTTGAGGTTGATGTCGGGGGTGGGCGGGACCCAGCCGGGGTGGGCGGGACCCGGCCAATATCAAACACCAGCCAATGGGATCTGGGCGGGCCGCTACGTATATGTGGCCCGCCCCTTTTCTTAAGCAGCCCAATCATTGGCTGGTGTTTGACAGCTGCTGATCCCGCCCACCCCGGCCGGGTCCCGCCCACCCCGACATCAACCTCAATTCTGACAGATCCCTCTGTCTCTCTCCTCTATGCTACGTGTCAGCTTCACACAAGCATCAAGCGCTGAGTGTGGACAGCTCCTTGTCAGTTTCACACACAGTTACACTCCGGTCAGTGTGAAACCTGCCAGTGCCACCTGCCAGTGCCATCTGTCAGTGCCAGCTGCCAGTGCCACCGCCAATCAGTGCCACCTGCCAGTGCCAACCAGTCTGCCAGTGCCACCTGCCACCTCCAACCAGTACCACCTGCCACCGCCAACCAGTGCCTGCTAGTGCCACCGCCAACCAGTGCCTCTGCCAATCGATGCCACCTGCCAGTGCCAACCAGTGCCACCTTCCGCCACCTGACAGTGCCACGCCAATCAGTGCCACCTGCCAGTGCCAACCAGTGCCACCTGCCGCCACCTGCCAGTGCCACGCCAATCAGTGCCACCTGCCAGTGCCACGCCAATCAGTGTCACCTGCCAGTGCCAATAGTGCCACCTGCCAGTTCCAAACCAGTGCCACCTGCCAGTTCCAAACCAGTGCCACTTGCCAATGCCTGCCAGTGCCACCTTCGAGTGCCAACCAGTGCCACTGCCAATAAGTGCCACCTGCCAGTGCCATTGCCAATCAGTGCCATCTGTCAATGCCAATCAGTGCCACCTGCCACAGGCCAGTGCCACCTGCCAGTGCCACCTGCCTAAGCCAACCAGTGCCACCTGCCACAGCCAACCAGTGCCATCTGTACTGAGGACATCAAGTGTGTGGTAGAGTGACAGGAGCAAGCAGGGAGGAGTGGAGTGGGTGAGGTTTTTTTTTTTTTTTTAAATCGGCCTAAAATATCGGCCACAAAAATCGGCATCATATATCGGCCATCGGCCGCCCCGATTTCTAAATATCGGCATCGGCCAGAGAAAAACTCATATCGGTCGACCTCTATCCAGGACGTCTTTTTGAACTGCACCCAGGCACCGCAGAGGGGGAGGTGCCAGAGCCCCAAACCAGGGTCCTGCTGCCACCTCAGGGCGGGAGATTGTGTTCTCTGGGTCCCCTGTCACTAGGCCTGTATGGAAGCCAGGAGGAGAGGACTCGGGAGGCAGATGATCCTGACTGCCAGGAGAGGTGAGTGAGCATCACACTGAGGCAAAGTCCTTAGTAGGGTGACTGGGGTAGAAATTTGTGCAGTGTGGGGGGTATTTTATGCAGTGTGGAGGGTAATTGTGTAGTGTGGGGGTAATTATGGAGTGTGTGGGGTATTTTATGGAGTGTGGGGCTATTTGTGCAGTGTGGGAGGGGTAATGCTGGGGGTTAATAATGCGTTTGCTGACACCAGTGCTGGGTTAATAATGCGTTTGCTGACACCAGTGCTGGGTATAGTATAGTATATTAATGCTGGTATAGTTTATTGCTTTTGAAGTTTTAAAAGTTTGCATGCGGCCCCCCATGGGATATGAAAACTTGTCATGTGGCCCTCAGGCAATTTGAGTTTGAGACCCCTGATCTAGAGAGTGACATTTTTGCCCATTCTTCTTTGCAAAATAGCTCAAGCTCTGTCAGTTTGGATGGAGAGGGTCTGGGATCAGCAATTTTCAAGTCCTGCCACAGATTCTCAATTGGATTTAGGTCTGGACTTTGACTGGGCCATTCTAACACATGAATATGCTTTAATCTAAACCAGCCCTCAAATTGTCCACTCGCCTACCCGCATTTTGCGAGTGGAAAATGGTTTCTGGTGAGCATGGGCTGCCTCTGAGCGGGGGGGGGCGAGCACCACCGGCAGGCAGGGTTGAATGGGAGCCCTTCTCCCTGCAATCGCCTCCAGGGGAAGAGAGAGTGGAGGAAGAGGCGAGCTGGCCCATGACTAGTGTAGTCCAAATGTTACCTCCATCCATTTCCATAATTCCCCCTTTTATACACCACCCTTCCACTTAAAATTCCCACCTAAAATGATGAGACAACACTTTTATTTTGGAGTAATATGGCCACAACAGCCTTTATTATAAAACAACAAACCCAAAATAAATCACTCCAATAAATAACCAATAACAAAAACAATAACATATTAATAACGTAGAATGTTAACCACAGTCTGATGGTCTCTGACGGTGAGCCCCCTTTCCAAATATATATATTTAACCATATATATAACCATGTATAACCACCGCACTGCGGGATTTTTCAAACTAATAGGCCTCCAGCTGTAGCCGCTCGGAGACAACCGTTTCCCACAGCGCCACCAAAAACCAGTATTCCCTCCACTGTTCAGGAATACACCGGAGGGAAACATGCTAATGATGAGCCCCCCACCCCTTTAAATCCATCCTTTTACCGCCCCCGTCAAAGACTACCAGAATAAAATACCGCCACACCTCAACCTTGGACATTTCAGCTGTCATGACGACCCGATCCATTCCTGAAAAAGAAAAAATACGCAACAACAACTACACACAACTCATAACATTTCAACCATCAAACTAAAGGGAGGGAGGGTGGGAAAAACTGCCTCCTCTGATTAATTCTTCCTCACACTGACCTCACTTGCTCCTCCCCCCCCTTAAATATCACCACTCCCCTTTTCTTTCCAAGTAAACTCTCTTACCTCCCCTTTACCCATATTACCTCTCAGCCTAATATTTTAACCCCTTCCGTGTCCATTAGACACACTGTCATGCCCGGCCCTACGCTACCCCTCCTTTTAGTCAGTCTCATTCCGGGCCTCACTTTGTAACAGCTTACATTTGAATTGCTGTCAACTCGCGGTCACACACAGCCCCGCCACCTGACCCGGCACCTGTGACAGACAGAACACATCACAGCATTGGATCGGCATTCTGTCTGTCACAGGAGGCGGGGCTGTGTGTTTGACCGTGAGCGGACGGAAATTCAAATGTAAGCTGTTACGGTGGGCAATCCGGGCTCTGTGATGATCCGGCGGCCCTCTCTCTTCCTCTGCACAGGTCATGCTGCAATGATGGGCACAGGTTTACGCTGTATTGGTGGGCACTGGTGAGGCTGCATAGATAGGCACAGGTCAGGCTGCATTGATGAGCACTGGTCACGCTGCATTGATGGGCACAGGTGAGGCTGCATTGATGGGCACTGGTCATGCTGCATTGATGGGCACAGGTCAGGCTGCATAGATGGGCACAGGTCAGGCTGCACTGATGGGCACAGGTGAGGCTGCATAGATGGGCACAGGTCAGGCTGCATAGATGGACACAGGTCAGGCTGCATAGATGGACACAGGTCAGGCTGCATAGATGGACACAGGTCAGGCTGCATAGATGGACACAGGTCAGGCTGCATTGATGGGCACAGGTCAGGCTGCATTGATGGGCACATGTGAGGCTGCATTGATGGGCACAGGTCAGGCTGCATTGATGGGCACTGGTCAGTCTGCACTGATGAGCACTGGTCAGTCTGCACTGATAGGCACAGGTGAGGATGCATTGATGGCACAAGTGAGGCTGCATTGATGGGCACTGGTCATGCTGCATTGATGGGCACAGGTGAGGTTGCATTGATGGGCACAGGTAAGGCTATGTTGATGGGCACTGGTGAGGCTGCACTGATAGGCACTGATAAAGTTGTTGTTCATATTTATTTTTGTAACTTAATTCTGCATAAAACATTTAAGTATAATTTCATGAGATAATTTAGGAGGGCGTGTTTAGGGGTGGAATTAGGGGCGGGGCAGGGTAGAGGGTTGGGTGGGGCAACTGGTGGCGAGTAACCCTTAAGGCCTGGCTAGTAGCTCAGAACTTGAAATTTTGAGCCCTGATCTAAACCATTCCATTGTAGCTCTGACTGTATGTTTAGGGTCATTGTTTGGCTGGAAGGTGAACCTCCGCACCAGTCTCAAGTCTTTTGCAGACTCTAACATGTTTTCGTCTAAGATTGCCCTGTATTTGGCTCCATCCATCTTCCTATCAACTCTGACCAGCTTCCCTGTCCCTGCTGAAAAGCATCCCCACAACATGATGCTGCCAGCACCATGTTTCACAGTGGGGATGGTGTGTTCAGGTTGATGTGCAGTGTTAGTTTTCCGCCACACATAGCGTTTGGCTTTTAGGCCAAAAAGTTTAATTTTGGTCTAATCGGACCAGAGCACCTTCTTCCACATGTTTGCTGTGTCCCCCACATGGCTTCTTGCAAACTGCAAAAGGGGACTAATATGCCTTTCTTTCAACAATTTCTTTCTTCTTGCCAATCCTCCATAATGGGGAGATTTGTGGAGAGCACGACTAATAGTTGTCCTGTGGACAGATTCTCCCACCTGAGCTGTGGATCTCTGCAGCTCCATATTTACCATGGGCCTCTTGGCTGCTTCTCTGATTAATGCTCTCCTTGCCAGGCCTCTCAGTTTAGGTGGACAGCCATGTCTTGGTAGGTTTGCAGTTGTGGTATATTCTTTCCATTTTCGGATGATGGATTGAACAGTGCTCCGTGAGATGTTCAAAGCTTGGGATATTTTTTTATAACCTAACCCTGCTTTAAACTTCTCCACAACTTTATCCCTGACCTGTCTGGTGTGTTCCAGACACAACCATCTGAGGTGTGCTAAAGAACAGATGTATACAGCTTTGGATGGAGTAAACAGCAGTGAAAAATAGGCTTTGTTCATTTATGATAAGTCTCTTTCCATGTCATGGGAGATTTATGATCCTTGCATGAGATCACCCCTGTTCACAGGCAGGTGGAGGTTGATATAAGCAGACATTATGAGAAGTGGTAATATGGCTCGCTATACTTAGAGGCATCTGATTATCCCTGAGGAAGAGATTAATTGATAAATCTAGAAACGCGTTGGTGTACGATGCCCAAGCAAGCTATCTGCTGAATATCAAAACCCATAAAAAGATATGTAATATTGGAAAAGAATAAACTTCATTTGTTCATTTGTATACATCTGAATAATGATTTTCAGACCAGAATATGGCCTTGTGTGGTCTTTAAATAACGTTATGTAATTTTAATAATTTTGTAATAATTTTTTTTATATAAACAGTAATTCTTTTTAGTTTGGCTGCTGACAAAATCCCATAGAGGGTTTCAAAAAACAAAAGTCTGGTGTGTCCCTACTTTAAACTTCTCCACAACTCCATCCCTGACCTGCCTGGTGTGTTCCTTGGTCTTCATGATGTGGTTTGTTCACTAAGGTTCTCTAACAAACCTCTGAGGACTTCACAGAACAGCTATATGTATATTGAGATTAAATTACACACAGGGGGACTTTATTAATTAATTAGGTGACTTCTAAGGGCAATTGGTTCCACTAGATTTTAGTTAGGGGTATCAGAGTACAGGGGGCTGAATATAAATGCACGCCACATTTTTCAAATATTTATTTGTAAACAATTTTGAAAACCATTTATCATTTTCCTTCCACTTCACAATTATGTGCCACTTTGTGTTGGTCTATCACATAAAATTCTAATAAAATACATTTACGTTTTTGGATGTAACATGACAAAATATGGAATATTTGGGGTATGAATATTTTTTCAAGGCACTGTATACACATAAATACTAAGGCCAATTTAGACAGAAGCCAATGAACCCACTAACATGTCTGTTGGCGGTGCCCACAATTGTAATGCTGGCGCCGGGGAGAGGAGCGGGGGAGAATCGATTTTTCGGGGGCCACATTGCTGGATCCTGGGACAGGCGAGTGTGTATGTATTAAACGTCAGCAGCTACAGTTTTTGTAGCTGCTGACGTTTAATAAACACAAAAATGTCTGGAACTCCGCTTTAAAGAAAGGCGACCAAAAAATGAATTTATTACCACCCCTAAAAAACTACAGCCTGGCAGTGTGTTCAGCAGGCTCTTTTCTACTGGCACTGAGCGGGATCTTGAGTAATGCACTTGAGGGTTCTGACAGACAAAGTCATCTGGGTGCAGGGCAGAGAGTGGACTAATCACTGTGTGTGGCCGGATGATGAGCTGCAATATCTGTGAGACTGGGCAGCTGCTGCTCTGGGGATTTACACTCTGCTGCTAGAGAGACTGAGCCCTGTGGGAACTGACCATACAGCCATCTAGCAGCCTTACTGGTGCCTGCAGGCTTGACTGGGACTATGCTCATGTGCACCAATGGTACAACTGGGCCCCAACGCTAGCCTGCTGAAGAGTTAGGACTAAAGACTGCCCCTTTACAGCTGCTACACAGAGACCTATGCCTATTGCTTATGCTAAGTGGTACCTCTCAGGGGACATTGCACCATTTCCTAGCCATTCTTCTGTGTGCACCATAGACTAGTTATAGTATTGTCTTTCACATTGCAGTTAATGCTTATATGCACTGTTTATTGCTGACTTTGCAGATTCATGAGGTAATACCAATCTAGTGGTACATAACTAAGTTCATTTGGCATAGTGATTATACTGTCTAGAGGACTGTGTCTGAACCTAGCTTCTGTATGCTCACTTATGCTTATACCATCATTTATTCTAACTCATACCAATACATTGAGTAAAAGTGATATTAAAGCTTTGTTTTTGTTTTTTTAAAAGATAAAAAACATGTTATACTTACCTGCTCTGTGCAGTGGTTTTGCACAGGGCAGCTCCGATTCTCTTTTTTTCGAGTCCCCTGCCAGTGCTCCTGGCTCCTCCCCCTTAAGCAGTGCCCCCAGAGAAAGCCACTTGCCCTGGGGGCACCGCTGCGTGCTCGCTCCATAAGACACATGAAGCTGCTTTGGCTCGCCTCCCCCGTTCTCTTCTCATTGGCTCACTGGTGGTGATTGACAGCGGTGGGAGCCAATGGGCTCCCGCTGTTGTTTCAGCCTATGAGGAGGAAGAATCCCCATACAGCTGAGGCTATCGTGAACATTGCTGGATCAGAGGGGGCTAAGGTAAGGATTGGGGGGGCTGGGAAAACCGCTGCACACGGAAGATTTTTTAACCTTCATGCATAGAATGCATGAAGGTAAAAAACCTTCAGCCTTTAGCCTGGTGCTAATTTACAGCCAAGTTAAAGGTATCTATACTGATGATCCTATAAGTGCTTGCAGTAATTTTCATTCAACCAGGTGTGTCAGAGGGGCTGGGGCTGTTCTTGGAGTTGAAGTGCAGAACAGAAAACCCAAATTACCAAGCAGCTCCTGTGGGGGTAATGCTACACAACTTTTCTCCAAGATATCCCTTAGCTCAATCCTCTTAAGATATGCCTTAGCTCAATCCACTTTACATTTAAACCCAATGCAAAATCCGGCTCCATCTTTCATGAGCCAGACCAAGCCAATCATACCAACCAGGTATGTGTGACCTCTTGCACTCGTGGGTGGAAATCTGATTTATTTAAAAAGACCTTGTGTATACTGTACCTATTACACATGGCTATACATTATTCTCATTCTGCTTTTTTAAAAAGAGGATAAATTCAGCTAATCTTCCCTCTAAGCCAGGGCTCTCCAAATGGTCTAAACAAGGGGCCAGTTTACTTCAGACTTTAGGGGGTCCGGATTGTGGCCATTGGGAGTAGAAAAGGTCCCAAAGTAAGCAGGAAAAAAAAACAATGCCTCATCGGCAGTGGGAGGAATTTTGCCCCATCATTGGGAGGAATTGTGCCCCAATGTCATTGTCAGTGTCATTGGGCCCTATTATTGGTGTCATTGGGAGAAATTATGCCTCATCATTGGTGGCATCGGGCCCAATTATTGGTGTTATTGGAAGGAATTGTGCCCCTTCACTGGTGTCAGGGGGGAGGGGGAGGATATTATGCCTCATTGTTGGTATCAGTGGATGAAATGGTGCCACAAGGGCCAGATAAAAGCAAACAAAGGGCCGCATCTGGCTCCTGGCCCGCAGTATTGAGACCACTGCTCTAAGCCAACATCCTCCATGCCTCTTATCAGTTTCGTTGCCCTTCTCTGCACTCTGGTTCCCCAATATCCTTTTTAAGAACCGGTGCCCAAAACGGAACTGCTTACTCCAGATAAGGTCTTAGTAATACATTGACAGGCGCTATACCCCAGCAAGGGGTGCAAACAGCATTAAAATCCCCACAGAGATTCTAACCCCAAAGGCCTCCAATGACCATCAACCATTACCACTCATGCAAATGATGCCAAAAACATTGCCTAGTAACATACACTATAATCCTGTCAAAGGCCTGATATCATAATCTTCAATATAAAGAAAAGGGGCAACAAAATAAATATTTACTACCTAAATCTCAGGAGACCTGCATGACAAGCTTTGAGGGCCACATTTGGTCCATGGGCTGCCAGCTGAGCAACACTGTTCTAGATATTCCTATAAAGGGTAGAGCTATTAGAGAAAGCATGCTGCATGATGTCCATCACTGTTGCTGTCATGCTGGGCAAGGCTCTTTTCATTATTGCTGGCGGCTATGTACCTGTGCACCTTGCCTGTCCTCTCCCCAGCATCTCATTAAAAAGAGAACTCACTGGCTTCTTTTCATCTTCCTCCTGAGCTTTATGTTAAATCCACCAAGGAGCTCTCCTGCAGGCTTTGAAGTCACCAGGCGCGTGAATAAAGATGTCACGCACATGCGGTGCCTTCTAATGAGGACAGAGGGTTTGATGTTGCAACACTCCAGCGCCCAGAGGAAGCAAAATTGCTGGGAGAATCTCATTCCAAGGTGCCTGCGAGGCCTCCCCGTCTTATCTCCAGGTGTCTGGACAGCATGAGAACGAAGGGGGAAAGGCTTTGAAGCTCGTCTTCTGATACCCCTGGCAATTATTTTTAGATTGTCAGCATTAAGAAGTCAACACCCAGGCCGACATGTCACCCTCACGATATAGATATGTAAGAAAGGCATGCGGCAAGACGAGGCCGAAACTCTTCTGAGCCCGTGAGAAATAATGAGGACAAATCGGCCAAACAAATAGACCAGACCGTCGTTCGTGACCTCTTTCCGTGTAGGAATAATGGGTTATACAAAGGGAAATTCAAAATATGCTGTAGGAAGAGGAAACCTTTTGTGAAGACTTAATAACAATGGATTGCGTTCCCGTTTGTTCCCTTTTTTTCCATTCCCTCTATATTTTTGCTTTGTTGAACAACGGCTTCAGGCAGCCAGTTAAATCAATTTCTAAAATGTTACTACAAGCTTCAACTGTGCTATAATATAAAAAAAGCCAGCTTGTCCTAATTTCTTTAGCTCTATTTAAATTATTATAGCCAAATGTATCAGACTTTTATTGGATCCTTTAGGGGCGGCCTCCAGTCTCATTCATGCTCCCATGGGTTGGGGGGCAAAGCTGCGAGTGGGTGGCTCTAGAACCAGAGATGACGCAGCCCTATACTTTTACTGGCTCACCTTCCAGGTGACTGCATGATGATGACTGCAGCAAATATGGAGCTTTAGACAACAGATGCATTATAAAACAACAAAGAGAGGGCGCACCGTCCTAGTGCATTACCGCTAAACAATTTAAATAGATAAAACAAGTGATATACTTACAAACACATGACAATGAGAAGCGTATCATAAAATTCAGATAAGACTGCTTACAGATCCACACCGCTCAACTGATAGCATGGGAAGACTCTTTGGCGACCAATGTGGAGTTCACTCTAGGGTGAGGGGCTCCAAAACCCCACTTGCAAGTTCACTTCAGTAGGAATATTTCCAATAACCCCTTTAGCGATTCATTTTAGAAGGAAGGGTCCCAATGACCCCTTTACCAGGTCATTCTAGAAGGAAACTAGTTCACCCGAGGAGGGATGAAGTCTTGAAGACCATTTTACCAGTTCACCACAGGGGGAAGGGTCTCAATGATCCCTTTACCAGTTCACTCCAGGGCAAGGGTTCCAATGAACTCTTCAGGTGGAAGGTTCCAATCACCCTTTTACCATTTCACTCCAGGAAGAGGAGTTCCAGACGAAAAAAGTCAAAGTCAAAGTCAGCAGCTACAAATACTGTAGCTGCTAACTTTTAATATAAGGACACTTACCTGTCCAGGGATACCGCGATGTCGGCACTCCAAGCCGATTCGTCCATCGGCTTTGGGTGCAAGTGCAGGTGTTTCTTCTGATTAGGGGACCCGTCAGAATTTGTAACGGAAGTGACGTTCCGTCACCACCATCTTGCTACACCCCACACTCATCCACAGTAAGGATACAGTGAGAAGGTGGCAAGCAGACATCTTGTTACACCCACCGGACTCGGAGTCTTACATTTCACACTTATTTTTAACAGTAATCTCAGTTTATACAGTATAGTGAAATTCAGTATTTTCAAATCCCTCAGACTGTTTTGATGTTTTGATTTTATAAAGCAGCGGTGTTCTCAGATTAGCAAACCTGTGAGATCAGCAGGTTTGCAGCTGCTTATAAAATTCAACATCTAAACGGTCAGATGGATTTTTAAGTACTGCATTTCACTATATAAGCTCAGTTTACTGCTAAAAATAAGTGTGAAATGCAAGACTCCGGTGGGTGTAACAAGATGTCCGCTTGCCACCTTCTCACTGTAGCCTTACTGTAAACAAGTGCAGGGTGTACCAAGATGGCCGTGACGGAACGTCACTTCCGTTACAAATTCTGACAGGTCGCCTAAGAGGGAGCGGGTACCTGTCAAAATCAGGTACTGCTCTCCCTCCAAAAAGTGCCAAATGTGGCAGTGGAGGGGGGGGGGGCAATCAAGCAGAGCTTCCCCTTTTGGGTGGTTGAAGGCCTTAATAATCCATTTACCAGTTCATTGCAGGAGGCAGGGGTGTCAATGAACCCATTTAGCAGCTCACTTCAGAAGGAAGGGTGCAAAAACCTCTTTAACAGTTAATTTTAGGAAGAAGGGTCCCAATGACTGCTTTCCCAGCTCACTCAAAGGGGAAGGTCCCAATGACCCTTTATCCATGTCACTTCAGGAGGAAGAAGTCTTAAAGGCACTTTTAGCAGTTCACTCCAGGAGGAATGGTCCCAATGAACCATGACCCTGTCACAGGTTTTCCTTCCTTGGACCACAGTAATTGAAAGTGTAATGGCTAATGGCCTCTTTACCGATTCACACCAAGAGGAAGGTGTCTTGAAGACCATTCTACCAGTTCACTTTAGGGGGAAGGGATCCCAATGACCCCTTTACCAAATCACTCCAGGGGGAAGGTCCCAATGACCCCTTTACCAATTCACTACAGTGGGAAGGTTTCAATGACCCCTTTACCAGTTCACACTAGAGGCAAGGTCCCAATGACCCTTTTTACCGGTTCATTCCAGCATGGAGATTTTGGAGGCCTAGTCAACACCTCAAACTTGACATCATCAAACCAGGCCACCTATTTCCATTGCACCGTGGTCCAGTTTGGATGCTCACGTGCCCATTGTAGGCACTTTTGGCTGTAGACACAGATCAGTATGGGCACCCTGACTGGTCTGCAGCTAAAAAGCCCCATACACAACAAACTGCGATGCACTGTATGATCTAACATCTTTCTATCAGAACCAGCATTATCTTTTTCAGTAATTTTAGCTACAGTAGCTCCTCTGTTGGATTGGACTACATGGGCCTTGGTCGCCCATGACCCTGTCATAGGTTTTCCTTCCTTGGACCACAGTAACTTAGAGAAAGGGCTAATGGCCTCTTTACCAATTCACCCCAGGGAGAAGATATCTTGAAGACCATTCTACCAGTTCACTCTAGGGGGAAAGGGTCCCAATGACCCCTTTACGACTTCACTCCAGGGGAAAAGTCCCAATGACCCCTTTACCAGTTTACTCTAGAGGCAAGGTCCCAATGACCCTTTTAACTGGTTCATTCTAGGGGGAGGTCCCAATTAACCCTTTACCAGTTAACTCCAGGGGGGAGGGTCCCAATTAAGGCTTTACCAGTTCACACCAGGAGGAAGGTGTCTCTAAGACCCTTCTACTAGTTCACTCTGAGGGGGGGGGTCTCAATGATCCCTTTACCAGTTAACTCCAGGGGGAAGGGTCCCAATTAACCCTTTACCAGACCTCTCTAAGACCCTTCTACTAGTTCAGTCTGGGGAGGAAGGTCCCAATGATCCCTTTAATGTTCATTTCTGGGGGAAGGTCCCAATGACCCCTTTTGAATTTCAGTCAAGAGGGGGAAGGTGAAGTAAATCAATCCACCCAATGGTTTGGGAACTTTGTGCAGCTATTCAGGTGTTTGTGAAACTTGGTACAAATTTTAGTTCAGACAGATCAATTTACTTACATCTATAAAATGAGAGGTTCCTTTCAGACACTCGGGAACACAATGAAAACCGGCTGATTCTGTTATCTGTATTTCTAATTTCATGAGATACATAAATAAAGAATACACAAAAATGGCAAAATTCTCTCATTCCTTTGGCCTGTCTTGTCTAATAAATCCATATAATAGAAGACCTTCAGCTCTGTAGATTTTATCAATTTCATTTGCGTCTCGGCAAAGGACATAAGAACAGAGCTGGGATGGAGCTGAAATGAGACAAATTAGTCTCCCATTTTCATTTCCTGTTGATTAGGAACTTCAAATGACACCACAGGAATGGCCACTTAGTCACTGATGTAGCATTATATATTTCTGTATGTATGGATTCGCCACACGCTATATTTCATTAGGAAGCAGAAATGAACCAATATCCACTATACCATTTCAAATGGAATGTCATATTACCTGTTTTACTTCAATTATTTCCAAAGTATAAAGCCATATCTCAGAAACAGAACTTTATTGGTTTTTCAATACATCCATGCATCCTTAAAGTGAACCTAGCATCAGATATACACCGATCAACCATAACATTATGACCACCCACCATAATCTGTCAAGGTATGGACTCCACTAGACCTCTGACCATGGTATATCATGGCTGCTGAGCCCTGGCACCATGGTCAGTTTACGTGCCTCCTTCAGCCGCTGTCTTCTTGGACCCAAATCTCACATTAAAGAGGTCCCGTCATGCTTTTTTTCTATTACAAGGGATGTTGACATTCCTTGTAATAGGAATAAAAGTGACCCCAAATAATAATTTTTTTAAAAGGACGGTGTAAAAATAAAAAGTAAAATAAATCAGAAAAAAAAAATTTCAAGCGCCCTGTCCCGCCAAGCTCGTACACAGAAGCGAACGCATACGTAAGTCGCGCCTGCATATGAAAACGCTGTTCAAACTACACATGTGAGATATCGCCACAATCGTTAGAGTGAGAGAAATAATTCTAGCACTAGATCTCCTCTGTAACTCTACACATATAAATAATGTAAATTAAATTCAGCGCTGACTAATATGACAAAATAAATGCAAGCAGGCACTAAGGTCAACTCAAAAAAATACCTCAAAAGCATATATAAAAATAGAGAGTGCTGCGCAAATAAAAATCCATAAACAACTAATAAAATTATAGTGTGGTAGCAGAATAGAAGAGCAGGAACCACTGGTGACAATAAGTATCTGGATGGTGACTTTATCCCTCCACCGCTCTAAGATGGCCCCTCACCTCAGATATTCGACCTGAAACAGGTCACACCGCTTAAAGGATTGTATGGATCAATCTGTATGATGCTCCTTCACCTCCTTCAGCTCACAATACTCAATGTAAGGTAGATGATGAATATAAAATAGAAAACAACAAACCATAGTGTTCTCCGTATGTAATTTATTAAAATTGATGAAGACTAAAAAGACATCAGTATCACTCACATGAAACCGGCACTCCGATCCGAGTGCCGGCCAGCGGGCTTGCGATCGTGTCTGTCGGATGACCGCGGGTGACGTCACACGCTCCTAACCCCCGTACGCGTTACGTCCTATGGGCGGGACTTCATCGGCGTGGGGCGGGATGCGCAGTGACGGCCCGCATTGTTATTATTCTACTCCATGGTGACGGCGGCACCAATCAAAAGGGCAGGAGCAGTAATCTGGAGGTCAAGCGCCTCCCTGTCATTACTTAGTAGCTATTGGTTCCTATTACCCTTTACTCCTAACGAAATTTACACAGATCAAAACCGCCAGTAATAGACAAACATAAACTATATAATATATAGAGATGATTAATTGCAATATCCAAATGGCATATATCCTCATGCATGGCAAACATTCTAGGTCTATATATCAGAGTGTTTTAAAACATATTAATTGAATACGCATAGATTACTGCTGCAAAGTCGCATGCCAAAAAGGTCGCACAATAAACCGCATATTGTATACAGATGATTGCTTATAATACCCGAATGGCATGTATCACCATGCACAGCAAACATTCTAAATCTCTAAATCAGAGTATTTAAGACATAAAAAAAATGATATTAATTAAATACGCATAAACTAATGCTGCAAAATCGCATGTAAAAAAGTCGCATATTAAAACCCCATACACAATATGTATGAGTAATATCAAAAAAGGAAAGACATCAACCCACGGACATCAGTCAGACACGATCACATGTACAGTGTTAAAAATTAAAATTGAAAATATTAATAACATCATCTATTAGAAATAAAACAATTTAAATCAAAATCAACGTTCATTCCAAAGGGGGAGAGAACTTTGGTCTCATAGATCCAGAATGATTCCCTACGGCTGAGCTGTCTAATATAATGACCACCCCTCCAGTGTCGCGGCACCTTTTCTATCCCCCAAAATTTAAGGCATTTGGGGTCTTTTTGATGAAAAAGGCGAAAATGCCTAGACACACTGTGGGTCTTTACCCCCCGCTTGATGTTGCTAATATGTTCTCCAATTCTTACATGGAGTGCTCTTGAGGTCCGGCCCACATACTGAAGGCCACAAGTGACCTTAGTGCCTGCTTGCATTTATTTTGTCATATTAGTCAGCGCTGAATTTAATTTACATTATTTCTACGTTTATTTAATTCAATACTAATTCAGCTGCAGATTATGGAAGTTTTCACATATGTTGAGAACAGAGAAATTATTCTCACAGACGTTTTTTCAAGAGATGTGGTTGTTTCCCAACATGACGACCTTGGATATGCCTTTAAAAAACTGGGTTATTTATTTGAAAAAAAGATAAAAACTTGGTGGGATATTGTTTCTTTTGAACAGTATTTGTCCGCCAATATTGTCCCCAGGCGTTTAAGGTGGGAATTGCCACCTAATGATGGTTTGGTCGACAATGAGTCTAACACAGAATGGTGTAACTTTTTTGTTGGGAAAAGCTTTGATCTTCTCAGGTTTTTGCTTGCTCGCAAACAGAAGAAAAAGCAACACCTGGAGAATCAGATCAAAGAGATTACTGACCGTATTGAGAGTCATAAAGATTCCAGTGATTTTATTCAATTATCTGGTGAATTAAAATCTAAACTCATTAAATGGGATAGGGAAACTAGAGACAAAAAGAGGAAGAAATTTTTGCGAGATATTAGGGATTTTGAGGTAAAACAGATTTTTAAGTGGCAAACACAAGACACAATTCCAGCCAATAATCCCTTGGGCGCAGCAGCCATGATCCCGCCACCAGAAACCAATCCACCTCCTCAGGGTTATTTTAATTATGAAATACCCCCTTCTCAGCTTTCCCAAAGTGTACCTAATTTGATAAACACACCAAGAGGGAGGGGACAGGGTCCCCCTAGAATGAACAAACGTGGTCGAGGTAAAAAGAACCATCATCCCCATCCAAGGTCTTATATGAATGGGTATGACCATCAATCCCTACAAACCGAGAACCATTCGTGGCAAACAGTACCCACTAAACGAAAAGGTAAATCTCAAGGGAGAAGGAATTCAATAAGAGAGACACCTGTCTATACCTCCAATTACTATGCCCCTTTGCAAAACTCTCAAGGTGAATTACAATACAATCAAAATCATTTTTTAGGGCAGGAGAGGACCCCCTGGAGGGGACCTCCAAGGACCCCCCTATGGGTGAGAGAACCGGCCGAACAAGGGAATTCCCAGAACCAGAGGAGAGGTCCACAAGACCCAAGGAGAGATCAAGGCAGTTTAAAAAGAAAACACAGAGAGGGTCCAGGGGGGAAGACGATTCCAAAAGGTCAAGACCCCACTAGGCACTGGCATCTTTAACCTTAGTGGTATTCCTCTCACTGCCGAAGAAATACTGGTTTTAGATAGGGGCCTGAAGTTTGCTCCGGTCCGTAACCTGAACAAATTTCAGGCTTACATCAGCATTCAGAAATATGTTCGTAATCTGAATATGAAAAAGTATTTTCTCTCCAAAGTGGTGCCACATACCACCCCTTCCGTAACTACTAGCTCTAGACATTCCAACCTTCGGAATCGCTCTGTGTTCAATCCTATTTGCAATGACAACAAACACTTAGAGGTATTCAGGAATATGGTGTGTCATGATCTTGATTTACTCAAGGTCAAAAGGGCTAGAGATTCACAGGCTATCAAGAGAGGTATTACTTCCCTTGAACAAAGGAAAGACATAGTTATTCGGCCAGCAGATAAGGGTGGTGGGTTGGTTGTGCTTAGCAAAACATATTACCAAGCAGAAATGGAGAAACTGTTGAATGATAGGAATACATATGAGCCTCTGAGGAGTGACCCTATGTTGCCCTTCAAGAACAATTTACATTGTCTTATAGAAAGAGGTAAAAACCAGGGGATTCTAAATTCTAAAGAAGCTGCCTACCTGGACCCCTTCTATTGTAGGACTCCAATCATTTATATTTTACCCAAACTGCACAAGAATGCAGAACAACCACCTGGTCGTCCGATTGTAAACAGAATTGATTCCGTGACTTCCAGATTGGGCCAATATCTTGACTTCTTCCTCCAGCCACTTGTTGTAAAAACCAAATCATTTTTAAGGGACACCAAGCAAATTCTCCAAATCTTATCTACCCTTCCTTGCACCCCGTCTAGCATTCTTATTACTGCCGACGTGGGTTCTCTCTATACTATCATTGATCATAAACAGGCCCTTGACTCAGTCAGATGGGCTTTGGTGACCTCCAATCTTTCGAGTGATCACATTTCGTTTTTATTGGAAAGTTTGGAGTTTTGTTTGTTAAACAATTATTTCTGGTTCAATGGGGACTTCTACTTGCAGACAAGAGGAGTCGCCATGGGGGCAAGGTTCGCTCCCAGTGTGGCCAATTTTTTCATGGCCCACTGGGAGGAGGACACTATATTTCATGATCCCCCCCCCACAATTGTCGTGCTACAGACGATATATAGACGACCTAATTATGGTCTGGGAGGGGGACATGCCCAGTCTGCAGACCTTTATGGATAGGCTGAATGCCAATAATAAAAACATCGAGTTAACTTGGACGATTAGCCACCAACAGATTATATTCCTTGACCTTGAAATATTTAAAGGAGAAGGGGTTTTCCACACCAGGAACCACTTTAAAACAACAGATAGGAATGCATATATCCCTCTCACCAGTTGCCACCATAAATCTTGGCTTTGTAACATACCGAGAGGCCAATTTATCCGCCTACGCCGTAACTGTACTTCAGATGATGATTTTCTTGCACAGTCGCAGGTGCTCGCGGATAGGTTCAAGGAGAAAGGGTATTCCCAAGCTTCAGTAGATGCAGAAATAGCCAATGTACTGGCAATTGATAGAAATACCGTAGTCGCAGACAAGGTTAAACCCTTGGATGATAGTGCCAATCTATCTAACTATCGTATTATACTTGATTATAATATCCAGTACAAAAAACTAGAACACATTATAGCTAGACATTGGCCTATACTCAAAGGAGATAGGACCCTAGGCCCAGTTCTTCCCGATCACCCCCGGTTTATATACCGTAAGGCTCCGTCTTTACGGGATCGGGTGGCACCAGGGGTCATCGATCCGCCCAAGACTGTGACTAGCGGCCTATTTGGGTTCCTTTCCGGTTTTTATGCATGTGGGAAATGTGCCACATGTAGGAAGGCCTGTAGAAATATTAAGAGACGTAAGGAGTTTGTTTCATATGCAACACAAAAGAGTTATAAAATTGAAGGTTTGATTACGTGCTCGACAGTGGGGGTGGTCTACATGCTGGAGTGCGATTGTGGCCTTCAGTATGTGGGCCGGACCTCAAGAGCACTCCATGTAAGAATTGGAGAACATATTAGCAACATCAAGCGGGGGGTAAAGACCCACAGTGTGTCTAGGCATTTTCGCCTTTTTCATCAAAAAGACCCCAAATGCCTTAAATTTTGGGGGATAGAAAAGGTGCCGCGACACTGGAGGGGTGGTCATTATATTAGACAGCTCAGCCGTAGGGAATCATTCTGGATCTATGAGACCAAAGTTCTCTCCCCCTTTGGAATGAACGTTGATTTTGATTTAAATTGTTTTATTTCTAATAGATGATGTTATTAATATTTTCAATTTTAATTTTTAACACTGTACATGTGATCGTGTCTGACTGATGCCCGTGGGTTGATGTCTTTCCTTTTTTGATATTACTCATACATATTGTGTATGGGGTTTTAATATGCGACTTTTTTACATGCGATTTTGCAGCATTAGTTTATGCGTATTTAATTAATATCATTTTTTTATGTCTTAAATACTCTGATTTAGAGATTTAGAATGTTTGCTGTGCATGGTGATACATGCCATTCGGGTATTATAAGCAATCATCTGTATACAATATGCGGTTTATTGTGCGACCTTTTTGGCATGCGACTTTGCAGCAGTAATCTATGCGTATTCAATTAATATGTTTTAAAACACTCTGATATATAGACCTAGAATGTTTGCCATGCATGAGGATATATGCCATTTGGATATTGCAATTAATCATCTCTATATATTATATAGTTTATGTTTGTCTATTACTGGCGGTTTTGATCTGTGTAAATTTCGTTAGGAGTAAAGGGTAATAGGAACCAATAGCTACTAAGTAATGACAGGGAGGCGCTTGACCTCCAGATTACTGCTCCTGCCCTTTTGATTGGTGCCGCCGTCACCATGGAGTAGAATAATAACAATGCGGGCCGTCACTGCGCATCCCGCCCCACGCCGATGAAGTCCCGCCCTTAGGACGTAACGCGTACGGGGGTTAGGAGCGTGTGACGTCACCCGCGGTCATCCGACAGACACGATCGCAAGCCCGCTGGCCGGCACTCGGATCGGAGTGCCGGTTTCATGTGAGTGATACTGATGTCTTTTTAGTCTTCATCAATTTTAATAAATTACATACGGAGAACACTATGGTTTGTTGTTTTCTATTTTATATTCATCATCTAACTCTACACATATAACCTGTAGACATTTTTAAATGTCGCCTATGGAGATTTTTAAAGATTAAAGTTTGTCACCATTCCATGTCACCATTCCATGAGCGGGTGCAATTTTGAAGCATGACATGTTGGGTATCAATTTACTCGGCATAACATTTATCTTTCACATTATAAAAAAAATTGGGCTAACTTCACTGTTGTCTTATTTTTTTAAGTCAAAAAAGTGTATTTTTTTTCCAAAATTGCGCTTGTAAGACAGCAGCGCAAATATGGTGTGACATAAAGTTTTGCAACGACCCCCATTTTAATATCTAGGGTGTCTGAAAGAAAAAAAAGAATGTTTGGGGGTTCTAAGTTATATTCTAAAAAAAAAAAAAAAAAAAAAAAAAAAGATTTTTTGTTAAACAAGTGTCAAAAAGAGGCTTGGTCCTTAAGTAGTTAAAAAAAATGCTTTATCCGCTTCACCCCTGGAAGATTTTACCCCCTTCCTGACCAGAGCACTTTTTACAATTTGGCACCGCGTCGCTTTAACTGACAATCGATGCTGTACCCAAACAAAATTTGCATAATTTTTTTCCCACAAAAAGAGCTTTCTTTTAGTGGTATTTGATCACCTGCAGTTTTAATTTTTTGCACACAAAAAAGAGCGACAATTTTGAAAAAAATATATTTTTTACTTTTTGCTATAATAAATATCCCCAAAAGTTTTTTTTAAAAAAAAACAAATTTCTTCATCAGTTTAGGTCAATATATATTCTTCTACATATTTTTGGTAAAAAAAAAAAAATCGCAATAAGAGTATATTGATTGGTTTGCGCAAAAGTTATAGCGTCTGCAAAGGATGAAAAAGATTTATGGCATTTTTATTATTATTTTTTTTTACTAGTAATGGCGGTGATCTGCGATTTTTAGCGGTACTGCGACATTGTGATGGTCAGATCGAGGACTTTTGACACTTTTTTGGGGACCATTGGCATTAATAGTGATCACTGCTATAAAAATGCACTGATTACTGTGTAAATGTCACTGGCAGGGAAGGGGTTAACTGTGTATTCCCTCAGCATGTTCTAACTGGGGATGTGATTGACTAGGAGAGGAGCCATATTGTTTTTCCTACTTTCTAGGAAGAAACTATATGGCTCCTCTCTTCTGACAGCACAGAAGACTGACGTGCATCCGGGTAGCTGGGAAAGGTTCTGGTGGGATGTTGTGCTGAATAGCTGTACATTCAGGAAAAACAGGAAGTAGCCAGCTCCATGCTGTCCAGCTTGAACAGGAAGAGGAAATGATGTCACCAGCAATGATGTCACCAACAGGGGGCGGGGCGAAGGGTTCAGGACTGTCTCTGTGGAATGAAAAGCTACGCACTCGGAGCTCACAGCTTCTTCTACTGGCTTGTTGTTCTCTGGAGGAGAACATCATTAAATACACTCTCCTGGGCATAATATCCGCAGCCGTAGAACTACAATGGTCAGCGGACCAAAGGCAATGGGATGAAGGAATTTCGGAAAAATAGTAGATTATGAATAGTTGGGCTTACAAAGGTTGACAGCTGATGCAAAACAGAGCACATATTGAGCTAAAAAAGGCCAAAAATCAAACTAAGGCTCGGCTTCCACTAGTGCGACCTGGGACTGCAAAGTCACACGACAAGTCAATCCTCATGACTTTCAATGAGCACCATTCACATCTGTGCGACTTCAAGTTGCAAAATCGCGCCAAAATTATTTTTTCAAAATCGCGTGACTATCAGGTCGCAACAGTTGAAACCCAGCCCAAGGGTGCACGATCTGAATATCAATATTAAAATCTATTAAAAATGTTTTAATCATATATATATATAAAGGGGAGGGATATATTAAAAAAAATATATACATATATACATGCATACATATACACACACACACACGCATACAGTATCTTACAAAAGTGAGTACACCCCTCACATTTCTGTAAATATTTTAATCTATCGTTTCATGTGACAACACTGAAATTACACTTTGCTACAATGTAAAGTAGTGAGTGTACAGCTTGTATAACAGTGTAAATTTGCTGTCCCCTCAAAATAACTCAACACACAGCCATTAATGTCTAAACCGCTGGCAACAAAAGTGAGTACACCCCTAAGTGAAAATGTCCAAATTTGGCCTAATTAGCCATTTTCCCTCCCCGCTGTCATGTGACTCATTGTTGTTACAAGGTCTCAGGTGTGAATGGGGATCAGGGGTGTTAAATGTGGTGTTATCACTCTCACTCTCTTATACTGGTCACTGGAAGTTCAACATGGCACCTCATGGCAAAGAACTCTCTGATGATCTGGTGGTGGGAGTGTCATGGTCTGGGGCTGTGTGAGTGCTGCCGGAACTGGGGAGCTACAGTTCATTGAGGGAACCATGAATATCAACATGTACTGTGACATACTGAAGCAGAGCATGATCCCCTCCCTTCGGAGACTGGGCCGCAGGGCAGTATTCCAACATAACGACCGCAAACACACCTCCAAGATGACCACTGCCTTGCTAAAGAATCAGAGGGTAAAGGTGATGGACTGGCCAGGCATGTCTCCAGATCTAAACCCTATTGAGCATCTGTGGGGCATCCTCAAATGGAAGGTAGAGGAGCGCAAGGTCTCTAACATCCACCAGCTCCGTGATGTCGTCATGGAGGAGTGGAAGAGGACTCCAGTGGCAACCTGTGAAGCTCTGGTGAACTCCATGCTCAAGAGGGTTAAGGCAGTGCTGGGAAATAATGGTGGCCACACAAGATATTGACACTTTATGCCCAATTTGGACTTTTTCACTTAG
Source organism: Lithobates septentrionalis (assembly GCA_037952835.1). Lineage (NCBI taxonomy): Eukaryota > Metazoa > Chordata > Amphibia > Anura > Ranidae > Lithobates > Lithobates septentrionalis. The sequence continues at coordinate 909,342 of JBBDGP010002348.1, read as the reverse complement.
GGGTGTACTCACTTTTGTTGCCAGCGGTTTAGACATTAATGGCTGTGTGCAGGGGCATTGCTAGGGGGTGGCTTTTGGGGCTATAGCCCCGAATCTGAGGCCAATAGCCCCGAGTCTCTGCAGGGGTCCCCAAGGGGAGGGGAGGTTCTCTGGGGACCCTTATGTAAGTGGGGGGGCTCTCTGGGGACCCTGATGCAAGGGAGATGCTCTCTGGGGACCCTGATTTTAAGGCCTAGGTTCTCTAGGGACCCAGATATAAGGGGGAGGCTCTCTGGGGACCCTAATGTAAGGGGGCCTCTCTGGGAACCCTGATGTAAGTGGGGGGCCCTCTGGGTACCCTGATGGAAGGGGGAGCCTCTCTGAGGACTCTGATGTAAGGAGGAGGCTCTCTGGGGACCCTGATGTAAGGTGATGTAAGGGGGGGGGGCTCTCTGGGGACCCTGATGTAAGCGGGGGGCTCTCTGGGGATATATATACACCCACACGTATATTACTGTATATACATGTGTATGCCCGCCCAAGCGTATGACTTTCTTTACTACGCTGCTATGGGCTCTAGCCCCAGATCTTTTGTAGACCTAGCAACGCCCCTGGCTGTGTGTTGAGTTATTTTGAGGGGACAGAAAATTTACACTGTTATACAAGCTGTACACTCACTACTTTACATTGTAGCAAAGTGTCATTTCTTCAGTGTTGTCACAAAAAGATATAATAAAATATTTACAAAAATGTGAGGGGTGTACTCACTTTTGTGAGATACTGTATGTGTGTGTGTGTATATGTATGCATGTATATATGTATATATTTTTAATATATTCCTCCCCTTATTTATATATATAAATAAAGATATAAAAGATTAAAAGATATAATAAAATATTTACCAAAATGTAAATGTCTATCTATCTATCCATACATACACACATATTAAAAACGTGTGAAAATGAATATGTAAGAATGACATTATGTGCAGAATTCATAGATTTGTAAAAGAGACATCATAACATGTATTTTTGTATCTTTGTATACTGCATGACCATACATATGCAGATACGTACCAATGTATGCTTGTGAGAGATATGTATTATTGTATACTGTATGGCCACACAAATGCAGATACACACCATTGTATGTATGTGTGAGATGGTTACTTACAATCCCACCACCCCCAACCGCAGACTAGGGATACAACGATATGCAAATTTGAAGATGATGACTGTACAGTTCTACTGTAAAAAATGAAATAGTATTAAAGAAGCTGTTATCTACATACATGTATTATAACAGAGTATGTATCTCAATCCCTTCGTTAAGCTCCCCTGGCGAGAGAGTACTTAAAGACTATATCCAGAAGGTCTCCTGCTGGCACAGCCGTTTAAAATGCTCTGCAGCAGGAAGATCTCTGGAGATGGCCTCAATCACCCAGACCTGTAGACCCATAATGGATTCTTTGTGATCCTTCAGAAAGTGTCTGGGGACACTATGTTTGTCACATCCCTGCTCAATGATTCGTCTATGTTTACCAAATCATTGGCGTAAGTGACAGATGGTCCTTCCTACATACAGGAGACCACAAGGACAAGTCAGGCTGTATATGACATACTCACTGGAGCAATTATGTAATTCTTTAATGTTATGTCTTTCCTTTTGAGGTGAAAGTTTTTTGCCCATGATGAACAAATTTGCACATAAGGCATTGTTTTTTCTGGCATTGGAACATGCCTGTCAGTGGAATGAGTGGGACATGAGTGGGGGGGGGGGGGACTTACAAATTCTGCTGGTTACTAATTGGCTTTTGATGTTTTTAGCCCTACGATAGGACACGTTGGGTTTCTGCGTAAGGGACGAGCCTAGAAGGGGCTCTTCCAATAAAATTGGCCAGTGTTTAATAAGAATGTTTTCCATTTTTCTCTGGCAATCATGAAATTGTGTTGTGAACCGAATAGGTTGAGGTTCATCTGATGTGGTGGACTTAAGCAAAGGTTTAATTGTATACTGTTGGTAGGCAGCTTCCACAAGGATAGATGGATATCCTTTACTCAAGAATTTATCGGTAAGGAGACAGCTTTGGGTCTGGTAGTCCTCATCCTGGGTACAATTGCGGCAAATCCTATGAAACTGACTCCGGGGGATATTTTTAATCCACCTGGGATGGTGACAGCTTCGATAATGGATGAATGAATTTCCTGCAGTAGGTTTTGTGTAATTAGTGGCCTCTATGCGTGAGTCACTATAGTACAGTTCCAGGTCCAAAAAGGCCAGTCTGTCAGGATTGACCACATGGGTGAAAGATAGTCCCAGATTGGTATTGTTGCAATGTGATACGAACTGTGTCAGGCTGTCTATGGTGACATTTTATATGATGACTAAGTCATCGATATAGCACCCAAAAAAATTATGTTGGCTGAGAAGGGGTTATTTTGTGAAATGTACTGTAATTCCCAATACCCCATAGTGAGGTTAGCATAGCTGGGGGCAAAATTTGCCCCCATAGCTGTGCCTTGGGTTTGTGAGTAATAAAAGTCCTCAAATTCAAAGTAATTATGCTTTAAGCAGAATTGCGGAGCTTTCAGTATAAAATGGGCCTGCCTAGGGTTAATAAGTGGGTCTACAGAGAGGAAATGCTGGACTGCTATGAGGCCTATCTCATGAGGAACAGATGTATAAAGGGATATGACATCTAGGGACACCCACAAATATGTGGGTTCCCACCTGTAGAAAGAGAGCATCTCCAGTAGATGTGTACTGTCTCTCATGTACGATGGGAGGTCCTGAGCCAAAGGCTGCAAGAACTGATCCACATACATCGAGAAACCACTAGTGACGCTCTTCATGGAGGCAACAATAGGTCATCCTGGTGGGTTATTGGGGTCCTTATGGATTTTAGGCAAATGGTAAAAATAAGGGGTCTTATAAAAACTTTTTATGAGGAAAGAGAACTCGGGTTTTGAAGCTACTGTATTAGCAAATAAGGCTCTGTCAGATGAAATCAACTTATGTAGGAGAATGTTTAATCCCTGTATCACCTGAGGCCAGTAATTTCACTCGGTATATTACAATTAGGGATGAGCTTCGTGTTCGAGTCGAACCCCTGTTCGACTCGAACATCGGCTGTTCGACCGTCCGTCGAATTGCGAACGATATGGGCCGTTCGCGCCAAATTCGTGTGGCGCGTCACGGTCCATAATTCACTGCGGCATCGCAGTGCATTGCTGGCTGATGATTGGCCAAGCATGCACTATGACCCGCATGCTTGGCCAATCACAGCGCCGTCAGTAGAGAGAGCTGTAATTGGCCAAAGCCAGGGTGGCTTTGGCCAATTATGGCTCAGGGGATTTAGTACACGCCCCACACTATATAAGGCCGCCTGCACGGCGGCCCTGTGTAGTGTGTTCCGGTGTGCTGAGAGATAGAGAGAGAGAGAGACAGTGTCATTTGATTTGAGTTAGATAGATTAGGCAGAACAGTCAGTCAGTTAGCTGCACTTACAGTGTATTGTGTATATATATGCATCCCAGGTGTTGCATATATATATATACACTGTATTCAGTTTAGCTAGATCCGTTCCTGTTATCTTCTATCTAGACTATTTACATTTAGTGCAGTGCGTCCTGCTCACAGTGTTCAGCTAGATCCGTTCCTGCTATTTACATTTAGTGCAGTGCGTCCTGCTCACAGTGTTCAGCTAGATCCGTTCCTGCTATTTACATTTAGTGCAGTGCGTCCTGCTCACAGTGTTCAGCTAGATCCGTTCCTGCTATTTACATTTAGTGCAGTGCGTCCTGCTCACAGTGTTCAGCTAGATCCGTTCCTGCTATTTACATTTAGTGCAGTGCGTCCTGCTCCCAGTGTTCAGCTAGATCCGTTCCTGCTATTTACATTTAGTGCAGTGCGTCCTGCTCACAGTGTTCAGCTAGATCCGTTCCTGCTATTTACATTTAGTGCAGTGCGTCCTGCTCACAGTGTTCAGCTAGATCCGTTCCTGTTATTTACATTTAGTACAGTGCGTCCTGCTCACAGTGTTCAGCTAGATCCGTTCCTGTTATCTTCCTACTGACAGGCAGGCTTGTCTGGTTACAGTATATAAAGCTACCTGAAGAAAATTACAGGTGTTCTATCCCAGCTTAGTGCAGCTACAGGCCATTAGTATGTCTGGAAGGCCAAGAAGGAGAGGCAGACAGTCACAAGCCAATAAGAGAGGGCAAGCAGGCTCTGTGTCTAGTGCTGGTCGTGGAGACGGTGCATCCTCATCAGCACGTGGCCATGGGACACGTTTGGCCTTTTTTTCGGCAGCTGGCCGTGTTGAGCCGCAACATGCGGAAGACTTGGTCGAGTGGATGACCAAGCCGTCCTCATCCTCCTCATCCTCTCTCACCCATGCCCAGGGTGCTTTGTCTGGCAAAGCAGCGGCCTCTTCCCTCAGCTCAATGTCATCAGTGACTCCTTCCCTAGCTCCACCATGTCCTCCTGAGGATTCCCTCGAACTGTTTGACCACAGTGTTGGGTACATGCTCCAGGAGGATGCCCAGCGTTTGGAAGGCTCTGATGATGATACTGAGCTCGATGAAGGCAGTAACATGAGCACGGACAGAGGGGGTGCCCAAGAAGGACAGCAATCTGGCAGTCATGCTCCCCCTGCTGCAGCATACTGCCAGGTTTGCTCCAGTGATGAGGAGGGAGGGGATGATGAGGTCACTGACTCAACGTGGGTGCCTGATAGGAGAGAGGAGGAGGAGGAGGAGGAGGAGGAGGCGGCACATCACCAACGAGGCAGGATGCCCTCCAGGGGCCAGCCTAAGGGCAGCACATTGACTGCATCACACCCCAAAGCTCCACATGTGCAGGACGCTGCAGTCTCTGCGCGTTATTCAAAAAGTTCTTTGGTGTGGGCCTTTTTTGAGACGAGTGCATCAGATCGCACCGCTGCTATTTGCAACATATGTCTCAAGCGTATCTCGCGTGGCCAAAACATCTCCCGCTTGGGTACCACATGCTTGGCCAGACATATGTTGACCTGCCATGCAGTTCGTTGGCAAGCGTATCTAAAAGACCCACACCAAAGAACAAAGAGGATCTCTCCTTGCTCCTCATCAGCTGAGATTTCCAACCCCACTAGACCTTCAGTCCTCTCTGAGACCTGCAGTGAAAGGAATGAAGGTGTAGAATTAGGTGTGTCACAGCCAAGTACTTGTGGGCAATCTGCTTTTGGTACACCGACGTCAGATTGTACCAGGCAAATTTCCCTGCCCCAGCTGCTGCACCGCCGAAAGAAGTTTGCTCCCAGCCATCCACATGCCCAGCGGTTGAATGCTAGCTTGGCAAAATTGCTAGCACTTCAACTGCTGCCTTTTCAGTTGGTAGACTCTGCCCCCTTCCGTGAGTTTGTGGAATGTGCGGTTCCTCAGTGGCAGGTACCCAAACGCCACTTTTTCTCACGGAAGGCGATTCCGGCTCTCTACCGGCATGTGGAAGGCAATGTCCATGCCTCGCTGGACAGGGCGGTCAGCGGTAAGGTGCATATTACCGCTGACTCATGGTCCAGCAGGCATGGACAGGGACGTTACCTAAGTTTCACGGCGCATTGGGTGACTCTGCTGGCAGCTGGGAAGGATGCAGGACAAGGTGCAGTAGTGTTGGAGGTTGTTCCGCCACCACGCCTCCAAAATGCTGATTGTGACACACCTCTCTCCTCCACCCCCTCCTCTTCTTCTTCCTCCATGGCCTCTTCCTCGGAACCAGCTGTGCTCCGTAGGCGTTCAAGGGGCTACGCAAGTACGCAGGCCAAAAGATGCCATGCGGTGCTTGAGCTGGTGTGCTTGGGGGACAGGAGCCACACTGGGGCAGAGGTTCTGTCAGCTCTGCAGGGGCAGGTTCAGAGGTGGTTGACGCCACGCCAACTTAAGGCAGGAATGGTGGTTTGCGACAATGGCACCAACCTCCTCTCTGCCCTCCGACAGGGACAAATGACCCATGTGCCCTGTTTGGCTCACGTCCTTAACTTGGTGGTGCAGCGGTTCTTGGGCAGGTACCCGGGCTTACAGGATGTCCTGAGGCAGGCCAGGAAAGTCTGTGTGCATTTCCGCCGGTCATATAATGCCAGTGCTCGGCTGACGGACCTCCAAAAGGAGTTTAACCTGCCCAAGAACCGCCTAATCTGTGACATGCCCACCAGGTGGAACTCAACGTTGGCCATGCTGCAGCGGCTGCACACGCAGCAGAGGGCCATCAATGAGTACCTGTGCGACTATGGCACCAGGACAGGGTCAGGGGAGCTTGGTTTTTTTTCCCCACGCCAGTGGGCCATGATCAGGGATGCATGCACTGTCCTGTCACCATTCGAGGAGGCCACGAGGATGGTGAGCACTGACAGTGCATGCATCAGTGACACTGTCCCCCTTGTCCACCTGTTGGAGCACACGCTGCGTGGAATAATGGACAGGGCACTTGAGGCAGAACAGAGGCAGGAAGAGGAGGACTTCCTTAGCTCTCAAGGCCCCCTTTATCCAGGCAGTGTTCCTGCGTGCCCGCCGATCACACAGGAAGAGGACGAGGAGGAGGAGGAGGAGGAGGAAGATTGTGTCAGTATGGAGGTGGAGCCTGGCACTCAGCATCAGCAGCAGTCTTTAAGGGATCAGTCCCAAGGAACACATGGACTTGTACGTGGCTGGGAGGAGGTGGCTGCGGACGTTGTCGTCCTTAGTGACCCAGAGGACTCCGGACCGAATGCCTCAGCAAACCTACGCTGCATGGCCTCCCTGATCCTGCAAAGCCTGCGTAAGGATCCTCGTATTCGTGGTATCAAGGAGAAGGACCAATACTGGCTGGCAACCCTCCTTGATCCACGTTACAAGGGTAAGGTTGCGGACCTTATCTTGCCATCGCAGAGGGAGCAGAGGATGAAACATCTTCGGGAGGCCTTGCAGAAAGGTCTGTGCAACGCGTTCCCAGAGACTGGGAGGTTACAAACTCCTGTTTCTGGACAACGTGTTGCTGAGGCTTCGGTCAGTCAAAGAAGGAGCGGTGGAGAAGGTGGCCGTCTGACCGATGCGTTCAGACAATTTTTTGGTCCGCAGCCCCAAGGTATGATCGGTTCCAGCAACCATCGCCAGCGTCTGTTTTACATGGTGCAGGAATACCTAGGGGCAAGATCAGACTTGGACACCTTTCCCACCGAAAATCCTCTGGGTTACTGGGTCTTGAGGATGGATCACTGGCCAGAGCTTGCACAGTATGCAATTGAGCTACTGGCCTGTCCTGCATCCAGCGTTCTTTCGGAACGCACATTCAGTGCTGCTGGAGGCGTGGTAACCGATCACAGGGTGCGTCTGTCCACCGACTCGGTCGATCGGCTGACCTTCATAAAAATGAATCAGTCTTGGATCACCACCAGCTACCAAGCACCTGATGCTGATGTAACCGAATAATTTTTTTTGAAATCTCAGATCCCTTCAAAGACTGCCTATGCTGATGCTGAGTGACTATCCCTGAGTAATTATCCTCTTCCTCCTCAATCATCACGCTGATAGCTTGTAAGAACATTTTTGGTTCTGGGCGCCACCACCAGTGCCTAAGGCACAATTTTTCAGCCCCTGTTTAACAGGGGCGTGTAATTACAATTTTTGATGTAATACTTTGCAGCAGGGCTCGTTCCTGCGTTCCAACTAGAGTGTCTGTGAGGGGTTGCAGTGTTGTGGCACCAGCACCAGTGCCTAAGGCCCAATTTTTCTGCCCCTGTCTAACAGGGGCGTGTAATTACAATTTTTGATGCAATACTTTGCAGCAGGGCTCGTTCCTGCGTTCCAACTAGAGTGTCTGTGAGGGGTTGCAGTGTTGTGGCACCAGCACCAGTGCCTAAGGCCCAATTTTTCTGCCCCTATCTAACAGGGGCGTGTAATTACAATTTTTGAAGCAATACTTTGCAGCAGGGCTCGTTCCTGCGTTCCAACTAGAGTGTCTGTGAGGGGTTGCAGTGTGGTGGCACCAGCACCAGTGCCTAAGGCCTAATTTTTCAGCTCCTGTTCAACAGGGGCATGTAATTACAATTCTTGATCTAATATTTCACAGCAGGGCCCTGTGAGGGCTTACAGTGTTGTGGCCACAGCAACACCTAAGGCCCAAATTTCTGCTGAGTATATAGGGCAGGACCCTACTTTCAAACATCTAACTTACAAACGACTCCTACTTGCAAACGGAAGGAGACAACAGGAAGTGAGATGAAATCTACCCCTAGGAAGGGAAATTCTCTCCTGTAAGAGTTAATATGGGAAAACAATTTCTCCTTTCCACTGATGCTTTCCAATCCTTGTTCCACAAAAAAAAACAAATTTTCAAAAAACATTTTTCATTGGGACAAAAAAGTGAGGTGAAATCTTCTGAAGAGGAGGAAAGACAGCAAAACAAATGTCACAGGGGTGATAACCCTTCCCTATGTTTTCCAAAAAGCTTAGAAAAGATTTTTTGGCTGGAGCTAAACACGTTAAAAATGTTCAAAATTACAAACAGATTCTACTTAACAACAAACCTACAGTCCCTGTCTTGTTTGCACCGCCTGTATACTGCTGTTCAGAGTATATAGGGCCTGGTGGCCCCACACCTTTCCTTATTTTAATTTGGGTGCGGGGTTCCCCTTAATATCCATACAAGACCCAAAGGGCCTGGTAATGGACTGGGGGGTACCCATGCCGTTTGTCTCACTGATTTTCATCCATATTGCCATGACCCGACATGACATTAAACCCGCAAGCAGTTTTAAATGAGATTTTTTCCTTTAAAAATGACATTTGGTGCAGGGACTGTTCTAAACATGGGAAACACGCGTCACTTTACAGGCATACTATAGACACCCCCCAGGTACGATATTTAAAGGAATATTTCACTTTTTTTTTTTACTTTAAGCATCATTAAAATCACTGCTCCCGAAAAAACGGCCGTTTTTAAAAGTTTTTTTTGCATTGATACATGTCCCCTGGGGTAGGACCCGGGTCCCCAAACCCTTTTTAGGACAATACCATGCAAATTAGCCTTTAAAATGAGCACTTTTGATTTCGAACGTTCGAGTCCCATAGACGTCAATGGGGTTCTAACGTTCGTGCGAACTTTCGGTCCGTTCGCGGGTTCTGGTGTGAACCGAACTGGGGGGTGTTCGGCTCATCCCTAATTACAATATACCTAGTGAAATGACACAACCACTGTACAGTGCCTTGCAAAAGTATTCATCCCCTTGGTATTTTTCGTGTTTTGTTGCCTCTCAATTACCATGGATTGTTTGAGGATTTGGATCATTTAACTTACAGAACATGCCCACAACTTTGAAGATGTTTTTCTTTTTTTTTTGTTTGCTTTGTGAAGCAAACAAAAAATAAGACAAAATAACAGAAAAAGTCAATGTGCATAACTATTCACCCCCCTAAAGTCAATACTTTGTAGAGCCACCTTTTGCGGCTGTCACAGCTCCAAGTCACTTTGGATAAGTCTCTATGAGCTTGCCACATCTTACCACTGAGATTTTTGCCCATTCCTCCTTGCAAAACTGCTCCAGCTCCTTCAAGTTGGATGGTTTGTGCTTGTGAACAGCAATCTTTAAGCCTGACCAGAGATTTTCTATTGGATTGAGGTCTGGGCTTTGACTAGGCCATTCCAACACATTTACATGTTTTTTGGGGTCATTGTCCTGCTGGAAGGTGAACCTTCATCCTAACCTCAAATCACACACAGAGTGGTACAAGTTTTGCTCAAGAATATCCCTGTATTTAGCACCATCCATCTTTCCCTCAACGCTGACCAGTTTGCCAGTTCGGACTGCTGAAAAACATCCCCAAAGCATGATGCTGCCACCACCATGTTTCAGTGTGGGGATGGTGTTCTTTGGGTAATGTGATGTGTTGCTTTTGCGCCAGACATAGCGTTTTCTTTGATGACCAAAAAGTTAAAATTTTAGTCTCATCAGACCAGAGCACCTTCCTCCATACATTTTGGGAGTCTCCCACATGCCTTTTCGTAGAATCAAAACGTGCCATTTTGTTTTTTGCTGAAAGTAATGGCTTTCTTCTGGCCACTCTGCCATAAAGCCCAACTCTATAGAGCGTACAGCTTATTGTCGTCCTATGTACAGATACTCCAGTCTCTGCTGTGGAACTCTGCAGCTCCACCAGGGCTCCCTTAGGTCTCTGTGCTGACTCTCTTATTAACCACTTGAGCCCCGGACCATTATGCTGCCTAAGGACCAGAGGTCTTTTTCCAATTTGGCACTGCGTCGCTTTAACTGCTAATTGCGCAGTCATGCAATGCTGTACCCAAACGAAATTTGCGTCCTTTTCTTCCCACAAATAGAGCTTTCTTTTGATGGTATTTGATCACCTCTGCGGTTTTTATTTTTTGCGCTATAAATGGAAAAAGACCGAAAATTTTGAAAAAAAATGATATTTTCTACTTTTTGTTATAAAAAAAATCCAATAAACTCAATTTTAGTCATACATTTAGGCCAAAATGTATTCGGCCACATGTTTTTGGTAAAAAAAAATGTCAATAAGCGTATATTTATTGGTTTGCGCAAAAGTTATAGCGTCTACAAACTAGGGTACATTTTCTGTAATTTACACAGCTTTTAGTTTATGACTGCCTATGTCATTTCTTGAGGTGCTAAAATGGCAGGGCAGTACAAAACCCCCCCAAATGACCCCATTGTGGAAAGTAGACACCCCAAGGAAATTGCTGAGAGGCATGTTGAACCCATTGAATATTTATTTTTTTTGTCCCAAGTGATTGAATAATGACAAAAAAAAAAATATTTACAAAAAGTTGTCACTAAATGATATATTGCTCACACAGGCCATGGGCCTATGTGGAATTGCACCCCAAAATACATTCTGCTGCTTCTCCTGAATATGGGGATACCACATGTGTGGGACTTTTTGGGAGCCTAGCCGCGTACGGGACCCCGAAATCCAATCACCGCCTTCAGGATTTCTAAGGGCGTAAATTTATGATTTCACTCTTTACTGCCTATCACAGTTTCGGAGGCCATGGAATGCCCAGGTGGCACAAAACCCCCCCAAATGACCCCATTTTGGAAAGTAGACACCCCAAGCTATTTCCAGAGAGGCATATTGAGTCCATGGAATATTTTATATTTTGACACAAGTTGCGGGAAAGTGACACATTTTTTTTTTTTTTTTGCACAAAGTTGTCACTAAATGATATATTGCTCACACAGGCCATGGGCATATGTGGAATTGCACCCCAAAATACATTTAGCTACTTCTCCTGAGTACGGGAATACCACATGTGTGGGGCTTTTTGGGAGCCTAGCCGTGTACGGGACCCCGAAAACCAATCACCGCCTTCAGGATTTCTAAGGGTGAAAATTTTTGATTTCACTCTTCACTGCCTATCACAGTTTCGGAGGCCATGGAATGCCCAGGTGGCACAAAACCCCCCCAAATGACCCCATTTTGGAAAGTAGACACCCCAAGCTATTTGCTGAGAGGCATGGTGAGTATTTTGCAGCTCTCATTTGTTTTTGAAAATGAAGAAAGACAAGAAAAAACTTTTTTTTTTCTTTTTTCAATTTTCAAAACTTTGTGACAAAAAGTGAGGTCTGCAAAATACTCACTATACCTCTCATCAAATAGCTTGGGGTGTCTACTTTCCAAAATGGGGTCATTTGGGGGGGGTTTGTGCCACCTGGGCATTCCATGGTCTCCGAAACTGTGATAAGCAGTCAAGAGAGAAATCAAAAATTCACGCCCTTAGAAAGCCTGAAGGCGGTGCTTGGTTTTCGGGGTTCCGTACGCGGCTAGGCTCCCAAAAAGTCTCACACATGTGGTATCCCCGTACTCAGGAGAAGCAGCAGAATGTATTTTGGGGTATAATTTCACATATTCCCATAGCATGTTTGAGCAATATATCATTTAGTGACAATTTTGTGCAAAAAAAAAAAAAAATTGTCTCTTTCCCGCAACTTGTGTCGCAATATAAAATATTCCATGGACTCGACATGCCTCTCAGCAAATAGCTTGGGGTGTCTACTTTCCAAAATGGGGTCATTTGGGGGGGTTTTGAACTGTCCTGGCATTTTATGCACAACATTTAGAAGCTTATGTCACACATCACCCACTCTTCTAACCACTTGAAGACAAAGCCCTTTCTGACACTTATTGTTTACATGAAAAAGTTTTTTTTTTTTGCAAGAAAATTACTTTGAACCCCCAAACATTATATATTTTTTTAAAGCAAATGCCCTACAGATTAAAATGGTGGGTGTTTCATTTTTTTTTTCACACAGTATTTGCGCAGCGATTTTTCAAACGCATTTTTTGGGGAAAAAACACACTTTTTTAAATTTTAATGCACTAAAACACACTATATTGCCCAAATGTTTGATGAAATAAAAAAGATGATCTTAGGCCGAGTACATGGATACCAAACATGACATGCTTTACAATTGCGCACAAACGTGCAGTGGCAACAAAATAAATACATTTTTAAAAGCCTTTAAAAGCCTTTACAGGTTACCACTTTAGATTTACAGAGGAGGTCTACTGCAAAAATTACTGCCCTCGATCTAACCTTCGCGGTGATACCTCACATGCATGGTGCAATTGCTGTTTACGTTTGACGACAGACCGCCGCTTGCGTTCGCCTTAGTGCGAGAGCAGGGGGCGACAGGGGTGCTTTTTTTTTTTTCTTTATTATTTTTTTGCTTTTTTATCTTATTTTTAAACTGTTCCTTTCATTTTTATTTTTTTTTAATCATTTTTATTGTTATCTCGGGGAATGTAAATATCCCCTATGATAGCAATAGGTAGTGACAGGTACTCTTTTTTGAAAAAATTGGGGTCTATTAGACCCTAGATCTCTCCTCTGCCCTCAAAGCATCTGACCACACCAAGATCGGTGTGATAAAATGCTTCCCCAATTTCCCAATGGCGCTATTTACATCCAGCGAAATCTAAGTCATAAAATGCTCGTAGCTTCCGGTTTCTTAGGCCATAGAGATGTTTGGAGCCACTCTGGTCTCTGATCAGCTCTATGGTCAGCTGGCTGAATCACCGGCTGCATTTTCAGGTTCCCTGTTGAGACAGGAGAGCCAGAGAAAAAACACGGAAGACGGTGGGGGGGGGGGCATTCCCTCCCACGGCTTGTAAAAGCAGTCTAGAGGCTAATTAGCCACTAGGATTGCTTTTACATGAAAGCCGACCACTGGCTGAAAAGAATGATACCAAGATGATACCTAAACCTGCAGGCATCATTCTGGTATAACCACTCAAAGTTGTGAATGGCGTACCTGAAGACAAAAAAATGGTTAACAATAAAGCACAGTAAACGGTAAAGTATAAAAAATTGCATACCTGAAAAGCAAACATGATAAAACATAATAACAATAAAACATTGCAGAATAGAATACAGTAAAAAAGAGCAGAACAATAGAGAGAATAGAGAGAGAGAGAACAATAAAACGACAACTATTTTTTTTTATTTTATATATATATATATATATATTTTTTTTTTTTACACTTTTTTTGTAACTAACTTTTATAACTGTAACCGGTTCCAGGTTCGGGTCTCTCAAAATGCGATGGCATCTTGGGAGACCCTGTGAAAGTGTGCCTAGTATGTGCAATGCTGTACCCTACGCTAATACTCAACTAGTGAATGGTAGCGTTCAAAACATTCACCAATGCAAAGACCAGGATTGTCAGGACAGGAGGGACAATAATAGCGGGTGTCACGCCTATATCTGCACTTGCTGCAGACACAACATCTTTTTTGGGGGGTTCGCTGGGTAGGGGTACTCGGGAGGACATAAAGAAAATGCCTCTCATGCAGCCGACTGCATTTGGTTGGGGATGTGAATGGGGGAAGTACGGGCGCTGCAGAAGCGGTGGGTTCCCAATTAGGATTGGCGAATGCAGTAGGAAGGGCACTATGGGCACGACGGGCCTGTGTTTGTCTTTTTGGTGGCAGCGGGACACTACTTGTGCTTGCCACCTCACCAGCTTGAACTGCACTTATGGGACTCGCCACGTCACCAAGTGTTACTGCAGTGCTGGTTTGACTACGACCGGGGTGTACTAGGCCGCTGGCGCTTGCCAGTTCACCAAAACGCTACCAAAAAATCTGTTAGCGATCGCAGGGATCAGGCCTGACTCTGCGAACGCTGCAGTTATGCGTTTTAGTCTTTTGTAAGTGACAGTGATCGATCGATACTGCACTTGGGTGGGCTGGGCTGGGCCGGGCGGAGGGGCAAAACGCAGGTGCTAGCAGGTATCTGGGCTGATCCCACTAACACTGCGTTTGTGAGAACCCTAAACTGCTGGGGATGCTAGTATAGATCTGATCGGATCAGATATTGATCCGTTCAGATACTATACCACTAAGGGTGGTGTACAGTGCGTGCGTGGGTGTTAGCGGTACTGGCGCTAACCTGACGCTGCCTGGGGCTGGTGCTTGCCAGTTCACCAAAATACTACCAAAAAAACTGTTAGCGATCGCAGGGATCAGGCCTGACTCTGTGAACGCTGCAGTTATGCATTTAGTGTTTTGTAAGTGTCAGTGATCGATCGATACTGCACTTGGGTGGGCTGGGCCGGGCGGAGGGGCAAAACGCAGGTGCTAGCAGGTATCTGGGCTGATTCCGCTAACACTGCGTTTTTGGGAACCCTAAACTGCTGGGGACACTAGTATAGATCTGATCGGATCAGATATTGATCCGTTCAGATACTATACCACTAAGGGAGGCGTATGCTGCGTGCGTGGGTGTTAGCGGTACTGGCGCTAACCTGACCCTGCCTGGGGCTGGTGCTTGCCAGTTCACCAAAATACTACCAAAAAAACTGTTAGCGATCGCAGGGATCAGGCCTGACTCTGCGAACGCTGCAGTTATGCGTTTAGTCTTTTGTAAGTGACAGTGATCGATCGATACTGCACTTGGATGGGCTGGGCTGGGCCGGGCGGAGGGGCAAAACGCAGGTGCTAGCAGGTATCTGGGCTGATCCCGCTAACACTGCGTTTTTGGGAACCCTAAACTGCTGGGGACGCTAGTATAGATCTGATCGGATCAGATATTGATGCGTTCAGATACTATACCACTAAGGGAGGTGTATGCTGCGTGCGTGGGTGTTAGCGGTACTGGCGCTAATCTGACGCTGCCTGGGGCGACGCATATCACCGCCGGGCGATCAGGGGGCTAAACCTTTATTCGGTAATAAACGGCGGGTGCCCTGACACTATAAAAAATAAACAAACTAACCAGCGTCAACCGTAACGGTTATACGGTGATCAGTGGTGAAAGGGTTAACTAGGGGGCAATCAAGGGGTTAAAACATTTATTCGGTAGTATATGGGGGTCCCTGACGCTATAAAACGCTGACGGCGAACCTAAATATTTATGTCCCTAACTAGCGTCACCAGCGACACTAATACAGCGATCAGAAAAATGATCGCTTAGTGACACTGGTGACAGGGGGTGATCAAGGGGTTAAAACTTTATTAGGGGGGGTTAGGGGGGTACCCTAGACCTAAAGGGGGGTAATACTCACTGTCCCAACACTAACTGTCACAAACTGACACCAATGCAGTAATCAGAAAAAAAAAAAAAAAACTGCTGGTGTCAGTTTGTGACAGGGGGGGGGGGGGTGATTGGGGGGGATCGGGGGGCGATCGGGGGGGGATCGGGGTGTTTTGTGTGCCTGGCATGTTCTACTGTGTGTGTGTGTGTTGGTGCACTCACATTGATGTCTTCTCTCCTCGGGCCGGAACGGAAATTACCGAGCCGAGGAGAGATGACATCATTTCCTTTGCTGCTGTTTAGCATACAGCAGCAAAGGAATGATTCGATTGGCCGGCGGCGATCGCGAGGGGGGGGCCACGAACGGATGGTCTCCCCCTCACCACCGATCGCCGGGGCACAAAGGACGACCGCCTCGGGCACCGGGGGGGGGTCCGATCGGACCCCCCACCCGCGGAAGGCAAATCACGTACACTGTACGTGATTTTGCCTGTCCGTGCCACTTTGCCGACGTACATCGGCGTGAGGCGGTCGTCAAGTGGTTAATGCCCTCCTTGCCCGGTCCGTGAGTTTTGGTGTGCGGCCGTCTCTTGGCAGGTTTGCTGTTGTGCCATGTTCTTTCCATTTGGTTATGATAGATTTGATGGTGCTCCTAGGGATCATCAAAGATTTGGATATTTTTTTTTATAACCTAACCCTGACTTGTACTTCTCAACAACATTGTCCCTTAC
Organism: Lithobates septentrionalis; assembly: GCA_037952835.1. NCBI lineage: Eukaryota > Metazoa > Chordata > Amphibia > Anura > Ranidae > Lithobates > Lithobates septentrionalis. The sequence continues at coordinate 893,106 of JBBDGP010002348.1, read as the reverse complement.
TTGTTTGGAGAGTTCCTTGTTTGGTTAGTGGTGCCTCTTGCTTAGATGTTGCAGCCTCTGGGGCCTTTCAAAAAGGTGTGTATATGTAACGACAGATCATGTGACACTTGGATTGCACACAGGTGGACATCATTTCACTATTTATGTGACTTCTGAAGGTAATTGGTTGCACCAGAGCTTTTTATGGGCTTCATAACAAAGGGGGTGAATACATACGCACATGCCAATTATCAGTTTTTTATTTTTGAAAAATAGTTTTATGTATATATTTTTCTAATTTTAGTTCACCAACTTAGACTATTGTGTTCTGATCCATCACATATAATTCAGATTTAAAAAAAACATTGAACTAAAGGCTGTAATGTAACAAAATAGGCAAAAAGCCAAGGGAGTGAATACTTTTGCAAGACACTGTAATTGTAGAAAAAGGTATATATAAATAGGCAGTGATGGGAAAACTCTGGACATTTGTCAGGGTATAAACCAAGCATAAAAAGTTTGTTGGTATGGTTGTTGCTTACTTGAACAGTTTGTATATGTAATATGTAAATTCTCAGAAAAGGGCAATAAAAACCATTCTGTATGTGACCTGTTCACCCCACAATGCTCATGTCACGTGTGGGTTTTTTTTCACACAGGAAAATGCATACATGTTGCAGATACCTGAGCAGACAAAATCTGCACATGATACCAGTTTTGTGGTGTGGACAGGGCACAAAACATTGGTTTTCATTCATTGTGCTCTTGCAGAAAAAGGTGCAGAAGAACTCATGTCTCTGTACACGGTGTGATTAAGGCCTAAAGAATGTCTTCAAAAGCAAGTTGTTATGGAACAAAGTTTTAAAGAACAATGTAATTTCTTATAACAGTAAGAAAAATGTAAAAAAAATCATATTTGAACTGTGTCATTTATTTTATGTGTAAGTGAGAATGGAACCACTTGCCCTACGGTAGGTTTTACCTCTTCATGACCAGGCCATTTTTTGTTATTCAGCACTGTGCTACTTTAACTGGGGTCGTTCTTTTTCAAACAAATAGTGCTTTATTTTGGTGGTATTTGATCACCACTTTTTTTTTAAATGGATATAGATTTGTTATAAAACATCCAATAAAAATCAGATTTCCTAATAAAGAAAAGAAAAAAATGAAATTCCCTTTAATATGTATTCTGATACATGTCTCTGGTAAAAAAAAATCCAAATAAGTGTATATTAAAGTGGAGTTCCACCCACTTTTACAACTCTTCAGCATCCCTCACTAAACTGTGCACTGTAAATGAATTGGATATTTTAAAAAAAAAAATCTAAGCACTTACTGTATATCTGCTGTATTCATTTTTCACTTCCTCCTCCCTGGCCGCGGCCCATCGCATCATTTCCTGTTTGCAATGCCTTCTGGGAAGGGGCGGCAACTTCCTCTGACACTGCCGTTGCTATGGAAACCTGACCTGAAACCTATTACACTGCTTGTGCTGCACTGAGCATGTGCGAGATCTGCAAGCATGAGATCCAGGAAGAAATACAGTCTGGCTTCAGATGCCCACACTTAAGATGACCACGGCCTGCTGTAAGTTTATAAAAAAACAAACTACTGCTATAAACTAACAAAACAGACCTTAGTTTACAGACCAACTTTACTAGAATACATTAAGCTTGTGTATTATAGGGGTATTTTTATTTAAAAAGTATCATTTCGACCGGAACACCACTTTAATTGGTTTGTTTGAAAATTATAGCATCTACAAATATGGAATTTACACAGCTATAGGTACTATAATGGCAGTGATCAGTGACGTACAGTGTGATTGTGATAGTGCGGTGGGCAATCTGGAGCTAACACACTGGCTGGGAGGGACACTAACTGACTGACATCAATAGTGACACTAATACAGTGATCAGCTAAAAATACTGTATTAATGACACTGGCTGGGAAAGGATTAATGTCTACGAGCAATCAAGGGGTTATCTGTGAAGTGTAATGTGTGTAATATGTGCTGCTGTTAACAGATTCAGTTGTCAGGGAGAAGAAGCAGCCAGATCACCGTGCTCTGAACAGAGTCCTGTGTCTTTGTAAATGTGATTTTGAAAAAGCTGGTCAGCAGGTTTCAGCCACAATCGTTGGCTGAAACCTGTTGATTAACTTGTGACACGTCCTTAAGGTGGTTGTACACCCTCTACAACCACTTTCACCTACAGGTAAGCCTATATTAAGGCTTACCTGTAGGTGCTTGAAATATCTCCTAAACCTCCATGGTTTAGGAGATATTTATGAAAAAGCCGAGCGCCAATGACTACGGTCAGAATGTCATCGGCGCATGCACACTTTAGAAAGGGCACATCGTACCGTTTCTAATAGGGGTCATGCTGTGACTGGCGGCTTCCGCGCACATGTGCGGGAGTGACGTCACGCGACTCCGGACAGTCACAGAGCTGGAGTTCGCGGCCCCGGAAGGAAGAGGGGCCAAGATGGACGCTCCCTGCTAGTGGGGACAACGGTGACATCGGGGGCTTCGGTTTTAGGTAAGTGACACATAATGGGCTATTATGCGATGTATAGTAGCCCATTATGCTTTACCTTTGCAGGGAAATAAAGAGGAAGTGAAACCCACCAGGGTTTACTTCCTCTTTAACCCAGAAGTAGGCCTATGTCGTACAGTTACATGGTCTGGCCTGCCTGTGCCGCTTGTTTGCAGTAAAATTTGGGCAAGTGGCAAGAGGTTAATGTAAAATGGATGTTTGGAAAAACTAAGATAACACAAGTAACACTTACTTGGTCTTTTTAAGGCAATTGGTTTGCATGGTTTTAACAAGTAAAGCGGGTTGCTGTGCAAGTAAAGGCAACTCAAACATTTAAAGTTGCAGAAAATATCCCATTAGTTAGCCCAACTTAAATAAATGTGTCATTTGGAATACAATGCACAGTGAACTTAACTTGAAACTATTTTGTTATTTGAAATATCAAATTTGAGTACTCCATACTGAGTTAAGAGTTTGCCTAAAGTACATTTTTCAAGCACTATACACTATTTGTTTTTAGTTGAGTGTACTAAAGTGTAAGTACACCACACTCAATAAGCATTTGTAGGTAGAAAATAAAATTCCTATCCCAGTTGTTGTTTTTTGAGGCAATCGGTTTGCATGCTTTTTTTAAGTAAGGTTTACTAATTGGATTTTACAGTGCACCATCTACTTCCTGAACTAAGATGGCAGCTTAGAGATGACACAATCAGCTAAATTCTAGTGCCTTACACATATCAGTCTAAGCCTCTGCTTCAGCCTTCCACCATGTGAGTTGCTACAAAGTCACAATGTACAGTTTAATCACTGGGGGAGAGGAGACTGAGAAAATGCTTACCCCTAACTGCAGCAGACTGATGACATCATCTAGGTATAGGCAGGATTATGCTCCAGGATGACTTGTTATTGATCAATGGTACAGGTGCAGGCTTGTAATGTTTTTGAAAAGTCCACTTTAAACCCCATATATTCTCTTACACTATGCAACCTTTATCCAAGAAAATTAATAGGAAAGAAAGAAAGAAAGAAAGAAAGAAAGAAAGAAAGAAAGAAAGAAAGAAAGAAAGAACAGATACATAAAAGGACATATGTAGAGTGGAGGTAAAAAAGGAGTGAGGAAAGAGGGATGGAAAAAGAAGGTTTAAATGGAGAAAGAAGAATCAAGGATGGAAGAACAAAAGAAAGGAAGAAGAAAGAGATGACGAAAGGGATAAAGATAGAGTGGGAGAAAAGGAAGGAAGGAGGGAAGGAAGGATAAAATTGAAACAGAAATGGAATAAGGAAGGAAGGCAGAAAAAAAGGAAGGAAAAGATGAAGAAAGGGACAAAGGTAATGTGGAAGAAAGGAAGGAGTAAGGAAGGAGGGACAAAAAGAAGGAGGGAAAGGAAAGAAGGTTGAAAAAGGGAAGGAAGAAAGGGAAAAGGTCTGGTAGGGAGAAAGGAAGGAAGGAGCAAGGAATGAAGATCAAAAGAAAGATGGAAGGAAAGAAGGGATAAAGAAAGAGACAAAGGTAAAGCCGGAGAGGGGAAAGAAAGGAGTGATAAAGGAGGGATGGGAGGAAGGAAAAAAAGGGAAGGAAGGAAGGGAAAGTGATAGTTAGATAGAATGGAAGGAGGGAAGGGAAGGAAGAAAGAAAGAAAGAAAGAAAGAAAGAAAGAAAGAAAGAAAGAAAGAAAGAAATCATCCACCTCTATGAGCATAATCAAATTTAGCAATTCCAGAATACACTTTACACAGGAAAATCAGACCTGGAGGAGGGTTTATCAAACGAGATAATGCCGGGATCTGAAATCTTATAATAAACATCCTCATAAAAGGATCCCTTCTTTGATTTGCTCTATCTTCCTGTGTTGTAATGATGATTTATCTCTTCTGTGTGGACCAGGTGGTGGCCTTAGTATGTAATTATGTTACATTGAAGTGGAGCATTACTTACAGATAGTATCATAAAGCAACGCATCCAATAGGTACAGATACACTTTATTTATACGTAACGCAGAAAACCACTTTAGCAGTTGCTGTTATTAGGCTTTATTACAGGTCCCCGTTTTACAGTGATCCGATAGCGTGCTGCTGCCTTCCCTTTGCCGCAGGTTTCTGCGGCTCCCTGCTGCACTGGCATAAGTTACAAAACGCCTGGATTACTCTCAGCTCTGCGGGAACTACAGTATCTTTTGAGTTCCCGCAACTTCTACGCCTTTATTTTTGAGTGCCGTTAATAGCTCTGTCTCTATAAAGGAGATAGAAACGTGGGTTTAATCGCACTTTTAATTCCTGCACTGTCCTTTTCAGCACAACAGTGGGGCTCCCTCATTGCTTTGTACTGCGATGCACCGCGTGATCCCTGTGAGGGGGAGAAGGGGGGGGGGGGGGCGAAGGTGGCTGACGCATACATCGCCGTGTCTCTTTCACTTCATCTCCGGTGCGTTGCTGGTTATCACACTGAAAATGGAATCCATTACCTTTTCTTCCCCTTGGTTGCACAAGTCTTCGACTGCTGGCTGGGGTTAATCATGGTGTTAAGCAGGTCATGGAAAAAAAAAATATATATAAATAAATAAAGTGCGTCGGTGTGCCGAGAGGGCCTCAGCCGAGTACGCTTTCTTCTTCTGGGTCTTTGTCGCGGAAGAGCTGCAATAATCTTTGGCCGGTATTCACGCCGGTGGCTTTTGTGTTCGAATTTTAATCCTTTTTTTATCTGTCGGTGGTTGAGTCAAATTTAACGCCGGTGCAAGAGTTGCCAAAAAAGTCAGCCAGGAATGAAAATTCTGAAAAGGAAAGAGAGAAGGAAGGATTTAGGGATTTGGCTCTGGAAATGACCCTGCTTTGTCAGTTTTTACATGACGCTGGTTTTAATCCTACGGTTCACCTTTTTTTATCGGTTTGCAACCATTCGAAGAAAACACAAAATCCACCGGAACCTGGCTAGCTGTATTTTCTCAAAAATATACAGATTTTCTCATTTATCATCAACACTAAAATGAGGAACTTTCGCAGCAGTGCTGCCCAACCGGGTACTTATGGGTCACATGTAGCTCATGGCTACCTTTGCTGCACTTGAGTCAAAATTTGTAAATGGTACCTTGAGATGTGTATACAGAACACAGACTATTTGATCTGTCTGTCTGTCTGTCTGTCTGTCTGTCTGTCTATCTACTGTATCTAGCTCATATCAAGAGAGGAACTACACGGCCCATTAAACTCAATAGTACACAGTCACCAGGATTTTGTTGTAGAGTAGTACTCACAAGGCCAGGGAAGCAGCTGTCTCCATTCAGCTTCCTCTAAGGGCCTTCCAGCAAGGCTTAGGTGAAGCGATGGGGTATCAGAGAAACTTTCAGGTGTTGGCCCCCCTGGCTCTGCCACCCACAGTCAGAAACCTCGATGTACAGCAGCTTGACTCAATAGTACGGCTTGGGAGGAGCTAGCCAACCCAGCCAGGTGGAATCCCTTGGACAGCAAGACAGTGCTGTTCTAGGACTCTGACTATTTATGTGCTTCTTAGCCACCTCCTGGGCCCACCTCTCCAGGGATTGGCTGCAGCACCATAAATATTCATGTTGCCCATCTGCCTTGCTCCACTCCCTATGTTCCAGAACTTTCCAGAAGGCAGGGAAGAGCAAACAAGCCTGCAGCCTGTGAAGCCCAGAACAGCCAAAAGTGATCAATCACTGCTCCACAGATTGCAGAGGAGCCGAAAAGAACTACATTTGCCTAACAACCTAGAAACCTAACTAGGTGGGTGCTATGTCAACAATAATAATTTATTTGTCCCTTTAATTTTTATCTATGCATTGATATATCAAACTCCTGACCATCTATCTATCTATCTATCTATCTATCTATCTATCTATCTATCTATCTATCTATCTATCTATCTATCTATCTATCTATCTTATCTATCTATTCCTATGTGAAATTATGTAAAATGTTGGCACAGATAATTGTCCCTTTTTCTCATCTCAGAATTCAGCCAGCATGCTGAATTCAGGTAGAGTAAAGTTTTAGTCCCTTTCTATCCGCCCTCCTCCGGTCCCTTCCCCCATGCCTGATCCTCAATGTATACTTCTGTCTGTGCCCGGAATTCTTGCAGTCTGTCTCTGTGTCGGTGAGCACGCAGCCCAGCATGTCTTCCTGTGTAGCGTCACGTTCTCATCATTAAAATGGAGATCTGCACCACTTCTGGGGAATTTACAGAGACTTCTCAGCTGCTTCCGAGCTATAAGTGCTGATCACTTTGGCACAAGAACTCTGCGATGTGTGACTTTCCTGTAAACAGGTTTATTTCTGATCGGGAGCTCCAGGGATGTGGATGTGAGCAGTTTGTGTCTGTTTGGATTTGCAGAATCATTTTTCATTTTTTAAAGGTGCACTCTGAGGTCTCATTAGGACTTATGCCGCGTACACAAGAGCGGACTTTCCGGCAGACTTGGTCCGGCGGACCGGACTCCGTCGGACAATTCGACCGTGTGTGGGCTCCAGCTGACTTTTTTTTCCCAAAAGTCTGACGGACCTAAAAATAGAACATGTTTCAAATCTTTCCGACAGACTTGAGTCTGGTCGAAAAATCCGCTCGTCTGTATGCTAAGTCAAGAGAGAAGAGAGAGGCTCCCATCATATCATATAGAGCATGGTGGTCCTATCCCCTTTAGTAGAAACAAAAATAGTAACCCCCTCAGTTGGGACTTTAAACAGACCACCCACTCAAAAATGTGTAAAAAGTATTCTTTATTAATATGTTAATTAACAGAAATATTCCTGCGCCATCAAATATGGAGATGGCTGGAGGTGGAAAAGCTGCATGCACCTATTCGGGTAAACACCTGACCTTATAATTGATTGTATAGATGAGTGGTGCAGCGCTAATCCTATGTGTAAAACCTCAGGTGGTTTTAAAATATGGTCATAGTTTATGTCACCAAAGTGTATATAAATAATAGTGGAAGCAATAAATTTACATTTAAAAAAAGAGTGGGGTAATTATTACAGGTGGGCTGTCTCACTAAACTAAATAAATAGTTATTACGAATATGCTGATAAAAGTGTGCGTGTTACAAACTTGAATCTCTATGATAAATATCTGATACAACATAAATACATAAATATCTGATACAACATAAAAAGTTATCTAAGAAAACGGAATTACACTATTGGGTTCTTTTCTACTCTATTATTTTTATAATATCTCCCTGCATCGCATCTGAGGGAACCTTATCCTAGGACGGTGAGGGATGCGCAGGAGCCCCTAGGTGGATGAGATAAAGAGCCCTTTGGTCATATGCTCTTGCCCCATTACTGTGAGGTCGGTGAGGGATGCGCAGGAGCCCCTAGGTGGATGAGACAAAGAGCCCTTTGGTCATATGCTGTTGCCCCATAACTGTGAGGTAAGGGGCCACTATCCACTGAAGTGTCTGCACACGAAGATGCACGAGTTTTAAGTCACTTGGCACTCTAATTGCCACATGCGCATGCCAGCACATTATTGTCACAGATTCTATTAAAAAAGGACATTTCTTTTTGTGCTAAAACCCTTTATATATATATTTAATTTTTGGGACATTTATTACTCTATTAACTTAGGAGTTTCTCGTTCCTTCTTGCACATTTTGCACTTTATGTAGGTTTGAATATTAACACCGCATGTAATCAGAGGTGCAGCCAATTTTATCATGCACAGTGTTCGCACATTGCACATTGTCACTTTTGTATTTTATCTGTATTTAGTTTAAATCACACTGCACTTTATTTAAAAATTGTTTTCTGCTATTTATGTTGTATCATATATTTATCATAGAGATTCAAGTTTGTAACACGCACACTTTTATCAGCATATTCATAATAACTATTTATTTAGTTTAGTGAGACAGCCCACCTGTAATAATTACCCCACTCTTTTTTTAAATGTAAATCTATTGCTTCCACTATTATTTATATACACTTTGGTGACATAAACTATGACCATATTTTAAAACCACCTGAGGTTTTACACATAGGATTAGCGCTGCACCACTCATCTATACAAACACTTTATTAATATGGAATAAAAAACATATAAAAAACCACATATGACAAAGATGCACAACATGTGCTACATGAAAAATCAACCAATTACTGTACATGTAATTAGCATACTAATTACATGTACAGTAATTGGTTGATTGGATGTGCTTTTTACACATTTTTGAGTGGGTGGTCTGTTTAAAGTCCCAACTGAGGGGGTTACTATTTTTGTTTTCTGTATGCTAGTCTGACGCACTAAAACCGATGCTAGGGCAGCTATTGGCTACTGGCTATCAACTTCCTTATTTTAGTGCGGTCGTACATCATCACGTACAAATCCGTTGGACTTTGGTGTGATCGTGTGTAGGCAAGTCAGTTCGTTAGGAAAGTTCCTCGGAAGTCCTCGGAAAGTCCGTTGGATAGACCGTCGGACCAGTCCGGTTCAAAAGTCCGCTCGTGTGTATGTGGCATTATTCTGAATGGTAAAAAGTAATAGGCAACTTGCAAGAACTCACTGCAACCAATCAGAAATTGTTCTACTTAGCAGTCTGACATCTTATTGGCAGGTAGGGGTCACTGCACTTTACCAGTCATCTATCTGTCTATTCATATCCATTATTATTGGTATCACTCTACCGATCTACCTCCCTAATTTCTATCCATCTAGTTCATATCTATTTATCTGTCTTTCTATCTAGCAATTTATCTGTCTTCTAGAAGAAATCTATATCAATCTTCGATAACAGTGGTTCTTAACCAGGCCTTGGCCTCCCCTCTGCCAGACCTCCAGCCAGCTGCAGATCTTTCAACCCTCCACAGTGCCTCTGTCAGGAATGGTTTCACCTGCTGGTGGCGCTGTCAGATCTATGGGCTGCAGTACTGGTGTCCACCAGCGAGTTTCTCCCGGAAGTCTGGAGCCGACATCATTTTCTGCAATCAGGCGTCACCTGAGACTGATTGCAGGAGGTGTACTTATACCCGGCAGATGCTTGCACTCATCGCCTTGGTATTGTTCCTTGAGCCCTGTCCTTTATTTGCTATCCTGAAACCTGTACCTTGTATCCTGTGTTCCTGAACCCTGCATCCATCCCTGGACTCCCGTCTTGCAGACCTATCCCTTCCCCCTGTTGTCTTCTCCCTGTCCCGTCCTGTTCCCTGTTCTATCTGATTGATCTCCCGTGTATGACTCTGCCTTGGTTACGTTTAAGATTATATCTTACACCTGTATATACTGTATGTTTGGTTCGGAGAGTTGTTTTTGTGTGTCACCGTGGTTGGTTGCTTGTTTATTTTATTGTTTGTCACATCAGAGGTGCGTTTACTTTGGTGTATTACTTATCCTCATAAGAAATCATATTATTATTACTTTACATGCGTTTGGTCTTCTCTATCGCAGTCCACACATTTCTGGTCGCACTGGCTCATGGAATAATACCAAGGCCATTCCTGACCAGAAGTGGGTGCACAGAGGAGCCATCTTGGTTCTGTTATTTTTTGCTAAAATGCATTCGGAAGTAGTTGTCTATCTTTCTTCACTGGTGACGGAGGATAATAATTATTGCCGTCAGATATTGAAGGAGTGGGTCAGGGACAGGGGCGGACTGACAATAGACCCCCAGGCAATAGGAGATTATGGGGCCCCCGGGCAATAGGAGAAGATTATGGGGCCCCCAGGCAATAGGAGATTATGGGGCCCCCAGGCAATAGGAGATTATGGGGCCCCCAGCAATAGGAGATTATGGGGCCCCCAGGAAATAGGAGATTATGGGGCCCCCAGACAATAGATTATGGGGCCACACTGTATACACACACACATACAGTATACACATACAGACACACAATATACGCACAGACAGTATACACACATAGAATACACACACTGAAAAGGTACTGGAGAGGCGGGGCAGCTATAATCTTGGTATTTTTAAAAAAAAACAGATTTTTACATACTGTCCCTAGTTTTATTGAGGCTGACAACCCTGATGGGGCCCCTTAGTGGCATGGGGCCCTCGGGCAGTGCCCGAGTGCCCAAATGGTCAGACCGCCCCTGGTCAGGGATTAACTTGTATGCTGCGTACACACGATCGGACATTCCGACAACAAAATCCATGGATTTATTTCCGACTGATGTTGGCTCAAACTTGTCTTGCATACACACGGTCACACAAATGTTGTCGGAAATTCCGAACGTCAAGAACGTGACGTACAACACGTACGACGAGCCCAGAAAAATTAAGTTCAATAGCCAGTGTGGCTCTTCTGCTTGATTCCGAACATGCGTGGAATTTTGTGCGTCGGAATTGTGTACGCACGATCGGAATTTCCGACAACGGAAATTTTTCAAATTCTCAAATTTTTGACAAAAAATGTCCGATGGAGCCTACACACGGTCGGAATGTCCGACAACGAGCTCCCATCGAACATTTGTTGTCGGAAAATCCGATCGTGTGTACGCGGCATTAGAGTGTATCCGTCTTGCCCATTCTCTAGTTGATCAGGGCAGTATGCAGTTTGTAAAACATTCAGCCTTTGATTCAGGTGTGTGCAGAGCTAGCTTTATCCAGTATTCCTAAAGGCAGTGATGACTTTTCTCCCCCCTGGTAGAATCCCTGGTGTGGTTATTGGAGGATGACTCTGTATTTCTTTGAGCAATATTCAGGTGCTAGTGGAGTGTGTTAACACAGTGCAGTCTCTTGTCAGACAGGCAGAGTGTAAACTGAATTTTGTTCAGCCATTACTACAAGCATGGTCAGATATATTGCCCGTTCCTCCTGCCAGACACCTGCCTGCTCCGATGTCTCTCTCTCCATCACCCACGGCAACCCCAGTCTCAGCCCAATATACCCTGATACCAACTAAGTATCGGTACCCTGTTTCCACTTGCTGCACCTATCCTGCCTATAACCGCTTCCAGACCAGCCGCCGCAGTTTTACTGCGGCAAGTTGGCTCCCCTGCGGGAAACCACGTTACTTTACGTGGTCTCGCAGGGTCTGGATAGCGATCGTGACCAGGAGACGGTTCTGTTCTGACAGGAGTGACAGATCGTGTGTTCCTATTAGCTAGGAACCACGATCTGTCACTTCCCGTAGTTAGTTCCTCCCCCTTCACTTAGAATCACCTCCCAGGGTACATAGTTAACCCCTTCACCGACCCGTAGTATTAACCCTTTTACTGCCAGTGACATTTTTACAGTAATCAATGCATTTTTAATCGCACTGATCGCTGTATTAACCACTTTCGGACCGCCCACTGTATATGTACATCATTTTTTTAAAGATGGATATCTCGGTAACGGCAGCAGCTGCTGCCACAACCGAGGTATCCATCTTTTCAGTGGGCGGTTCTGTACACGATAATGGTGGTCTCTGCGGCGGGTTCGCCGCGAGATCACCGTTATCGGCGGCGGGAGAGGTGCCACCCCCCTCCCGCCGCTCTCCCGCACCCTCCGCCGCTTACCGGAGCCGTCAGTAGCGGCGGAGGCGATCGGGTCCTGTCATTTCCTCGGTATGGAGATGAGTGAGGCTAAGATGGCCCCCACCCGTCTTCATACCATGTGACAGCCGGAGCGACGTCATTACATCAGCTCCGCCCACTTCTCTTAAAGGCACATTTTTTCTTGTGTCATTTTTTTAAACGACTTTTTTTTCTTTTTTTTTTTGCATTTTAGTCTAAATATGAGATCTGAGGACTTTTTGACCCCAGATCTCATATTTAAGAGGGCCTGTCATGCTTTTTTCTATTACAAGGGATGTTTACATTCCTTGTAATAGGAATAAAAGTGATCCAATTTTTTTTTTTTTTAAAAACAGTGAAAAAATAAATAAAATAAAGTAAAATAAATAATAAAAAAAAAATAAAAATTTTTAAAGCGCCCCATCCCGCCGAGCTCGCGCGCAGAAGCGAACGCATACGTGAGTAGCGCCCGCATATGAAAACGGTGGTCAAACCACACATGTGAGGTATCGCCGCGACCTAGACCTCCTCTGTAACGCAAAACATGCAATCTGTAGAATTTTTTAAACGTCGCCTATGGAGATTTTTAAGGGTAAATGTTTGACGCCATTCCACGAGCGGGCGCAATTTTGTAGCATGACATGATGGGTATCAATTTACTTGGCGTAACATTATATCTCACAATATAAAAAAAAATTGGGCTAACTTTACTGTTGTCTTATTTTTTTAATCAAAAAAGTGAATTTTTTCCAAGAAAAGTGCGCTTAGAAGACCGCTGCGCAAATACGGTGCAAAAAAAAGTATTGCAATGACCGCTATTTTATTCTCTAGGGTGTTAGAAAAAAACCAATATATAATGTTTGGGGGTTCTAAGTAATTTTCTAGCAAAAAAAACTGTTTTAAACTTGTAAACACCTAAAATCCAAAACGAGGCTGGTCTTAAAGTGGTTAATGCCAGTGGTTCCAAAAATGTGTCAAAGTTGTCCAATGTGTCCGCCATAATGTCGCAGTCGCGATAAAAATCCCTTTTCTATCTGATTGACCTCCCGTGTATGACTCTGCCTTGGTTACAATTATATCTTACACCTGTATATTCGTTTGATTTGGAGAGTTGTTATTGTGTGTCACCGTGGTTGGTTGCTGTTTTTTTTTTATTGTTTGTCACATCAGAGGTGCGTTTACTTTGGTGTATTACTTATCCTCATAATAAACCATATTATTATTACTTTACATGCGTTTGGTCTTCCCTATTGCAGTCCACACATTTCTGGTCGCACTGGTTCATGACAGCCTAACAGCTTCCATAGTGCCTGCCAACTTCTCATAGTGATCCAAAGTGCCCCCTGAAAACCCTTAGCCTCAACAGTACCCCTCAGCCTTTCACAATGCTGCCCAGCATCTCATAGTGCCCCCATTCTGCTGCAGAGTCTCCAACTTTCCTTAGTGTCCCAACCTCCAACAGTGTCCCACAGTGCCCCTTCAACCTCCCACAGTGCTCACCAGCTTCCTCATCCCCTACAGTGCCACAAAGTCTACTGTAGAGTCCCCTAACCCACTCCACAACCCTCATTTCCCCACAGTAACACCCAGCCCTATCCAGAGACTCACAACATTTCAATACATATTTTATATTTCCATACTTTTAGGCCCCTTTCACACTGGGGCGGGAGGTGCGTCGGCGGTAAAGCGCCGCTATTATTACCGCTTTACCATTGTTTTAGCGGCGGTATTCGGCCGCTAGCGGGGCGGTTTTACCCCCCTCTAGCGGCTGAGAAAGGGTTCAAAACCCAGAGGCGCTTTGCCGGTGGTATAGCCGCGCTGCCCCATTGATTTCAAAGGGCAGGAGCGGTGAAGGAGCAGTGTATACACCGCTTCTTCACCGCTCCGAAGATGCTGCTAGCAGAACTTTTTTTCCCGTCCTGCTAGTACACCGCTCCAATGTAAAAGCCCTCGGGGCTTTCACACTGGAGACACAGCAGCGGCTGTTTCGGGTCAGTTTGCAGGCGCTATTTTTAGCACAATAGCGCCTGCAAACCGCCCCAGTGTGAAAGGGGTCTTATTGTATGAGTATAAACTCCTTTTTTACTGTTGGGCCATGGAAGGTTTTAGAAGAATTTACTAAGCCCTGGTCTCAAAAAGGTTGATAACCACTGATCTAGAAGAATATCTATTTCGACCTTCCTTATGTAATATCTTATGGGACTCATTCACATGGACAAATAATTCCATGAACAATTCAGGGCTGTGTTCTGCAGGCACAGGGAGGCACAAGTGTTGTGTGCATCCCCATGTTGACAGTCCCATTCATGTCTATTGGGACACACGATTGCACGGACAATGCTTTACAGTCTGTGCCTTCACATAAGTCTAACTTTAACAGCACACATACTGGAAACATGTAAAGTCAATAATTTAGAAGGTTGTCCACATACTTTTGCCATATACAGTAGGTAGGTGTGATGGTCAGGTGTCCTCATGCCTTTAGTCATAGAGCAAGGGTGTCAAATTCAATTTAATCGTGGGCCACATCAGCAGTATGGTTGCCCTCAAAGGGCCGGTTGTATCTGGGATGCGCTATATACATAGTGCAGGGTTTAGGAGTGCATTGCATACAGTGTTCAGGAGTATGCTATGTACAGAGTACAGAAATGAGGAGTGCATTACATACAGAGTGCAGAGTTCAGGGGTGAGACAAGTGCAGAGTTCATATGTGGCTATGTACAGAGTGCAGAGTTTAGGGGTACACTACGTACAGAATTCAGGAATGCATTACGTACAGGGTGCAGAGTTCAGGAGTATGCTACATGCAGAGTTCAGGGGTGCACTACATACAGAGTGCAGGATTCAGGAATGCATTACTTACAGTGTGCAGAGTTCATGGGTGCCGATGTTCAGAGTGCAGAGTTTAGGGGTGTGCTACATACAGAGTACAGGGTTCAGGAGTACCCTATGTACAGAATGCAGAGTTCAGGCGTATGCTACATACTGAATTCAGGGTCCAGGAGTGCATTATGTACAGAGTGCAGAGTTCAGGAGTATGCTACATACAAAGCGCAGGATTCAGGAATGCATTACATACAGAGTGCAAAGTTCATGGGTGCCTATGTACAGAGTGCAGAGTTCATGGAGTACGCTACATACAGGGTGCAGAGTTCAGGAATGCATTACATACAGAATGCAGAGTTTAGTGTGTTCTGACAGAGGGGCTATCTCCCTGTTATGCCCCGTACACACGGTCGGATTTTCCGATGGAAAATGTGTGATAGGACCTTGTTGTCGGAAATTCCGATCGTGTGTAGGCTCCATCACACATTTTCCATCGGATTTTCCGACACACAAAGTTTGAGAGCAGGATATAAAATTTTCCGACAACAAAATCCATTGTCGGAATTTCCGATCGTGTGTATACAAATCCGACGGACAAAGTGCCACGCATGCTCAGAATAAATAAAGAGATGAAAGCTATTGGCCACTGCCCTGTTTATAGTCCCGACGTACGTGTTTTACGTCACCGCGTTCAGAATGATCGGATTTTCCGACAACTTTGTGTGACCGTGTGTATGCAAGACAAGTCTGAGCCAACATCCGTCTGAAAAAATCCTAGGATTTTGTTGTCGGAATGTCCGATCAATGTCCGACCGTGTGTACGGGGCATTAGAACACTATAGCTCATCAGGGGCGATCACTGTACTAACATCGGATTGTTAGTACAGTGGTTCCTCCTAAACTCTTCAGTTTTTTTTTTCATTCAGCCTGCTGGGTTGAACAAAAAAAAACTACTAATGTGTACCAGGCTTAAATTGGTTGTAAAGGCAGAAGGTTCTTTATCCCTATGCATTCTATGCATTAAGATAAAAAAACCTTTGGTGTGCAGCAGCCCCCCTCAGCCCCCCTAATAATTGCCTGAAGTCCATCTAGATCCAGCGATGTGGAATGAGAGTCTCGACTGTCCGGGACTCCCCTCCTCATTGGCTGAGACAGCAACGCCATTGGCTCCCACTGCTGTCAATCAAAGTCAGTGAGCCAATGAGGAGAGAAAGGGGACAGGGCCAGGCCACATCTCTGTGTATGAATGGACACAGGGAGCTGTGGCTCGACTCGGGTGCCCCATAGCAAGCTGCTTGCTGTGGGGGCACTCAACAGGAAGGAGGGGCCAGGAGCACTGAAGAGGAGGATCAGGGCTGCTCTGTGCAAAACCACTACACAGAGTAGGTAAGTATAGACATGTTTGTTTTTTTTAACAAAAAAAAACAAGACTTTAATATCACTTTAAGGGTTATGTTATCTACTGAACAAATAGGGTCGGTCGTTACCTATGTGCAAATTACATCAGGGACAAGATCATGTTAAAAAGTGACTCTTTTTTCTATTAGGTCTTGTTTTTCTGGTGCATTTTATGCCGCGTACTCACGAGCGGACTTCTCGTCTGCCTGAACCCCAAAGGACTTTTCGACGGAGTTGCGACGGAGTTCCAATGAAATGGACTTGCCTACACATGATCACACCAAAGTCAGATCGTTTCGAACGTGATGACGTACGACCGGACTAGAATTAGGAAGTTCATAGCCAGTAGCCAATAGCTGCCCTTGCGTCCTTTTTTTGTCCGTCGGACTAGCATACAGACGAACGGATTTTTCGATCGGACTCGAGTCCGTCGGAAAGATTTGAAACATGTTCTGTTTCTAGGTCCATCGGAATTTTCGACAGAAAAGGTCCGATGAAGGTCCGATGAAGCCCACACACAATCGGAATGTCCGACGGAATCGTTCCATCTGACCTTTTCTGCCGGACAGTCCGCTCGTGTGTACGCGGCATTAGAAGAACCAAAATTCTTCCTTCTTGGCATGAGCAAATCAAACTCTGGTTTTTCTCAAACAAATACAGATTAGGCCCAAATATTGTCCTCAGGAAGTACCCAAATGTCCACCTTTGACCAGCACGGTTTTCATGCCTTTGGTTTGGATGGAACCTGCTAGCTCTAAATACCTTTTTTCAGGATACACAGACTTGAATCCAACAAAGCATCTCAGATAATCCCATGAATGCGAATTTCAAGAGAAAAACTTTCTAAAAGCCGTTCTATAAAGATGCACCGATGCATCTACATAAAACATCACGCCTCGAAAGATAGGAGAAATCATACAGACCGGTGGCCCCGTGCCCGATGAAAGCTGCGTCACATGCAACTTTAATCTCCTGCTGCTATTGTCATTCTAATGTCATTTTCTTCCTCCAACTGTGACTCGTTGTAAACTTGTAATATTTATTTGCATGAGTAAAGCTGGTCTTTGGCTGAATGAAAAGAAAGACTGGGGAGATTGAAGCCGCTCTGCAGAACATGCCACAATGTTCAACAAAAGTGCTTTGAAATTAAAAAGAATTTCTCCAGTAATACGCTAGCCAGGCTGAAAATACACGTTGGCATGGGGTGAACACACGCCTACTAACTGTCTAGGGCATAAGGTCGAAATTAAGCTTATTGTCTGTGCAGAAAGACAGTGTGATGTGTTGGCATGAGGTGGTTCCTCAGTATATGGTATAACACAGGAATGTTTTTTTCTGGAATCAGATAGCACAGGAGGTAGGCAAAATCTATGAGGCATATTTTAAAAACAGAGCAGTGACGGCAAAGAAAGGCCAACTGGGGCATCAGGTTTTTTATTTTGTTTTGTTTGTATTTGTTTCGTTTTTTTGCTAGTTTTTGTTTTAGTTTTTTTTGTGCCTGAGTATAGGTCTATATTTGTCCTAGGCACGCTTAATTTCACTTAAAGCGGAGTTCCACCCAAAAATGGAACTTCCGCTTTAAGAGAAAGTGATCCCCTGACATGCCACATTTGGCATGTCATTTTTTTTGGGAGGAGGGGGAGCGGATACCCTCTTTTCAGAGGGTTCCAGCTCCCACTTTCTTCTGGCGCACCCTTGGCGCTGGAAGGAAGATCACCTCTCCCCCCTCCTTCTCGGCAATCATCTGGGACACGTCACAGGTCCCAGAGGATTGCGCGGCCGGTCACGGCGCGCGCTGGCTCAATGGGTGCCTGGCTGTGACGCCACAGCCTGGCGCCCACAGTTACAATGCCGGTGCCGCCGAGCGGAGGGGGAGACGAGTGGGGCATCGATCCCCCGCATCGCTGGACCCTGGGCCAGGTAAGTGTCTGATTATTAAAAGCCAGCAGCTGCAGTATTTGTAGCTGCTGACTTTTATTTTATTTTTTTTAAGTGGAGCCTCGCTTTAATGTTAGACATGTGCAATTTCATTCTGTCCAAATATAAATGAATTCGGATGAATTTTTGGTTATCCGAATCATCTCCAAATGAAAGAGTAACAAATTGAGTTGACATTCGTTTAATTTCATTTTGTATATTTGTTTTCCATTAAATTCCAAATTTTCGGAACAATTCGAATTCAGATTGGTCAAGAAATGATAGACCGATTTGAATTCTGTGTGAAGAATAGCTGGTTGTGGAGGAGCGAGCCGATCGCTGCGTCCTTAACAACCGATGACTCATCAGGTGTCAGCGAGCTTCCCCACTGATAGCTGAAATGTAAACAAAAGAATGTCGGCAATGAAAAATTCAGAAACAAATCAGTGGGGTGGCCCCCCCAATCCATACCAGATCCTTGGGTCTGGTTTTAAGGAGAATCCCACGCCTACATTTAAAAAAAAAAGGCATGAGGTCTTCTCCAAATCCATACCAGACCCTTATCCGAGCATGCAGCCCAGCAGGTCAGGAATGGGGGGGAAGAGCAAACGGCCCTCTTCTCCTAAACCATACCAGGCCACACGCTCTCAACATGGGAAAGGTGCTTTGGGGAGAGGGGGCTCTGCACCCCCTGCCCCAAAGCACCTTGTCCCCATGTTGATGAGGACAAGGGTCTCATCCCCACAACCCTGGCATAAGAGCTGGAGAAGGAGAAACAGGAGAACAGCACACTGAACTTCCCAGTGAATGGCTGAGCAGGGTGGGCTTCTTAGGACAAGTCTGATCATTGGAG
Source organism: Lithobates septentrionalis (assembly GCA_037952835.1). Taxonomy (NCBI): domain Eukaryota; kingdom Metazoa; phylum Chordata; class Amphibia; order Anura; family Ranidae; genus Lithobates; species Lithobates septentrionalis. Next base: position 874,142 of record JBBDGP010002348.1, on the reverse strand, counting down.
GAGAGCTCACTGAGTTCCCAGCATAGCAAGAGAACTGACTACACTGTTCTGTCCTGCTTAGTGTGGTCAGTTTTTAATAGGAAAGCAGGGGGACTGTCAGGAACACCAGGGATTTCACACAAAGGAAGCAATACACAGAGAACAGGATATTTTTTTCACACAACTACATAGTACAAAAGAGAGAGAATTTGCTGCGCTTAAATAAGAAAAAACTCAGAAGCAGCTAACACAATATTGCTGGGTACAATAAAAAAATATAAATAAAAGTGTAGCGCTAATAAATAATGATAAAAAGTATATAAGTGTAATTAATGACACAAAAAATTGCAGTCCATCTTGAAAAATCCAAAAGGATAGAAGATAGGAGAACCGTCACCGACACCCAACACAACTGACTCTCACCGTCAGTGTATAGGACATACACATTAAGCAAATGGTTGAAAATTCACAACTTGTATTAATTGAACGGTCCACCAATAGAATCCTCTCTCATAGATCCACCAGAGACAGCTAGCTGTTTCTTAATAATCTCAGCTGGGAGATGGACTCCATAGGAATAACTCAATAGCCATATAAAAAAGGATGGAAGAACAAACTCATTGCGCAGACATCCAAAAATTCAATCATTTATTGCAACAAGAAAGATTAAACTCACATTTCACCATTAAAAAACGAGCATGAGCCAATCTTTCTTGTTGCAATAAATGATTGACTTTTTGGATGTCTGCGCAATTAGTTTGTTCTTCCATCCTTTTTTATATGGCTATTGAGTTATTCCTATGGAGTCCATCTCCCAGCTGAGATTATTAAGAAACAGCTATCTGTCTCTGGTGGATCTTTGAGAGAGGATTCTATTGGTGGACCGTTCGATTAATACAAGTTGTGAATTTGGCTTTTTCAACCATTTGCTCAATGTGTATGTCCTATACACTGACGGTAAGAGTCAGTTGTGTTGATGACGGTTCTCCTATCTTCTATCCTTTTGGATTTTTCAAGATGGACTGCAATTTTTTGTGTCATTAATTACACTTATATACTTTTTATCATTATTTATTAGCGCTACACTTTTATTTATATAACTACATAGTACAGCAGGCACATATCAGGAATATGAAATGTTGGGTTTACATATACTTTAACAGCCCTACAGTCCTCCTCTGCATACAGTTTAAATAGTTTAAATAGACAGTAACATGTTCATCACCAGACCGACGGGCCCCAACACTAGCCGGTTTAAATTTGCTAATCAGGCTCCATGTACCTTACAGCCATCTCCAGAGGGACCCCTCTCAGGAAAGTTACAGTGAGACTTTTATTGGTGCCATATATGCTCTTCACAGTTTATGCTGTTCTTATCAATTCTGTGTATACGAGTTTAATTTGCTTTAGCCTTATTGTGGTTTAAGTTAATTCTCATATTTGAGGCTAGTATTCCTGTCATTTAGTCTAAGACATTCTAATGTATTTTCTGGCCTGTTTGTTGGATTGAGCATTGTGTTTATGCTACCTTGCTATAATATACATATTCCTTATAACAGCCCTCAAAATTTCCACTCACCTGCTCGCATTTGGCGAGTGTAAATTAGTGGAGGGCGTATGTGGAGCAGGGGCGGACTGGGCTGACATTTTCCTGGCTGATTGGAAGCGGTGTGGTCATCAGAGCGGTCTGGAGGAGGGGCTAGCTCTGATGCCCCTGTATTAAAGGCTGCACCGCTTCTGCCAGAAGCGATCAGCATGGAAACTGTCAGGAGGAGAATCGTCCGGATCACACAGAGCGTGGATCTCCCACTGTGACACAGCTTGTATATGAAACGCGGTCCACTGTCAAGCAAAGTCCTGCCTGATGGACTGGTGATAGACAGCACACTGGTCCAATGCTAGTCTAGGAGACGGGACTTTGTTTGACAGGGGCCGGCGTTTCCTATACAAGCTGTGTCACAGTGGGAGATCCCCGCTCTGTGTGATCTTGACAGCTCTCTTCCTGATTCCTCCCTTTGATTGCATTGATGGGCACTGACGAGGCTGCACTTATGGGCGCTGATAGGCTGCACTGATGGACACTGATAGACTGCACTGATGGGCTGCATTGATGGGCACTGATGAGCACTGACGAGGTTGCACTGATGGCCACTGATGAGGCTGCACTGTTGGGCACTGATAAGCTGGACTGATGAGCACTGATAAGGCTGCACTGATGGGCAGTGATAAGGCTGCACTGATGGGCACTGATAGGTTGCACTGATGGGCACGTAACATGGAAATTTATAGATAGGCAACCCCTATCCTCATATTGATTAGTGGTTCCAAACTAATAATAACTACTGCAGTAGGGAACCCGACACAAAAGATATACTCTGCATCTTTCAAAATAACTGTTCTGCCTTATTATGACGCAATTGAAGGTTTTTATACACATAATTACGTAGGTATCACATTAAAATTACAATTGTACGTTTATGGTAACACGGGGCGTAACATAGGCAGCCTAATTCTAATCAGGACTCGAAAGAATGCAAACATGTAATGAAAACATTATTAGTGCCGTGTGCACAGTGAGGGCAGTGTGCAATACATACAAAATAGAATACAATTATATACAGAACTTACAAATTTCCTTTACGGTCTCCTCTATTTTGATCAATATTTTGATCACTAATCATACCTGCTATCACCTTTAACCTGGAACCTCCACATGATTAGGCGAAGGTAGTCCTGGTGTGGATCCAGGTAGCTTTTCCTTCAAGTTTTGCACAACTGTACATGAAATAGATGCTGAATTGAGTCTCCAAACATTTTCTTATATAAAAATGTCTCTTAACAATCCACAAGTCACCTGACTTTAGTTTTAGATCCTTCCAAACTGTTAGGATCTGGAATTGGGGAGAAAACACATAAATGAGTTTGTCAAAAACCTTAAAAGATCAGCAACATTCTCTGTGAGATTCAAATGGAGGACTTCAGCTGCTGAGACAAAATATAAGCAAGTGAGTAACACACTCCCAAACCAAATTTCATAGGGAGAGAGTCCAACATAGGGATGAGCCCGATGTGATCGCATGTTCGCCGAATAGCGAACAATTTGGGGTGTTCGCGGGAAATTCGAAAGCTGTGGAACATCCTTTAAAAGTCTATGGGAGAAATCAAAAGTGCTAATTTTAAAGGCTTATATGCATGTTATTGTCATAAAAAGTGTTTGGGGACCTGGGTCCTGCTCCAGGGGACATGAAGCAATGCAAAAAAAAGTTTTAAAAGTGCCCACCAGTGCCACCCAGTGCCACCCATGAGTGCCCATCAGTGCCGCCTATCAATGCCCATCAATGCTGCATATCAGTGCCACCCATCAGTGCCGCCTACCAGTGCCCATCAGTGCCGCATATCAGTGCCCATCGTCAGTGCCCGTCAGTGCCTGCTCATTGGTGCCACCTCATCGGTGCCGTCTTATCAGTGCCTGTCAGTACCGCCTAATCAGTGCCCATCAGTGAAGGAGAAAACTTACTTATTTACAAAATTTTTAAACAGAAACAAAAGCACAACTTATTTTTTTTCAAAATTTTCGGTCTTTTTTTATTTGTTTAGCAAAAAATAAAAACTGCAGAGGTGATCAAATACCAAAAAGTGTAATATTCCATTAAATTTCTTACCTGGGGGGTGTCTATAGTATGCCTGTAAAGTGGCGCATGTTTACCATGTTTAGAACAGTCCGAGAGCAAAATGACATTTCTAAAGGAAAAAAGTCATTTAAAAGTACTCGCGGCTATAATGAATTGTCGGTCCCAGCAATACACATAAAAGTTCATTGATAAAAACGGCATGGGATTCCCCCACAGGGGAACCCCTAACCAAAATTTAAAAAAAAAATGCTTGGGGGGGTCCCCCCAAATTCCATACCAGGCCCTTCATGTCTGGTATGGATATTAAGGGGAACCCCACGCCAATATTTTTTAAAAAATGGCGTGGGGTCCCCCTCAAAATCCATACCAGACCCTTAAGGTCTGGTATGGATTTTAAGGGGAACCCCGTGCCAATTTTTTTTTAAAAATGGCGTGGGGTCCACCCAAAAATCCATACCAGACCCTTATCCAAGCACGCAACCTGGCAGGCCGCAGGAAAAGAGGGGGGGACGAGAGAGTGAGAGAGAGAGGTAGTCCCTCCAAAGCACCTTGTCCCCATGTTGATGGGGAGAAGGGCCTCATCCCCACAACCCTTGCCCACTGGTTGTAGGGGTCTGCGGGCGGGGGGCTTATCGTAATCTGGAAGCCCCCTTTAACAAGGGGACCCCCAGATCCCGGCCCCTCCTGTGTGAAATGGTAATGGGGTACAAATGTACCCCTACCATTTCACAAAAAATGTGTGAAAATGGTAAGAAAAAGACAATACACGCCTTGGGCCAAGTCCTTTATTAAAAAAATTAAAAAATAAAACTGTCCCACAAAGTCTTTTTCTTCTTCTCTCGCTCCGACGGACCGAAAAAGAAAAAAAAAAAGCCGCACGCCACCTACGATCTGCCTCCATGGGAGGCACCCGCCGTAATGACCGGCCTCTCAGGTGACAGCTCTTTTATAACTGAGGGCGGGGCCACACGATGACGTTGCCGGGTGACCCCGCCCCCTCTGACGCACGGGGACATCCCTATGGCTTTCCCGTAGCTTCAGAGGGGGCGGGGTCACTCGGTTACGTATATATGTTATGTGTTAATCCTGCTCCTGCAGGATTAAACTCTACACCCCCCAAATCTTTTTTCTCTGTAATTCTTGCTAACACTGTACCTTCAATATCGTACTCTATCACAGGATGATTTTTCCCTAAATGCATTATTTTGCATTTAGAAATATTGACAGTCTCCACTGCTCTGGCCGCTCTTCCAGCAATGCCATCCCTCATAAATTGATTAAATTTCAGGCATCCACTGTATTAGAAGTTTCATTTTTGGTGAGTTACATTTAGAGCCCTGACATTAAAGAAATGATGTGACTGCTTCTTTTCTTTTTATAACACGAAGGCTCAGACAGTGAAGATGAAGGTAAGCCCTCCTACTGAGTAGTCAGTTTAAGAAAAGGTCATGGTAACCCTTAAAATTATTTCTTCAGAACAATAGAAGGCAAGAATCATTAAAAAAAGATTGCAAAATTTCTTGAATTATATATAAATTACAATTCATGATGATACAATTTATGCATCACTTTACATATTGTACACACCAGTGCCTGCCCTCAAGAAGCTTAAAAATCTAAGGTCCCTGATTCCCACACATACTGGGCCTGTTTAGAAAGGAGCCAATTAACCTGCCAGCATGTCTACATTACCTGGCTGAGATATTTTTTATTTATTAATTTTTTTATTTTAGTGTCTCCATAGAAATGGCTCTGCAAATGCAGACCATCGTTGTGTCACAGCTATGACTTACTAATAATTTTACAATGTTCTTTTTAACAAAGATTCCTTAATAAACAAGTTGGAATAGTGAGGGTTATCTAGCGGCCTGCCAACTTCATGCTGAACGCTAATAAATGTAATGAGGTCGTACAGAGAATGGCGGATATGAGAGCAGATAGAGCAGAGCAGACTCCATAGGTTGCCAAGATCTCAGTGCCAACATTTCACACTGGGTTTTATTCCCTCAAATCAATCACCTTTACAATCCCGGGCATCACAAAGGATGCCAAGCTGCCGGAGTGAGTTGGGAACATTGGCAAATCCAACAGGAGCTTTTCCCAGCAGGTGCTCAGACATACACTGCGCTGCGAAATTAAACATTTATCGCCACATATCACCTCCATCGCTGCTTTTGGTGACAGATGCCGCTTTCCCTGGTCCCTGCCCTGTCTGAATCATTCATTCTGTGTCCAGATGTGATGGCACCTGGACCCAAAACAATGTCAGATCCCTTCAACTCCAAATGCTTGGTACCTCCATAGCCTGTCATATCACATTTCGCATATGTCCAAATGAGCGCCATCGAAGATGGTTTTTGAATTCACAATTATCTGCCTGATGGTGTTTCGAGGCTCCTAAAAGTCCCATTGACAGTAGGTCCCGCTACATTACACCAAAATGGAGCCATTAATGATAAAAAAAATCTCTATCTGTCGTTTTAAAAGCTGGCAGAGGTGCCATTGTGACAGCTACGGTATTTTAACTAAGCATCCAACTGCCAATTTCAAAGTCCTTTGTCCCTAAAGAAGGACAATGGCTTGAAGAGATTCTATAGGTTTGCAACATACAGTCTTTGCTTAAAGAAGAATATATTTTATATACAGGCAGTCCCCGAGTTACATACAACTCATACTTTCAAACGGAAGGAGACAACAGGATGTGAGAGGAAATCCACACCTAGGAAGGGAAATTTACTCCTGTAATGCCGCGTACACACGGTCGGATTTTTCGTCTACAAAAGTCCGACGGACTAAAGCTGGCTGACAATCCGATCGTGTGTGGGCTTCCCCGGACTTTCAGCGGACTTTTCCAGCCTCAAATTTGACGGACTTTAGATTTGAAACATGCTTCAAATCTTTACGTCGTAACTACGCTGGACCCAGAAATCCGCCCGTCTGTGTGCTAGTCCGACGGACAAAAACCCATGCTAGGGCAGCTATTGGCTACTGGCTATTAACTTCCTTATTTTAGTCCAGTGTACGTCATCACGTACGACTCTGTCGGACTTTTGTGTGATCGTATGTAGGCAAGCCCGTTCGTAAGAAAGTCTGCTGCAAGTCCGCCGCAAGTCTGCCAAAAGTCCACCAAAAGTCCGTCGAAAGTCTGTCGGACAGGCTGTCGGACTTTTGTAGCGGAAAAGTCCGACCGTGTGTACGCGGCATAATGCCGCGTACACACGGTCGGACTTTTCGTCTACAAAAGTCAGACAGCCTGTCCGACAGACTTCCGGCAGACTTCCGGCAGACTTTCGACAGACTTGCGGCAGACTTTCTAACGAACGGACTTGCCTACACACGACCACACAAAAGTCTGACGGATTCGTACGTGATGACGTACACCGGACTAAAATAAGGAAGTTCATAGCCAGTAGCCAATAGGTGCCCTAGCGTGGCTTTTTGTCCGTCGGACTAGCACACAGACGAGCGGATTTCGGGGTCCGTCGTAGTTACGAAGTAAAGTTTTAAAGCATGTTTCAAATCTAAAGTACGTCGGATTTGAGGCTAAAAAAGTACGTTGAAAGTCCGGAGAAGCCCACACACGATCGGATTACCAGCCAGCTTTAGTCCGTCAGCGTCCGTTGGACTTTTGTAGACGAAAAGTACGACCGTGTGTACGCGGCATAAGAGTTATCATGAGGAAAAGGTGTCTCCACTGAAGCTTTATCACCAATCCTTGTTTCCACGACAACCCAAAATTTTCAAAATCCAATTGTCACATAGACAGAGGTGAAATCTTCTGAACAGGGACACAGACAGCAAAATCATTTTTTGGTTTCACTTAAAAAATGTACCTGTTACAACTTACATACAAACCCACTGAACCTATCTTGTTTGTAACTCGAGGACTGCCTGTAGTTACATTGTTTCAACTTGGAGCAATGTAAGCATGTATATGTCATACCTGTGGGCTCCTCCAGAATAGTGGTCCCCAAACTGTGGCCTGGGGCCAAATGCTGCCCTTTGGTTCCTTTTATCTGGCTCATGGGGCACTATTTTGATCCATCGATACCAACAATGGGGCATAATCCCCCCCCCCCATGACACCAATGAAGTGCCAGAATTCCTCCCAATGACACCAAAGATGGGGCACAATTCCTCCCAATAACACTAACATTAGGGCCTGATGACACCAATGATGGGGCACAATTCCTCCCACTGACACCAACAATGGGGTGCTGTGGCAGACCCAACTGGGACAGAGGCTTTTGGAGGGGACGGAAGGCTAGCCTCTTGCCTACTGACTATGGCCCTGGCCTTTTGGGGGGCTATATTCTTGGGAGGTGTGTGCCTGGGGGATTAGTTTTACTTCGGATTCAAATCCATGTCTCCCTGAAACACACAAACCCTGAGAACTGGAGGACCCAGATACAGATTTGGGGCCTCTGTGTTTTGTTGAGGTATAGGTAGCCCAAACCAGTATTGACTGCTTCAACTTTCTTCTAGACTCAGAGACTCTAAGCAGAAGATTATAATCAGCTCAAAAAAACTGATTCTGGGGTCTCCTGCTGTTATGTGTAATCTGTTTATTAAATTGTTATGTGTTTACTTATAAGTGTCTTTCTCCCATTGTTAATTGAGTAACCTATTGTTTCTGTCTGTTTGCTAATCTTCCTGGTGCGATTAGTCTTCTTTCAACTTTCCCTCGTTACCTAATCATTGTGGGATATTTACCCCAATATGTAATATTTGTGTTTATTGCTCATGTGGTGGCTGGTACACTTTTTGAAGTGTATAAAAACCTGTATTTACGTTTAATAAAATAATTCCTTCCTATATAGCTCAGCCTCAAAGATCAGGGTATGTAGCTCAGCCTCACAGATCAGGCTATATAGCTCAGCCTCACAGATCAGGGTATATAGTTCAGAATTTTACAGATCAGGGTATACAGCTCAGGATTACAGATCAGGGTATATAGCTCAGCCTCACAGATCATGGTATATAGCTCAGCCTCACAGATCAGGGTATATAGCTTAGCATTACAGATCAGGGTATATAGCTCAGCCTCACAGATCAGGGTATATATAGCTCAGCATTACAGATCAGGGTATACAGCTCAACCTCACAGATCATGGTATATAGCTCAGCATTACAGATCAGGGTATATAGCTTAGCATTACAGATCAGGGTATATAGCTCTGCCTCACAGATCAGGGTATATCACTCTGCCCCACAGATCAGGGTATATAGCTCAGCATTAAAGATCAGGGTATATTGCTCAGCCTCACAGATCAGGGTATATAGCTCAGCATTACAGATCAGGGTATACAGCTCAGCTTTACAGATCAGGGTATATAGCTCAGCCTCACAGATCAGGGTATATACTGTAGCTCAGCATTACAGATCGGGGTATATAGCTCAGCATTACAGATCAGGGTATATAGCTCAGCCTCACAGATCAGAGTATATAGCTCAGCCTCACAGATCAGGGTATATAGCTCAACCTCGCAGATCAGGGTATATAGCTCAGCCTCACAGATCAGAGTATATAGCTCAGCCTCATAGATCAGGGTATATAGCTCAGCCTCACAGATCAGGGTATAAAGTTCAGCTTCACAGATCAAGGTATATAGCTCAGCCTCACAGATCAGGATATACAGCTAAGCCTCCAGTGGATCAATCCTAATGCCCTGAGTAAGAGGAAGGAAGAGCTGGAACCTGGCCAGGCAGCAGAGAGGAATGAGCCAGCTGGGCAGTCTCCTGTCAGTCCCTCAGAGTGTGTGATTAGTACAGGGCCACATGTCAGCCCGATCCCCAACATCACCCACACACTACAGTGATGATCCGACACTGCAGTCGGCAATGTGAGCAATCAGTGAAGCCAATGTGAAATCTTTGGTTGGTTGGATTACCCTGTGCTGGAAGAACTGAGAGTTTCCTGTGTCAGCTGTCAGTCAGTGTGGATTCCCCTGTTCTAGGGACAGCAGGATGCCAGTGCTGGATGGGTGTTTATACCAGATTGTGTCAGGGGCATTTTTGTGCTTGTAGGAGGGAACGGCGCTCAGGGCTTCATGCATCGGTCACACAGTCAGACTCAGGCAGTCTCAGTCGGTTGGTCCGCTCCACACAACAGTGAGCCGGGAAACCAGAAGTGACGCAGCGGTGCCACAAAAAGCACCACCCACCAGTGGCGTAGCGTGGGGGGTGCAGGGGGTGCCGTGGCCCCGGGCGCGATATTTAGGGGGGCGCCAGTGTGTGTCACTGGCTGCCTCCTCCTAATTTCTAATTTTGTGTCCCCGGGCTCCGGCCGCCATGTTAAGTGTCCGGCGCCCTGTGATTGGGTGTATGGGGGTCATGTGAGGCGCCCCGCCTCCGCACATGACCCCCATACACCCAATCACAGGGCGCTGGATACTGAACATGGCAGCAAGCAGAGCGCTGGGGGGAGAAGAAAGAGCCGCCGCTGTGTTCTCCTCATCCGGATCGCTGCAGCCAGGATAAGAAGGTAAGTGAGAGTCATGTTACTGGGAGGGGGAGGGAGGGGGGCGAGAGAGACTGTAGGCAGGACAGACTGCTGCTTCCCGCCTGTAAAGTGCTCTCTTGTGCCCACCATGTCATGTGCCTTGCAGTGCCGCCCATGTAATGTGCTGTGCCCACCATGTCCTGTCATGTGCATTGCAGTGCCCCTATGTAAAGTGCTGTGCCCACCATGTCATGTGCATTGCAGTGCCCCTATGTAATGTGCTGTGCCCACCATGTCATGTGCCTTGCAGTGCCCCCCATGTAATGTGCTGTGCCCACCATGTCCTGTCATGTGCATTGCCCCTATGTAATGTGCTGTGCCCACCATGTCATGTGCCTTGCAGTGCCCCCCATGTAATGTGCTGTGCCCACCATGTCCTGTCATGTGCATTGCAGTGCCCCTATGTAATGTGCTGTGCCCACCATGTCATGTGCCTTGCAGTGCCCACCATGTCCTGTCATGTGCATTGCAGTGCCCCTATGTAAAGTGCTGTGCCCACCATGTCATGTGCATTGCAGTGCCCACTATGTAATGTGCTGTGCCCACCATGTCATGTGCATTGCAGTGCCCACTATGCAATGTGCTGTGCCCACCATGTCCTGTCATGTGCCTTGCAGTGCCCCCATGTAATGTGCTGTGCCCACCATGTCATGTCATGTGCCTTGCAGTGCCCCCCATGTAATGTTCTGTGCCCACCATGTCCTGTCATGTGCATTGCAGTGCCCCTATGTAATGTGCTGTGCCCACCATGTCATGTGCCTTGCAGTGCCCACCATGTCCTGTCATGTGCATTGCAGTGCCCCTATGTAAAGTGCTGTGCCCACCATGTCATGTGCATTGCAGTGCCCACTATGTCATGTGCTGTGCCCACCATGTCATGTGCATTGCAGTGCCCACTATGCAATGTGCTGTGCCCACCATGTCCTGTCATGTGCCTTGCAGTGCCCCCATGTAATGTGCTGTGCCCACCATGTCATGTCATGTGCCTTGCAGTGCCCCCCATGTAATGTTCTGTGCCCACCATGTCCTGTCATGTGCATTGCAGTGCCCACTATGTAAAGTTCTGTGCCCACCATGTCATGTGCATTGCAGTGCCCCCCATGTAATGTTCTGTGCCCACCATGTCCTGTCATGTGCATTGCAGTGCCCACTATGTAAAGTTCTGTGCCCACCATGTCATGTGCATTGCAGTGCCCCCCATGTAATGTGCTGTGCCCACCATGTCATGTGCCTTGCAGTGTCCCCATGTAATGTTCTGTGCCCACCATGTCATGTCATGTGCCTTGCAGTGCCCCCCATGTAATGTGCTGTGCCCACCGTCATGTCATGTGCCTTGCAGTGCCCCCCATGTAATGTGCTGTGCCCACCATGTCCTGTCATGTGCCTTGCAGTGCCCCCCATGTAATGTGCTGTGCCCACCATGTCCTGTCATGTGCATTGCAGTGCCCCTATGTAATGTGCTGTGCCCACCATGTCATGTGCATTGCAGTGACCACTATGTAATGTGCTGTGCCCACCATGTCATGTGCCTTGCAGTGCCCCCCATGTAATGTGCTGTGTCCAGTATGTAATTTGCTGTACGTTGCAGTGCCCACCATGTAATGCGCTGTGCTGAACAATGTCATGTGCTGTGCATTGCATTGCCCTTCATGTGATGTGCAGTGCCCACTATGTCATGATGTGCCTTGCAGTGCCCACCATGTCATGTGCAGTTCCTAACATGTAATGTGCAGTTGCATTTCCCACCATGAAACATGCTATGCCATGCAGTGCCCACCATGTAATGTGTTGTGCCCACCATGTAATGTTATGTGCCATTCAGTGCCCACCATATAATGCGCTGTGCCCACCACGTCATGTGCTGTGCCATGCAGTGCCCACCATGTAATGCGCTGTACCCACCATGTAATGTGCTGTGTCATGCAGTGCCCACCATGTCATGTGCAGTGCCCATCATGTAAATTACTGTGCAGTGCCCACCATGTCATGTGCTGTGTTGTGCCCACCATGTCATGTGCTGCACCATGCAGTGCCTACCATGTAATATGCTGTACTCACCATGTAATGTGCTGTACATTGTCCACCATGGCATGTGCCGTGCAGTACCCACAATGGAATGTTGTATGCAGGGCTCATCATGTCATGTGTGGTGTCCACCGTTTAATGTGCTGTGCTCACAATGTAATGTGCTGTGCTGTGTCATGCAGTGCCCACCTTGTCATGTGCTGTGCAGTGCCCTCCATGCTATGTGCAGTACCCACTATATAATGTGTTGTGCCCACCATATAATGTTCTGTGCAGTGCCCACTTGTAATGTCCAGTGCCCACCATGTAATGTGCTCAGCTGTGCCTGCCATGTCATGTGCTGTGCCCACCATATAAGGTCCTGTGCCCACTGTGTGCATGAGCTGTGCCCACCATGAAATGTGTTGTGTTGTGCAGTACCAACCATGTCATGTGCTGTGCCCACCATATAATGTACTGTGCCTACCTTGTAATGTGCTGTATTGGGCAGTGCCAACCGCGTAATGTGCTGTGCCCGCCATTAAATGTGCTGTATCCATGTATCCACCATGTAATGTGTTGTGCCAACCATGTGATGTACTGTGCTATAACCCCCCCTCCCGTGTAATGTACTATGCTGTGCCCCCCACAGACCCACCCCCCTCCCTCTCTCATCCCCTCTCTTTCACCCCCCTCCCTCTCTCATCCCCTCTCTTTCAAACCCCTCCCTCTCTCATCCCCTCTCTTTCACCCTGTTCTCTCTCTCACCCCCTTCACCCCCTACCACCCTCTCTCTCTTTCACCCTCTCTCTATTCCCCTTTTTCTCACCCCCCCTCTCTCTCTCTCTCTCTCTCTCTCTCTCTCTCTCTCTCTCTCTCTCTCTCTCTCTCACTCTCTCTCTCTCTCTCTCTCTCTCTCTCCCTCTCCACCCCCTCTCTCTCTCACCCCCTCTCTCTCTTTAATTTAAATTTCACAAAAAATTGTTTGCGTTTTAATTTTATTTATTTTCATAAAAAGGCCCACCAACATCCTTAGCACCAGGCCCATGATGCTCTTAATCTGGGCCTGAGTATAGTGGTTAGTGTAGTATAGTATAGTGGTCAGTATAGTGTAGTGTAGTGGACAGTGTAGTATGGTGGTCAGTGTAGTATGGTGGTCAGTGTAGTATAGTGGACAGTGTAGTATGGTGGTTAGTGTAGTGGTTAGTGTAGTGGTCAGTGTAGTATGGTGGTCAGTATAGTGTAGTGTAGTGGACAGTGTAGTATGGTGGTCAGTGTAGTATGGTGGTCAGTGTAGTATAGTGGACAGTGTAGTGGTTAGTGTAGTGGTCAGTGTAGTATGGTGGTCAGTATAGTGTAGTATAGTGGACAGTGTAGTATGGTGGTCAGTATAGTGGACAGTGTAGTGGTTAGTGTAGTGGTCAGTGTAGTATGGTGGTCAGTGTAGTATGGTGGTCAGTGTAGTATGGTGGACAGTGTAGTATGGTGGTCAGTGTAGTATAGTGGTCAGTGTAGTGGTTAGTGTAGTGGACAGTGTAGTATAGTGGTCAGTGTAGTATGGTGGTCAGTGTAGTATGGTGGTCAGTATAGTGGACAGTGTAGTATGGTGGTCAAGTGTAGTGTAGTATGGTGGTCAGTGTAGTGTAGTATAGTGGACAGTGTAGTGTAGTATAGTGGTCAGTGTAATATAGTGGTCAGTATAGTATAGTGGTCAGTGTAGTGGACAATGTAGTGTAGTGGACAGTGTAGTTCTCAGTGTAGTGGTCAGTATAGGAATCAGGTAGGTCAGTACTATTGTATTTGAAGGGACTCAGGGATAGCTAAAAGTCCGCAGGTTGGGGGGGGGGGCGCAAATTACTTGCCTTGCCCCGGGTGCTGACAACCCACGCTACGCCACTGCCACCCACCGTCCTCTGGTCCTCTCCAATCAAAAAATAGGAAAGGAGGCCAGAGACAAATGAGTGTATAGTGAGAGTGTTTGCACCCCGAACACTCCCTAAACACAGGCAAATCAGCTTCCCAGTTGCAACCAGCTGATTGCAAGCTCGGAAACCTTCCCATAGACTGCTGTGTGTCTGGCGCCTGTACACTCTTAAAGGGCCCCCGTATTTTTGTGTTCCACAATGATGGGAAACTGACACCTTGGATGAAAGAACAATGTCAAAGATCAATCACATACTGACACTTAAGTTAAAGAACAATGAGAATAATAACATTTTGACCAAAGAACAATAAACATACTGACACTTGGGCCAAAGAACAATGAACATACTGACACTTGGGCCAAAGAACAATGGACCTATTGACACTTAGGCCAAAAAACAATGGCATGCTGACATTTGAGGCAAAGAACAATGACGTACTGTCACTTACTGAATGGTGACCCAGGAGATTTGCCAAAACAAAACATATTATTACTCTGTTGATGTAGTACCCTCTATGAGGTTCTGAAACTTGCTTAGGGCTCAGTATATCACATTTTGTATGACAACTCTTCTCTGCATCGCCCCGTAATCAGTGCCATAAAACACTTATGTGTCCTTGCTCTGGAGGAAGAGCTCTCTGAAACAGCAATTAGCTGAATCCACCAACTGCTTCTTCGAAGGTAATTGGGAAGCGTCGTCTTTTTTTTTCTATCTGTCATATCTGATTTTATTCACTGTTTATATTTTCTATCACAGATCTGGTACCTTTTCTCTACCGGCATGGCAGCCAAGCCTCATCAGAGGAAAATCATTTGGATTCGGTGCCCTCTAGCTCTGATTAAACACATAAAATATTGGTGGAAACAATTACACCAATCTCATTCATGCCCCTCTTGTAATTTCCCTTACAAAATTGGAGCAAGAACTTGCCTTGCATTCCGATATTCTGGGAATGGGCGTTGGAAGTGATTCATACTGCGCTGCCATGCGAACACTGCCTGGGCTAATTTACAGTTGCTTGTTCTCTGCAATTTGTAGTCCGTTGCCATCGCTCCGTGAAATGACCAAAGGGAATTTGTACAAGTTTTTTTTTTTTTTTTGTAAGTGGTCAGTTATGCTGTACGTAATCATCTGGCCTGCAGAATGTCGAAAGTTATGAGATCATTATTTAGTTTGCTCTGTAAAAAGATCTTTTAACCCGTGCAATGGCACAGATGAAACCTTAAAGTGTAATGCCGCGTACACACGGTCGGACTTTTCGTCTACAAAAGTCCAACGGACGCTGACGGACTAAAGCTGGCTGGTAATCCGATCGTGTGTGGGCTTCTCCGGACTTTCAACATACTTTTTTAGCCTCAAATCCGACGTACTTTAGATTTGAAACATGCTTCAAATCTTTACTTCGTAACTACGACGGACCCCGAAATCCGCTCGTCTGTGTGCTAGTCCGACGGACAAAAAGCCACGCTAGGGCACCTATTGGCTACTGGCTATGAACTTCCTTATTTTAGTCCGGTGTACGTCATCACGTAAGAATTCGATGGACTTTTGTGTGATCGTGTGTGGGCAAGTCTGTTCGTTAGAAAGTCCGCCGCAAGTCCGTCGAAAGTCCGCCGAAAGTCTGCCGGAAGTCTGTCGGACAGGCTGTCTGACTTTTGTAGACGAAAAGTCCGACCGTGTGTACGCGGCATAAGTCCATTTTTTTACACAATACACAAACCCAGTGTGAGTATCCATCATAATGCATTCAATGGCAGGTGCTCATTGGTCAGTGCATTCACTGAAAAGTGCTTCTTTCTTCTGGGACACCTTACTGGAAGGAGAAATCCTAGATGTGCTTTTCATTGGTCAGTGTGGTGAGCGTCATTAGTCAGCATGCTCTGGGGATGCGCTTGCTATTGGGATGCTCTGGGCATGTGCATTGTGGTGTACGGTGTATGGGCCACTATGCCAGCATCTCAGCTGCTACCAGAGGGGTGGCTAGGATATTCAGAGTTAGCTTTTTCATTTTTGGTGAAAAGGTGAACTTACTCTTTAAAGTAAAGCCCGGAGCAAGAGAAATACAATGAAAGATAGTGCAGGGCCTGCATGACAGGGTGAGAAGGGGAAGTAACTATGGGGTTAAGGATTGTACGTGGAGAATAGGGGAGAGGTAGGATTGGTTGGAGCAACAGGATGAGGAGGGGTTTGTTGGAGTTTATTTAAGGGATAGGTGGGGTCTCCTGGGCAGCAGAGAAGGGACAGGTGACAAGCAGGCAGTTTCCCACCTACCCTCCCTGTGTTTTTTTTGTTTGGTTGGTTTGTTCTTTGCAGGTGCAGTATAAGCAGGTCACGTCATGGCAGCTGATCGAGTGGTGGTGGTTGGTCTTTCGATGGTGGAAGAAAATACGGTAGAGATGGAAGTGTGGGGGAAGCATCGGTGGTATGTGCCCCTCTAGTGTATTCAAGTTAACTAAGCTTAGCTGGAATACGGTAATGTTTGCACTACGGGTGTGGGTTGTCTCCGAGCTGGTGTGGAGGCTGGAGGCCTGGTATGGTAAATGGTCCCGCAGTGTTACAAATGGAACAAGTTGGAATTCTGGGTGTTGTCAAAGACCAACAGGCTGAGGATTGTTAGTTGTGTTTCAGATGTTGATGGAAAAATAATTTGTATTTTAAAAAGGTGTTTTTCTTAATAAAAAGGCTGCTATGGCCATTTGTACTCCAGTTCATGTGCGGTCTCATTAATTTAGGTAATTGCAAGGGGTATGGTCAGTACTTATGGTCGGGCAGACATCAAAGAAGGTGGGACATCTGATCTACACTGATCAAGCTTAAATCCAGGTTGGGCACCCCTGGTTCTCTAACATTACTCCTTGTCCCCACATTTGCAGCTCTCTTCCCTCCCCCATTACAAATGATGCAAGTGTTCTCCTCATTTTCTAATCTCATCATCATTCTTCTGTGAATCCAGGGCAGCTTAATGATGCACTCCAAGAGGGGAAATCTTCCAATGTGGACACTAGTCATGGTGACCCTGTTGACAGCTAAGGATTCCCTCAAAAAAATGAAAAAAGTTTTGCCTTTAGCTTGGCTGCATTCACACCTGAGCGTTTTACCTTCGTAAAAGGCCTGAAAAACGCCCAACCACCAAAATCCTATTCATTTCAATGGCACCTGTTCACATCTGAGCGTTTTGTCACCTGAAACAAAACACCTGAAAAGCGCCTTAAGCTCAAAAAAGAACATGAGCTTCTTTGGGGCAGATTACAGGCATTTTTCTGCTGTTTACATTGGTGACCTATAGAAATTTGCGGCAAAAACCGCTCAGATGTGAATGCAGCCTTACTGTTTGGTTTTTATTTTGATCTGTGTTCCCATTGGAGAAATTTCTTTAATTTCCTGTCCTGACAAGTAGTGAGAGTAAATTTTCCCAAGAGGGAAACAGACAGAAATAGAAGCACAGCAGCCTTTTTGCTTTAGCCAAAACTAAGGTTTTGGCTTGAGTTGCACTTAACATATTTATTATATTATTAACATCTTGGTCATTATAAAATTGAAAAGAAAAAAAAAATTGCATAAATGTGAAAATAAAAAAAAAAGTCTTGGTGAAATTATTTTTTAGGTTGCCTCTTTCTTTCTTTTTTAGCTATTGCAGTTCAGGTTTCCCATCCTTGTGAAGACACAATGCACTGCTCTTCCCTTCCTCCTCTACATCCATTTTATTTTGTTTATCTGCTCTCTGTCTGCTAAAGGTCTCCTTATTGCCATCTTCACAGATCTTGCTCCATGCAATATTATTCATTTGAGCTATCAAAATTCAATAAGCGTTGACAGCGGCTAAATTGTGGATATGTTAAAGTCCCATTTGCCTCCGTGGCATGGTGTTCCATGGATAACGCATGCCTCTGATTATTATTCATTGTGTACAGCGGCAGTCTTCTTGTTGATGGATTCTATTGTATACGCCAGATCAAAGAGAAAGTGCCGGGTAAGGACTTCGAATCAATTAACGGAGGCAAGATTTTAACCCCGGCATGAGACGAGCCAACTGACTCCTTCTGCAATAGGCCGCAGGAAGCCAGGCACCTCCAAGGCATGAGAAGTGTTAAACGATATTCTGAATTATTATTTTCAGCATGACTTTTAACTTTGCAGCTCTTTTGAATTCATTTTTTTATCATGGGTTGAACCTTTTGAATTTGCTTTAATGAGACCCTCCAGTAAAACAACAAAGCCTATTTTTTAAGTAATTATAAGGTACATTGCATATCTGTAGTAGCCTGCCTGTGCCACCTGCCGTTGCTCCTATAAATGTCTTCAATGCTATATTTTTGGTGCATTCTGACACCTGAGACTCCCATTTTCTAAAGCTACCTGGAAGTTATATTATATTATAAGACCTGGGGTACTCGTGGGCATCTTTTGCAGGGAAAAAGCTGCAGCTGTAGGGTTTGCCGGTTTCATGTCCTGTTCTGAAAGTGAAGCTTTTATGTGACTTCAGCTATGGCAGCCACCTTTTACTTAGATGCCCCCAGGAATTAAGCCAACCCAAAGAGAGAGAGAAAGTTTACATACTATATCAGATAGTTTGAGAATGCAGAATGGTTCAAAGTAGGCAAATTAGGCAGGAGTAACAAGAACCAGTGACTGACTGGACACCAAGCTTGCAGGGGTCAGTGCTGGCAGTAGACAATAGTGAAGTCCATTATTTAAGCAAGGTTCAAGGAAGGAGGCAGTCAGTAGCGCAATCATTATTCAGGTAAGGGTCATGGCAGGCATCAATCGGTAGCATATCCTTTACCCAGATAAGGAACAGGGTAGAATGCCTCTAGTAACGTAGCCATTAATCAGACAAGGGTCAAGGCAGGCAGCAATTGGTAGCATATTCTTTTCCCCAGGTAAGGATCGGAGTAGGAGGCAGTCAGTAGGATATCCATTATTCAGGCAAGGGTCAGGACAGGTGGCAATCAGTAGCGTACCCTTTACCTAGGAAGGGGGCAGGGTAGGTGACAAACAGTACTGTGACAAACCCAACTGGGACAGGGGCTTTTGGAGGGGACTAGGGGCTAGTCTTTTACCCACTGATTAAGGCCCATGGATGAGACCCAGGATTTTGTCTGCTGAGCATGGAAAAGAGCTCAGTTCGGCCTCTGATACCATGGAGGGAGCAGATCATTCTTTAATGATGGACAACAATGTGAGGAATGCTGAGAGCGAGGCTTGGATTAACTCTCTGAATAAAGACAATAAAGCTTCCCTTCTAGAGTGGATGGAAAGGTGTAATATTAATCTTGTACAGGTTAATGGTCAGAGGAAATATAGTGGCCCTTCTGCAGACTCGGTTGGAGAAGCTCCTCCATTAGGGACAGAAATAATTATCAACAATATCCCTCAGGAAATCTAGAAAGATAAATTAATTCCACTTTTTCAGACTGCTGGAAAATTGTATGAGTTTTGTCTTATGATAACTTTTGTAGTGGACAAATTACACAAGTAAAAGCCAAACACCTGATGGACAGCATGTACTTGTGGGCGTGGTGCTGGATTGTCTGGGGAGGACACTCCCGGGCTAATCAAAGTTTTGATGCCTGGCCTTTGATTAGCTCACTATTTTTTATCATTTTGTTTCCACAAATAGAGCTTTTTTTGGTGGTATTTTTTCACTGCTGGGGTTTTTATTTTGTGTGCAACAAATAAAAAATGACCAAAAATTTTGGTTATAAAAGTACGTTTTCCCCTTCACTGATGGGCACTGATGAGGCTGCACTAGCGGGCACTGATAAGGCGGCACTGATTTGCACTGATGAGGTGGCACAAATGAGGTGGCACTGAGGAGGCTGCACTGACAGGCACTGTTAAGGCGGCACAGATGAGGTGACACCAATGAGATGGCACTGATGAGGTGGCACTGAGGGGCATTGATAGACGCACTGATGGGCACTGATAGGAGGCACTGATGGGCACTGATATGTGGCATTGAAGGGCACTGAAATGCTGCACTGATGGGTACTTATGGGTGGCACTGATAGGTGGCATGGATGGGCACTGATAGGTGGCACTGATGGACCCTGATGGGTGGTACTGATGGACACTGATGGGTGGTACTGATGGCCATCATGGATAAGGAGACATCTGGCAGGCATTAGTAATGGGCACTGACTGGCACCATTTGTGGGCACTGATTGGCATATTTTTGGCACTGTGTGGCATCCCTGGTGGCCATGGGTGGCATTATCATCAAAGAAAGTTCTGGACAGCCACACTCCAAAAGAATTTGCCTTTATTTAACAAGGTGTCATCCAAGATACAGGTCACAGCAAAGTGGATCAAAGCTTACGCGTTTCGCACTATGAGGAGTGCTTAGCCATAGATAGGCCATGGGTGGCAAAACTGGTCATCCATCCGTGGTGGCCATCCCTGGTGGTCCTGGTGGCATCACTGGTGGTCCAGTGGGGGAATCTGCGGGGGGGGCTGCACTGATAATCAATCAGCGTAGACCCCCCTGTCAGGAGAGCCGCCGATCGGCTCTCCTCTACTCGTGTCTGCCAGACGCGAGTGAGAAAAAGCCAATACACGTCTTTTCCTGTTTACACTGTTATCAACCATGATTGGACACGGCTGATCACGTGGTAAAGAGCCTCCATCTTTACCGAGATCGGTGTAGCGGTGTGTCAGACTGACACGCCGCACCACCGATCGCTGCGCTGCCTGCCCCCAGCTGGCAGTTATCCTGAAAGACGTCATATGGCGGGAAGTGGTTAAAGTTTGCATTTTTTAGGATAATGTGATCAAGCTCTTATCTGATTTTGTTTGGTATATATTCTGTGTGAGCCAGCTGATGCCTACTAATAGGGATACTTTCTGCCACCGATTCAGTGAGAGCGGGGGATTTTGTGCAGGACCCATTGCTTAGCAACCACTGATGCTCAAGCCAGGAAGAAAGACTGGTTGAGAGTCGACTGCAGCCAGAAGGAGCAACTACTTTTGGTAAGGGCCTCAAAAGGTGCAGGCTTATCGGGATGAAAGTGAGGAAACTTCTTACCAGATGAATAGCATGCATGGAGAAGGCTGGCACCAAACAGTGTTCCTCAGTGCTGAAACCATTGCAACAGATGAGGTACTGGAGTGGGTTCTAAATCTCCCTGGAGTCTAAGATGGCCTCTACCTTAAACTTCTTGCATCTTCTGGAAAGGGCTTCCAAGGTGCAGGCTTATCAAGATGAAGGTGATGGAAACTTCTGGCCAGACGATCAGCATGAATGGAGAGGGATGGCATCTGACAGTGTTCCTCAGGGCTGAAACCCTTCCAGTAGATGAGGTACTGGAGTGAGTTCTGAAACTAGTTTTAGAGGAGAGGATGGTTTCCTGAGTTGACTGGTCTCAGCAAAGAAACATAAAAGGAGTTGGTTATCCTCATGGAGTTTTAGACAGAAACAAACAGGGTTGATTTCTTTAATGATTCTGAAAGGTCCAATGAATTCTGACACTTGGCAAGGCAGTAGGTACAGAAGCCTGGGCTTGTGATGCTCAAATAGGGTGCTACAGCCCCTCTGGCCAATCAGAACAGTGTGGGTGAAGCAGGCAGCATGGAGCCGCTGTCAAGAAATGGGGGAACCTCCTGCAACTAAGCCATAGAGAGCGGAGGGTACAGGGCCCACTCGACAGATCAGTAGGGTCACTTGAAGCAGGGTCACACCTGACCTACAGTATGTAGACTTACATTGGGAAAAAGAAGACATATTTCACTCTATGCGTTTTTACTAAGCAAAGGCAAAGTCTACATATGAGCAATAAGTAGCTATGGCTGCCTCCATGTACCTAGATAAATATAGACAAAATATACACAGAAACAAAGTTTTTAAAACTTTCACACATGTTGATAAGGCACTATACAATACGCTGACCTCACTTGTGTGGGTGTCAAATTAAAAATTAAAAGATAATAACATCACTTTAAGTGACAGGCACACTTTAAAATAATGTTCAAAACATCACTGTTACTTTGTGCGGTAATTCCACAGCTGCCCTCATCTGACATTCAATCCATGATTAGATTCCTGTAAGACTTTATGCCTGAACTTCCATTTTTAAAAAAAATAATGAGACTGACAGGACCTCTTCCAGGGGGTAAATGTTTCAGTCTCCTTATTTTTTACCAGCGCTGCTCATCCGACATAGCCTGATGGTGAATATTGGAGCATCTCTCCCCATCCCTGTCAGTATTATGGTAATGCAGGGAATCCTATCTACTCCTCATCAATGTTAAGTGCTCAGGAGGTCACGGGCAATAAACCTTGCTGCCACTCACAGCTTCGGGTGGGATTCTCCGGCAGCTGGGCTAAATTTCCGAAGCTCTCCCCTTAGCCTGCTACTAAATTGACAAATCCAATTGCATATCCCCCCTCCCCACCATTCCTCTTTTTCTGCAGACTGGCTTGCACCTTCTTGGAGGTAGTGTCATTTATTTCAATTTGCCATGCTTTCTGTCCATTCCTCATTATTTAAGGAAGAAAAACAATTCTGCAAAACCAAATTTAAATGCAAAATGAAGTGCACAGGTAAAGGGAGCTGGTGGAGCACGGTGAAGTGTGCTGGAATGCTGGTTTACCTTGTTAGTGGGACTATTAATGTAAGTCTAGTGTGGTGTCCTATTTACAATGTGGCAGCTTATTAGATATAAAATATGGACTTAAAGTGGACTTTCGCTTCCAAAAGGGGGTTTTGCTCCCTGCAACCCCCCACCCCCATTCTCTGCAATACAAAAAGGCTGTTTTTTCTTTTTTTTTGTATATATATATATATATATATATATATATATATATATATATATATATATATTCATATATTCAGATTCAATTGTTATTTCTCAGATTGATTCGAAAATTTCAGGAGAGGACTTTATTCATCCTATTCTATTCTTATTTATTTTCTATTCTATTCTGTTTTATTCTATGCTATTCCATTCTTTTTTTATACTAGTCTATTCATTTATACTATTATTTTCTATTCTATTTTATTCTTTTCTATTATTTTTCTATTCTATTTTATTTTGATCTATTTTAATTTTTATTAAAACATTGAGTTTATATTTGTATTTCAGTATAATACAGAAGGTTATGCAGTATGAGACTGAAATGCATTTAGTCAAGTGCAACGTTAAGGTTCAGGGAGACGAAAAGAGGAAGGTACACAATATGGAGATAACCATAATCATTACATAGTTTGGTAACAAATTTATGGGGGCATAGTACAGTGTTAACGACAGGTTCTAACAATATCTGTATCAAAAAGAATAGTAGTAGTATAACACACATACTTTGTGTAAATCAGCGAGTGATAGAGTGCAGTAAGCGCATGCCAGAGGGGCCTAAGTGGTGGCTATAGGCCATATTTCCAAGTTCTTGTTAAATGCAGTACCAGTAAGGTAATTTATAGCTAGAAGGTGTTCATAAGTATATCTTTGTTGGACCGTCACTTCAGTAACGTTTGGGGAGGCACCTGATCTCCATTTACTACTAGCTGGGCCGCTAGTAAAATATGAGTGATCACCATCCTGGAGGAATGCGGATATGAGTCAATCCCAATGCTTAGGAGTGCTAGGTTTGGTAGAGTTCCTTTCCCCTTTCCCCTTTCCCTTTTCCTTTTCCCTTTCCTTTTCACTTTTATACCTTACTGTATTTATTGCAATATGTTTCCATTTCAAATTCAAATCCATTTTCAAATTGGAATTTAAATTGATTTTCAAATTAATTTTCAAATTCAGATAATGTGTTTCTTTATATTTATTTCGCAATTGTTGAAATTCATTTCTATTGTGCTTTGGAAATTCGAATGCATCCGATTCTCCGAATAACAAAATTTTCATCCGAATTTCAATTCGTAAGGAAATGAATCACACATGTCTACTAGGCAAGAATGACTTACTTACGTACTTCATGAAAAGAGAAATGTTTTGTTTAACCAGTGACGGAGGGACGGTGCGGCTCTAGTTTTGGGTGGATGTTATATGACGACGCGCCTGAATGCCCGCTCTCGTACGCCCCAGGGGGCGCACAGCGTGATCGTGGCCGCGCCGTATTGCTGGGACGCGGCTCAACCCCAATCTCTGTAAAGAGCCGCTGGCGCGGCTCTTTAACCATGTGATCAGCTGTGTCCAATCAAAGCCGGTCACACGTAAATACAGGAAGTGGGGTGATCGGCTCTTATCGCCTCTAATGCCATTAGCGTTGTTGATTATGGGGGAAAGAAGGAAACAGAGAGGGCAAAATTAAGCAGACTAAACTTCAGTTTTAATCCTTTTTAACAACTTCCCGCCAAATCATTTACCAAATATGTCATTTGACTTCAAGTGGTTGTACCGGACGGTCAGCTCTCTTGTAATAGCAACCGGAGCGGCTAATCAGCCATTCGAATACTATTACAAGCAGTGGCCTTCTGGGGCTCTTTCAGGCTCTGCCGTCCCAAAGGGAGACCTGAGCTACTGGCCTACACATCCGCTGGCTAGTCGGAGATCCATAAAAAGTCGGAATCGGCTTTGATCGGTTCTCTGCTATGGTAACGTAGAAGCGATGACATCACTTCCGGTTTACCGAGATATCAGCGGCGCCACTTTTTGAACATCGAACGTATTGGCGTTTTGAATGCCTTCAAGTGCAAATGAGGGATTTGGAATCTTATTGACCCCAGATCCCCCCATAAAGAGTACCTGTCACATGCCTATTGCTTTCACAAGGATGTTTATATTCCTTGTGACAGCAATAAAAGTGATAAAAAAAATGTAAAGCAACAGTGTAAAAACAACAAAAAAAAAAAAAATTAATGAATAATTAAAAAAAACATTTTGAAGTACTCCCTGTCCCCCAATACTAGTATGCAAAGGCGAGCCCTTACTCTTGCAAACAGCAATCATCCCACACAGCGACCGCGCCACGCATGTGAGGTTATGTATTGTGTTTTTTGCATTACAATTTAAGAACGTGGTTTTTTTTCCCAAGGATTGCATTTGAAAAACCACTGCACAAATACCGTGTGACATAAAAAATTGCAAAACCCACCAATGTATTCTCTAGGGCCTCTGCTTTAAAAAATATATAATGTTTGGAGGTTCTAAGTAATTTTCTAGCAAAAATAATGATTTTCACATGTAAACAAAATGTGCCAGAAAATGCCTGGTCTTCAAGTGGTTAAGGGCAAGGATAGGGATAGTCGACATCTCCTATAATGGGCAGAATTTGCCCATGCAATGAAAGGGAATAAAATAAATTACATTTCAAAGTATCTTAGAAAGACAAGAGACCCTTGAGCTAGGGTATGTTCCCTATTGCTGACAAGAATGCTCCTACATTGTCAAGATTCTCATAGGTGCCTGCGTGGGTGTTCTAAGGCCCGATGCAGACAGTCACACGGCCAACCCTACACCTCTACACCTCTTGGCTAGGTTGCTGTTTTTCCTGCATAATGTTTCCTTGACAGCTACAGAAAGGTTAGTTTGCTCCTTTTCAACATAAAATACACAACACGCAATGTTCTCTTCTATTAGAATGATGTTCGCGGTGACCTTATTAGAAGCGCCGCTGACTTTTTTTGACTGGAGGCTCTTATTTAAGAATACTAAGCAAAAGTGTACCGCAGTGCAGCATTTGATCTAACACACGCAGACGGGCCGAAGTTCTGCCCTTTTCAAGCTCTCAAGCCCTGTCAGTCTTGCCCACGCCACTGCCGGTCTCTACTACTGTGGAGTAGAAAAAAAATTGAAAAATTTCAGCCGCTCACCTCGGCTCATAGCGTTCAAGAGCCGTATCAGCCCCACATGCCCAGGTCTGGGAGAATTTGTGATCTTCAGAAATATATCAAAGGCCAATCTACAGATCAGCTCCGGAAAATGAAATAAAATGTTAAAGTCTGCAGTCAAACCTGAAAATTTTACATTGAAAGACAAACAGCTAAATGCACAGTTGAAATGTCAACTGGTATACATTTACTGCCTTCCAAAGGAGCTGTAGTTCTCTTCAGAGATCCTTGTGATCCAGAAACCAATGCCAGACAGCACAGGCAAGTTGGTGACCACACTTTTCTCCACTGGAGTTAAGCAACACAGCTTGGTCACCAACCCACCCCCAGTCTGCCAACCAGACGATGGAAAGAGCATCACCAGAGTGATTTCATAACTCAGCTCTCTTCTGCTTTCCGTAATGGATGGACAGTTCTATTTAATAAGAGGCACCTGATTAGCACAAACTACTGTCCCTCTCACTCCCAGTGCATTTATTTATTTAATGTATAACTGGATCAGCTTGGACATCTGGTTTGAATTGATTCAGGAAAGGAAACATACCAGCTTTACTTTCTGAACTTTGGCACAAAAAGATGACACAAATACCACAACAACTGTTGAGCCCCCCAAAGAGTTTAAAACATCTGTTTAACATCTAATTAGCCTCATGCAGACACCGTAATCAAAGCCTGATTATGTACACTAGTCATTCACAACCAGAGTTCCTTGGAACCTTAGGGTTCCTCCAGAAGTTTCTAGGGGTTCCTTGAGCTGTGGATGATTAACCTTCCATTTGATGGCGTTTGCATGGTTTTGCAGGCTAACGCCACTTGGTGGGGCCAACTGACACCTATGATCTTTTTAGCTGTCTGCAAGGTTGGCATTCTAACGATTCTGGCATTCTCACCACCACTGTAAGGGGGGCATTCTTCACCCTCTGGCCACAAATTTAAGGACCATTTTTCCACTGACTCCCAATTTATTGGTTTTAGCAGGGGATCTCCAAGACCTCAAAATGATTTCAAGTATTCCTCTGGCTTAGAGAGGTTGAAAAAGGCTGACTTAGCCATCATGGCACCTTGCCACTCCTGAATAATGACCCCCTTTTTGTAAGCTACTTTTTACTACTGAAAGATGCATGCAGAGCTATGTTATAACTGTAGCAACCCCAAACAAAATACAGGACAGGTGGTTACTTTAAGAGAGTTCTGACTCCTCTAAATATTGCTGTACTTCCTTCTCCATGTTAGCCATACTTGGCAGTGGGAGACCTTCATTGTCAAACCTGTAGGGCCATAGATGAAGCGAAGGGGAAATCTTATAAGGGGGATCTTATAAACATATATCTTCATACACACACAGTAACACCAGGAGCTTCTGGAACCATATACTCAATCCATATGTCCTCCAGCATCGAAACAGACAAACCAACCTTCATCCCTGGGTCTCGCAACTCAATTTCCAGGAGCCCAATTCTCTCTGACTCCTTCCCAGGGTGTATAACCAGGGAGACATCTTTCCTTTTTCCAATCTGACTACCCTTATGCAACCTCTTTCTATCGCCCCCAGTGCCCACACTTTTACCCACCTCAACCACTGCTCATTTTAATTCCCAAACTACAAATTATTTTAATAGAACTATTGGGTACCCACTCCTTTGCATGCTTGGGAATTTCCTCTGAAAATTCAAAAGTAATAACCTTAAAACATCTTGCTCCTTTTTTCAGCTTTTCATTACAATGACAATACTGTTGCCCGTAGCTTGTACTGTATGCAGGTGAAGGTGGTGCTCAGCCGCAGCGGCAATACAGAAGGGGAGGAAGTCAAAAGGAACATGGTTCCTCTATCGTTTCCTGGGTCACTGGGGCAGCGATCATGTTGGATGCTGATAGCCCATGTGACTCTGGCGGCCATCACGAGTCAGGCAGTTTATTTAAGACCCTAGCTCCTAAGTTTGGAGTGCATTTTAGCTTGTGGGTAGTGTAGTGACAGGTCACCTGTCTGTCAGGGACAGTAACAGGGAAAGGTTCCAGTTGAGAAGGGAAAGCCTAATGCCCTGTACACACGATCGGAAATTCCGCAAGCAAAAGTCTGATGTGAGCTTTTGGTTGGAAATTCCGACCGTGTGTATGCTCCATCGGACTTTGGCTGGCGGAATTTCCGCCAACAAAAGATTGAGAGCAGGTTCTCTATTTTTCTGATGGAAAAAGTTCCTATCGGAAGTTCCGATCGTCTGTAGCAATTCCGACGCGCAAAATTCCTACGCATGCTCGGAAACAATTTGAAACATGCTCGGAAGCATTGAACTTCATTTTCTCGGCTCGTCGTAGTGTTGTACGTCACTGCGTTCTTGACGGTCGAAAGTTCCGAGAACTTTTGTGTGACTGTGTATGCAAGGCAAGCTTAAGCAGAATTCCGTCAGAAAAACCATCCAAGGTTTTTCCGACAGAAATTCCGATCGCGTGTACGGGGCATAAGGATCTGCATCTCTTCCTGGAAACCTCCCCACTTGGGCATGGAATGGCCAGGCCACATTCCACCACTTAAGACAGGCTCTGTTATTCGGCTGATTTCTGCTCTGCTACAATCTACTGTTCATCCGTGAGTGTTTCCGGTCTTGCTTCTTTGTCGGTGGGCTTGTTGTGCACTGACTACAATACAAGTTCTTTCTATTGCCTCTGGCCTTTGTGTGTGTTACTGCCATTGCACCACCCTGCACCCACCGAAAGATGGTTGAAGAACTCCCTTCCTATTTGACTGTCCCAACTCTCACCCTTCCTCACACCACTCACCAGTCCCTTGCATACTGCCATAATCTCTGGATGTCCCCAGGGGAAGGCAATAAGAACCCTATGCTCTTACAGGACATGGGAATGCCTCCTCGACTCACATGGCAGGCCCACGTCACCAATCACCATTAACAAAGCAACGTTACTAGTTTTCTACCATGGTTCCACCTTCGCACCTTTGCAACATGCATCCTCTCTGGTGACTGGGAACAGTTCCAGTAAAGACCATGTGGATGGGTGCAGCATGATACGACGGTAATAATACACACACAGCCTAGGTGCAATTAGTAGAACTTGTATTGTAGCAAAGGCAACTGTTGTAGCAACAGTTCACAACAAACCCAGTGGGAGATGGCCCAACCGGGAGCACTCACAAATGCCAACAGCAAGCAGCTGAGCAGGTATTAGTTGAACTGACAGCGTCTGTCTGGAGGAGCAAAATGAGGCCTGGCCATTTCATGCCATAACAGAAAGATGGCCAAGGAAGTTGCGAGCCCTACACTTTCCCTTCTCATCTAAAACCTTTCCCTGCCGCTAATACTGTTCTGACAGACGGGTGACCTGTTCCTACAATACCTGGGGGCAGGGACTGTCTCAAGGAACCAGGAAACCACAAAGGAACTGAGTTTCCCCTGACTTCCTCTCCAAGCTGTGGTGCCGCTCTGGTCCAGGGCCACCTACAGCGGAGGGAGCAGACTGCACCTGCCTACAAAAGTATTGCACTTTCATACACCCTTACAGTTATTTTCATGAATTTAGCCACACATGTCCAGAGGTGGCCAGAAACAAAATAAAGAAACTGCAATCACAACTTGAACTTGGTTAACTTGTTTACGTGTACCATCATGGTAGATACAACCCTACCTACAGTGGACTGTGTTGTTGGGAATGGCACACATCCTGTGCCGATATTGCTGAGCATTCCAGGGTCTTGGCAAGGATTCGATACTTGGAAAAGACCAAATGCAGTCAGCAACATCTGGCTAACTGTGTAGCAGCATCTGTCCCTGACAGACGGGTGACCTGTCCTTACAATACCCACACGCGAATACGCTCAAAAACCTGGGGCAGGGACTTAAAAAGATTCTGCTGACCGAAGATGGCCACCAAGGATTACCTGGATGCTTCACAGCCAGCAGGAACGCTGCCTCTAGGAACCAGGTAACCACAGAGGAACCAAGTTTCCCTTGACTTCCTCTCCAAGCTGTGATGCCACTCCGGTCGAGCGCCACCTACAGCAGAGGGAGCAGACTTGGTTAACTTGTTTATGTGAACCTTGGTAAATACAACCCTACCTACAGTGGACTGTATTGTTGGGAACAGACCACATGCTTTGCCGATATTGTCAAACATTCCAGGGTCTTGGAAAGGATTCGATACTTGGAAAAGACCAAACACAGTCAGCAACATCTGGCCAACTGTGTAACAGCATCAATAATAATAATAATTAGTGTTCTTGCTTTACTGGTCCTTTAATAGCCATCTCATACGGCTGCAAAGCAGTTTATCACAAGCTATGCAGTCTGTTTTCAGTAGTTACATATTTGAGGCAGTCTGGGACTGTTGCGCGCTGATGAATATGTATGTACACTAATAATTTGTGCGTACAGCTAATTCTGCCCACAATTAGCAGCACTCCAGGAATTTTAAAAGCTTTTTGTAGCGGCGCTTGCCAAGACTTCTGGCACTCGGAAAGCAGAAATCACAGAGGGGGACTCTGAGCTGGGATGTGGAGATGCTGCTACTGACCCTTGGGGGGAGGGGGGGGACAAAGACAGACGCAGGAAAGGCCAAACAAAGACACCTTGGTGGATGCGTGCTGAAAGTCTCCGAGCTTTGCTGCCAGGTAACTGGTTGGCAGAGTTGATGGAGGTCTTGGAGAAAGTTATTTTTATAGCTGGCTTTGATTTTGAAAATATGTAATAAGAGCGATAGGTGTGAGGCTGACTGCGCCAAGCAAATGCCAATTCCCAAATTTAAGTTTAGTGAAACAGAACAGACTAAAAGCTTGTGATGAGCAAAATCAGCATGCTTTCTTTTTTTTTTTTTGTAATTCTTTTATTTCTTTCAAAGACATCACATGTTAATCAACAGATACAGATGTAACAAATGACAGCATATACAGAGATGATTAAGTCATAGGCATGTCACATAAAAGGTTATATACCGAATCAGAGGTGGCAATCAAACAGACCCCTTAATTATATGTTCAGTGTAGCGTATGGAGAGTTATAACCTTATGGTGGGGTAGTCTGAAAACCAAGCCTGAGATAAACAAAAAGAAACGGGAATTTCTCAAGTATCAACTTAATAACCCGTTCGAATCTACATAGCAACCAAGACTGACTAGTGATAATAAGATTAAAAATTTCCCAGCTGGCCGGGAGGGATACCTCCCAGGCGACCAGCTGAGTCCAGTCATGGGAGCACAGATAGGCAATGTGTATCAAGATATTCTCATTATCTGACTAAACTTTCCCCACAACTGGAGGGGATTGAAGGGGAGACAGAGGGGAGGGGTAGAAAAGGGGAAGAGAGGAGGAAAGAAGGAAAAGGAAGAGATTACAGCGGCGGTGGCGCCCCCCGGCCAGGCAGCCAGCCCAGTCCCCGGAATCATTCAGCCTGAGCCATCTCCTGGAGGTATGAGTCAGAGTAAATAAAGTGTTGCCAAGGTCTCCAAGTCTCCCGAAAGGCCTCCTCCCTGTCGTACAGCGTGGCAGTTAGATCCTCCATATCTCGAAGTTCGTTCACTTTAGCATACCACTGCGTTTTTGTAGGTGGGAACTCCGATCTCCAACATAAGGGTATACATGCCTTGGCTGCATTCAATAATTGAATGGTTAGAGAGGCTTTGTATTTCTTGATCGGATGTTTAGAGAGATGCAGCAAACAGGCCCCAGGGTCCCCCTCCAAAGCAACACCAGTCAGGTGTTCAACTGTGCGTGCCACCTCCAACCAGTAAGGTTTGATTTTGGGACAATCCCAGAAAACGTGAAGCATCGTTCCCTCTCCCTCCCCACATCGCCAACATGAGCTAGAGACCTGTGGGAAAAAACGGTGCAGAGTAGAAGGTACACTGTACCATCTAGTCACAACCTTATAGCACGTCTCTTGAACCCTAGTGGCCAGGGATGATTTCTGGGCAAAATGTAGGATCTTTTCTCTTTTGAGATTCAGTGAATTGTACGCCTAGTTCTTCTTCCCACATAGAGAGAAAGGGGGGCACGAATCCTTCTGCTGGTGATATCAGTGAGGAGTAAATCAGTGATAGACAATGGAGGGTTGGTTCTTTAAGATGACAGATTTGTTCCAGCTCTGTGAGCTGGCGCGATATACCCGGAGTCCGTGCACAACGGCGTAGGAAATTGCGAAGTTGGAGGCCGCTCAAAAAGTCTAATGGAGGGTCAGAACCTGCCAACCCGGCGTCCGCCGTAAGCTGGCCAGTCGGGCCCAGAAAATCGTGGAGGTGCGGCCAACTGCCCTCCCTCGTCAAGTGACGGAATACAGGACCCCCGCAACCGGGTGGAAAATCAGGGTTGCCCGGGATTGGCACCATAGGTGAGGGTATAGGGGATATCGAGGAATGCCTGAAAGCATCTCTCGCCACCTGGATCGTGCTTCCTAGAGTGGGGTGGGCAGCGATGGCCCTCGGTAAGGGAGTGGTGGTCCAAGGCCAGCTCTTGGCCGTGCCTTCGGAGTCCTCGAACTCCATCGTCACCCACTGCTTTGCCTCCGCATGACAATGCCAATCCACTACCCTGGTGAGGTGAGTTGCCCTATAGTACGCTTTCACATTGGGGAGACCAATCCCACCTCTGTGTTTTGCCATGTGGAGAAGTTGCAGTTTAATACGTGGCTTTCGGTGAGACCAGATAAAGTCGCGGAACAATGAATGGATCCGTTTGAAGAAGGCGGGAGGGAGACGAATGGGGAGGGCCTGCAGCAGTAAAAGCACCCTTGGCATGGCTGTCATCTTGATGGCATTACATCGACCAAACCACGTCAAGGTCAGGGAATGCCAGTGGAGCAAGTCCGTCTTGAGACGAAGGAGCAGAGGAGCAAAATTCGCCTGATATAAATTGGCAGGGTCGGGGGTAATGTCAACTCCCAAATATGGGATAGAATCGGTTGCCCAGTGTAACTGGTATTCTGCGCGCAAATGGCGTACTATGTCTGTGCTCAGCGTGATATTAAGTAAGGAGGATTTTGGTAAGTTAATTCTGAACTGGGAGAGATCTCCATAGATTCGGAGGGAGTGAAGTAAAGTAGGGAGTGAGGCCAGTGGGTCCGTCAGGCAAAAGATGAGGTCGTCGGCGAAAGCGGCCACCTTATGTGACCCAGAGGATTTGTGGTAACCGATGATGCCCGAGTTCGCCCTTATTCTGCAAAGGAAGGGCTCCAACGTGAGTATAAAGATTAGCGGAGACAGGGGACAACCCTGTCGGGTGCCATTGCGTATGGTAAAGTAGCTTGACCTTGTTTCGTTTACCTTAACTGCTGCTGTAGGATGAGAGTAGAGGGAAAGTATCCAGCTGAGCATTGATGAGCGGAGACCGATATGCTCCAGGGTGGCCTGTATGAAGGACCAATCTACACGGTCGAAAGCCTTCTCCGCGTCCGTAGACAGCAGGAGAAGGGGTCGCCGTGATGTCCTGGCTGCGTGAATCAGATTGATTACCCTGATGGTGTTATCGCGGGGTTCTCGCAGTGGCACAAAACCTGCCTGGTCCTTATGGATCAAGCTTGGCATATGCAAAATTAGCCTATTGGCCAGTATCTTGGCAAACAATTTCAGATCAGTGTTCAGGAGAGCTATCGGCCGGTAGCTTCCACACCGCAAGGGGTCCTTCCCCTCTTTAGGGATAAGGGAAATATAGGCTCTTAAGGTGTCAATGGGAAAAGAGTTGCCCTCAGTGATCGAGTTGAGTGCAGATATCAGGGGTTTAGAAAGCGTCTCAAAGAATGTCTTATAGTACGCCGGAGTAAACCCGTCTGGGCCTGGGGCTTTCTTAGGCTTTGAGTTCGCTAATGCTACACCCAATTCTTCTAAGGTGATGGGTTCCTCTAATTCTTCCTGGACCGCAGTCGGGAGTGAGGGCATACCCGACATGGTGATGTAGGACCGGGGGGTAAACCCCCCAGCAGAGTTAGGGTCCTCCGACGGTCGCCCGTCAAGGTTGTAAAGGCCTTCATAGAAGGACCGAAACTCCGCTATCAGAGGATGTAGTCATCTTCCGACCAGAGGATGACAGGATGTGTGAAATATAGGTTTTGGTACGTGGGCCACGTAGTGCTCTGGCTAGGAGCGAGCCAGGTTTATTGGCGTACTCGTACATCGTTCGGCGCGCCCACGCCAATTTTTGTTTCGTTTTATGGAGCAAGAGTGCACGAAGCTCCTCGCGGGCTTTAAGGAGGTCATGGTGGGTGGAACGGGCAAGACTGGCCTTATGGGCACCCTCCAGAGTACGGATCTGGGCGAAAAGTTCATCAATGCGGCGTGTTCTGTCTCGCTTAAGGCGAGCCCCTATACTAATTAAAGTGCCCCTAATAACTGTCTTGTGAGCCTCCCAGACCGTTAACGGGTTGGGAACTGAGGCTTCGTTGTCAGCGAAGTATTCCCGCAACTTGGCCTGTATTTCTGAACAAATCTCTTCCGATTGCAACAAGGCTTCATTAAGCCTCCAGGAGGGTGGAGTCCGGGTCATTGGCCCCAGCTGGAGTGTCATATGAATCGGTGCATGGTCCGAGAAGGAAATGACATCTATGGAGGTATTCACCACCCTAGCTAGATCTTTATGTGTGATCAGCAAATAGTCCAGTCTCGAGTATGAGTGGTGGATTGAAGAGAAGTATGTATAATCCCTATCTTGAGGACGCGACAGACGCCAGGGATCTATTAAGCGTAGAGCATGGAGGTCTGCTTTCAATCGCTTGAGGCGTGCATAAGAAAGATGGGATGAGCCGCGTGAGGCATCTAGCAAGGGATCCATTGTAAAGTTAAGATCCCCCCCAAAGACAAGCACCCCCTCCGAAAACTCCAGTAACTGCGGTAGCAGCTTCCGCAGGAATTGTGGGTGGTCTATATTGGGGAAGTAGACATTGGCGAAGGTAACCTGCACATCAGACACCCTTCCCTTTAGGAGGAGAAAATGACCCTGGGGATCCACCCGCTGCGCCTCGAAGACCCATGGAACTGATTTTGCTACAAGGATGCTGACCCCCTTAGATTTGGAGATGGGCGATATGCTGTGGTATGCCGTTGGGAACGTTCCATTAGTCAATTTAGGAATACGATCACCATGGAAGTGTGTTTCCTGTAAGAAAGCAATTTGGGTTTTGCCTTTACGCAAATCAGTTAGTAACTGGGAGCGTTTTTCTGGTATATTGAGACCACGTACATTAAGGGAAGTGACCTTTAGGAGACCCATAACGTCAGTTATCAGTCCGATAAGCAAGGACAGTAATGTGATGTAGGTAATCTTCTCCAGTTTCAGTCCCCACCCAACCAGGGGGCAACACCACCGACAGAAAGAAAAGGGGAACTAAAGAGGGGAGGAAAGGGGGGGGAGCAAGCAAAGGGTTTAGAGGAGGGGGTAGCAGGCAAGAAAAGGAGGGGGGAAGGGGGGAGACAGGGAGGTAGGGGAAAAAACAATCTAATAAGACAGTTACTCTCTGGTCCTCCGATTAGCACTAAGAAGTCCAATCGGGTGACCGCCCTAAATGGGGGTGGACAGGGCAGTGAGGATTATTCGGTCAGAGAATTCAATGACCAAGAATTAAACAAAAACGGAAGTCATTGAATTAGGAGATGCACTAGGTAGGGCTGTGAGAACCAATAAAGACAAATAGAATGTTAGAACCAACGTAACATCAGGTATGGTCGAGCGAACATGAAGTAAACATACCATAAATAGATACCAGTCCGTTGTAACCACAAGGTGTTGCTGCATCGGGAGGAGGGCTCTGTGGTTCAGGGATCCGACTTAGGTTACGGATGTCAGTAGGTGGAACCTGTCGGAGTTTTCTACGTCCCTTCCCCCGGTGCCTCAAGACCGGGACACCATTTTCCTGGCGAATAAACATCTGCAGCAATTGAATGTAAGAAATAAGGTTAGGCGGGCTATATAAAAAAGAAAAATAACATTGGCAGCAAAAATGCTGCAACAACCTGAAGAGCATCTCAACTATCTGGAACCCATCAGAGTCTGCTGCAAATAAAATACTCAGGTCAACTCTTAGTGCAATCTGGCTATCTGAGATGCACAACATTCCCCCCCTCCCCACCAAGGTAGTCCCCAAATATAAAAAAGAAGAGTAAAAATAAAAGAAAAAATAAAAGAAAAAATAGGCACTCAAGGTGAATGCAAAAAAGGTGGAGAGACGTCCTCTTCTGTTGCGGTTTTAGTTAACCAGCTATTTTCAAACCCTGTCCATGGGACAACAAGAAAAAAAAGAAAATGATAGGTGTCCTCTCTTAGGTTTGACAGGGGTCTTGGTGGTTGACGGGGCAGTTTCGAAGGAAGTCATAGAAGCAGTACCGCTGATAGTAGAAACTGCTGGGAGGGAATACTGCACAACCTTACCAGACCGTGCGGAAGAAGAGGCGGTCAATCTTCGGATGTCGTTGGATGTGGTCTGTAAGCGTCTCGATTGGGTGGACGGGAACGTGGTCGTCTGATCCTCTGTTGCCTGGGCAATGCTGGACTTGGGGTGTCCTGAGACAGCAGGTAGTCGAACCAGTTAGGTACACTGACAGCTGGTTTGGCAATGAATTGGAAGAGGTCTGGTAGCTGATCTGGCGTGCGGAGGTGAAACTCTGAGCCTTGCTTAAAAATAAAAAAAATCTCCCGATGTAGATCCATCTCACGCCGCCCGTCGCACCGCCGGACCCACAAAAAAAAAGCTCCGCCCCAACAAAGGCTAACTGCTGACTGCCTAGTCCTCTGTCTGACAGTTCTTAAATAGGTAAGCGACGAGGCCACCCAGCAACGTCACCTGGTGGCACCCCCCCCATAACATTAGCGGCCAAACATGTAGCGGTCGCTCCTTAGTAACCAGCTATACCCCCAAAACACATCAAAAACACACTTCATTGAAGTCTATAACACGCAAAACGCAATCTGCTATGGGAAAAAAGTCCCTGACCCTTTCCAAATTCTGTGTGAAGAATATTGTTAAGGAGGGGCCGAGAAGCCGTCCGCCACGTCCTTAACAACTAGACATGTGCAGTTTCTTTCGTTCCGAACTGAAATTAAATTAAATAAAAGAATAGAAAAAAAGAATAGAATAGAATAGACTATAATAGATTAGAAAAGAATAGAATTTGAAAAACAATAGCATAGACTAGAATAGAAAGAATATAACCATTTTCCAAAATTCAACTAGAATCAATTTGAATTTGAATAGAATAGAAAAGAATAGATTAGAATAGAAAATAACAGAAAACTATAGAAAAAAACAACAGAATAGAATAGAATAGAAATAATATCCGAAATTCAAATTTTTGAATAGAATAAATTTGAATTTAAATAGAAAAGAATAGAATAGAATAGAAATTAAAAGAATAGAATAGAAAATAAAATAATAGAATAGAAAACAATAGATTAGAATAGGAAGATCGTTATATTCTTTCTATTTTATTCTATTCATTCATATGTTATTGTATTTCATTCTATTCTGTTCTTTTTACTTGCATTTACTTGCAATTTTTAAATTTTTCTCCTTGCGATTTAAAAATCGCTCGATGAAAACACACACACTTTTTGTTAAAAGCTTTTTTCTGTTTTCATGAGAGATAAGTCCCTGTGGACCTTCTCTCCTTTTATACACGGTTTCTATGTATTTTTATACACATTACATATTGCATCATTTATTAGCGCTACAGTTTATTTTTCATTTGTATCACAATTAGTCCAATTGTTGTGTTGGCTGCTTATCACCCTATAGGTTGGCGCGGTATCACTTATATATTCTGTTCTTTTATTTTCAGTTCTATTTTGTTCTGTTTTACTCTATTATAGCCTATTCTTTTATTTTCTGTTATTTTTATTTCTATTCTATTCCTTTATTTTATATTCTATTTTATTCTCTTTGTTCATTGGTAAACTATTTGAATTTGAAAACTATTCGAATTCGAAAACTTTTCAAATTGGAAAACTTTTCAAATTCGAATTTGAAAAACTATTCGGATTTGAAAACTTTTCGAATCTGAATTTGAAAACTATTCAAATTTGAAAACTACTCGAAATGAATTAGAAAACTATTCGAAATCGATTCTAATTCCAAAAATTCATAATCGATTTGAATACGAATAAACTAAACAAATTCCGAAAACGAATTAAACGGTTTAAACAAATTTAACTAAACAAATCTATGTAAATAATGAATCGAAATGGAACAAAACAAAACTTTTTTTTCGTTCTGCACATGTCACAAAAACAAAGAGTGGGACCCCCCCCAATCCATACCAGGCCCCTCGGGTCTGGTGTGGATTTTAAAGGGAACCCACTGGATTTTAAGGGGAACCCACTGTCACTCAATAGCTAATCGTGCAGACTCTTGTGCGCACTATTTGGTTTTAAACTGATTAATGGATTATGCCTTAAAGCGGGGGTCCACCTACATCAACCTAAAAAAAAAAATATTAAAAGCCAGCAGCTACAAATACTGCAGCTGCTGACTTTTAATACATGGCCACTTACCTGTCCCAGGGTCCAGCGATGTCAGCAGGCGACGCCGGGAACCCGCTCAGTTCTCGGCAGCTGCCGCCGCCATCCTAGGTGGGGGAAACAGGAAGTGAAGCGTTGCGGCTTCACTTCCCGGTTCCCTACTGCGCATGCGCGGGTCGCGCTGCGCATCTTAACTGGTCCCCGCTATCTCCTGGGAGCTGTGTGTTTCTTAGACAGGTATCTGCACCCCCCTCCCCCCTGAAAGGTGCCAAATGTGACACCGGAGGGCGGGAGGGTTCCGAAAAGCGGAAGTTCCATTTTTGTGTGGAACTCCGCTTTAATGAAAAGATGATTATTTTATTATTTTTAACATATTTATATACATACATTACTGCCAGACCATACAGGTGTGGGCACATGTACCTGCCTAAGTTTTCTAGCACATCAATTAGTAGGCCATAAATGATCTGTCTGCGACACCCCTTGAGTTAATTATAATTGAAATAAAATCTTTGTTTTCTTTCGAATAGAATAAATAACCCTGAAGAAGACCTTTATCTATACAGGTCGAAACACGTAGGGCTATTATAGTTACATAGTTACATAGTAGGTGAGGTTGAAAAAAGACACAAGTCCATCAAGTCCAACCTATGTGTGTGATTATGTGTCAGTATTACATTACATATCCCTGTATATTGCGGTCATTCAGGTGATTATCTAATAGTTTCTTGAAGCTATCAATGCTCCCCGCTGAGACCACCGCCTGTGGAAGGGAATTCCACATCCTTGCCGCTCTTACAGTAAAGAACCCTCTACGTAGTTTAAGGTTAAACCTCTTTTCTTCTAATTGTAATGAGTGGCCACGAGTCTTATTAAACTCTCTTCTGCGAAAAAGTTTTATCCCTATTGTGGGGTCACCAGTACAGTATTTGTAAATTGAAATCATATCCCCTCTCAAGCGTCTCTTCTCCAGAGAGAATAAGTTCAGTGCTCGCAACCTTTCCTCATAACTAAGATCCTCCAGACCCTTTATTAGCTTTGTTGCCCTTCTTTGTACTCGCTCCATTTCCAGTACGTCCCTCCTGAGGACTGGTGCCCAGAACTGGACAGCATACTCCAGGTGCGGCCGGACCAGAGTCTTGTAGAGCGGGAGAATTATCGTTTTATCTCTGCAGTTGATCCCCCTTTTAATGCATGCCAATGTTCTGTTTGCTTTATTAGCAGCAGCTAGGCATTGCATGCCATTGCTGAGCCTATCATCCACTAGGACCCCCAAGTCCTTTTCCATCCTAGATTCCCCCAGAGGTTCTCCCCCCAGTGTATAGATTGCATTCATATTTTTGCCACCCAAATGCATTATTTTACATTTTTCTACATTGAACCTCATTTGCCATTTAGTCGCCCACCCCATTAATTTGTTCAGGTCTTTTTGCAAGATTTCCACATCCTGCGGAGAAGTTATTGCCCTGCTTAGCTTAGTATCGTCTGCAAATACAGAGATGGAACTGTTTATCCCATCCTCCAGGTCGTTTATGAACAAATTAAATAGGATTGGTCCCAGCACAGAACCCTGGGGAACCCCACTACCCACCCCTGACCATTCTGAGTACTCCCCATTTATCACCACCCTCTGAACACGCCCTTGTAGCCAGTTTTCAATCCATGTACTCACCCTATGGTCCATGCCAACGCACCTTATTTTGTACAGTAAAAGTTTATGGGGAACTGTGTCAAATGCTTTTGCAAAATCCAGATACACCACGTCTACGGGCCTTCCTTTATCTAGATGGCAACTCACCTCCTCATAGAAGGTTAATAGATTGGTTTGGCAAGAACGATTTTTCATGAATCCATGCTGATTATTGCTAATGATATCATTCTTATTACTAAAATCTTGTATATAGTCCCTTATCATCCCCTCCAAGAGTTTACATACTATTGATGTTAGGCTAACTGGTCTGTAATTTTTGGGCCCTTTTTAAATATTGGTGCTACATTGGCTTTTCTCCAATCAGCTGGTACCATTCCAGTCAATAGACTGTCTGTAAAAATTAGGAACAACGGTCTGGCAATCACCTGACTGAGTTCCCTAAGTACCCTCGGATGCAAGCCATCTGGTCCCGGTGATTTATTAATGTTAAGTTTCTCAAGTCTAATTTTAATTCCGTCCTCTGTTAACCATGTAGGTGCTTCCTGTGTTGTGTCATGAGGATAAACACTGCAGTTTTGGTTACTGAAGCCCCCCGATTCACTCGTGAAGACTGAGGAGAAGAATAAATTCAATACCTCTGCCATCTCCCCATCCTTTGTAACCAGATGTCCTTCCTCATTCTTTATGGGGCCAATATGGTCTGTCCTCCCTTTTTTACTGTTTACATACTTAAAGAATTTCTTGGGATTTTTTTTGCTCTCCTCCGCTATGTGTCTTTCATGTTCTATCTTAGCCATCCTAATTGCACCCTTACATTTCTTATTGCATTCTTTATAAATTCTGAATGCTTTGGATGATCCCTCAACCTTGTATTTTTTGAAGGCCTTCTCCTTTGCTTTTATGTGCATTTTTACATTGGAGTTAAGCCATCCAGGATGTTTGTTCGCTCTTTTAAATTTATTACCCAATGGGATACATTGGCTAATGCCCTTATTTAATATGCTCTTAAAGCAAACCCATCTCTCCTCTGTATTCTTTGTTCCTAATATTTTATCCCAATTTATGCCTTTTAGCAAGGTTTGTAGTTTAGGGAAGTTGGCTCTTTTGAAATTCAGTGTCTTTGTGTTCCCTTCATGTCTCCTATTTGTGTGATTTATACTGAAACTAATTAACCTGTGATCGCTGTTACCTAAATTGCCCCGTATTTCCACATCTGTTATCAGGTCTGTATTGTTGGTAATCAGTAGATCTAGTAATGTTTTATTTCTAGTTGGTGCGTCTACCATCTGACCCATAAAATTGTCCTGCAAGACATTAAGGAACTGGCGAGCCTTAAATGAATGTGCGGTTCCCTCCGCCCAGTCTATGTCTGGATAATTAAAATCCCCCATTATGATAACACTTCCCATCCTTGCTGCTAATCCAATTTGTGATAGGAGATCCGTCTCCACTTCCTCCCTCAGGTTAGGGGGCCTATAGCATACTCCCAGGATTATTTTCCCCTTAGCTTCATCCCTTTGGAGCTCTACCCATAAAGATTCCACCTCCTCCCTAGCCCCCTCAGTGATGTCATCTCTCACATTCACTTGTACATTATTCTTGATATATAGGCATACCCCTCCCCCTTTTTTACCCTCTCTATCCTTGCGGTATAGGGTATACCCTTGAATGTTTGCCAGCCAATCATGAGAGCTGTAGAACCAGGTCTCTGAAATTCCCACAAAATCCAAATCCTCCTTGTACAACAGTATCTCTAGTTCACCCATCTTGTCCGCCAGGCTCCTGGCATTGGTGAACATGCAAAGTAGTTTAGACCGGTCGCATATTGTCCTCGTATTGGGTGTTTCAAGATTGCAACTTGGACTTGCTACTATGTGAAACTCTATCTAAGATGTTTTTAGGTATGAATTGATTTCATGTGTGATTTTCCCATGTTGACGAGATGAGTTTTTTATGTAAAGACCTGAATTGCTTTTTACGACTCCCTTGTATTCATGCCATATATCCCCCTTTTTCTGATACCATGATATAAACAAGGAATTATCAATTTTTAAGAAAATCACTTGGCTTGAATACTACACTTGCTGCTAAAAAACCCCCTCAAGGGAATTTCTATTCAATTTAAGGGAAACCCCCATGCCAAAATGTAAAAAAAAAAAAAAAACGGTGTGGGCCCTCCCGACCCCAAAATCCATATCAAACCCTTATCCAAGCATGCAGCCCGGCAGGCCAGGAAAAGTGAGGGACCAGTGAGCCCTGAACCATACCAGACCATGTTCCCTCAACATGGGAGGGTACACCCTAAAGCACCATCTGGTGACACCGCCCCCTTGTGACGTCAATGACCCAGCATGCCTCGACCGATGATGTCACAAGGAGGTGGGGCCTTAGCAAAGCTGTGGGAGGGACCCACTACAGGCTGCTTACAGAAAACTACAGCAGGGGGCGGAGTCAAGACCAGTCACCCTGGACAAGGAGAGAGAGCAGCAGTGAGCGGTCTTTATTACAGGAAGTCTCACACTGGATTACTGCACAGATCTGGAAGAAATACACAAAGCACATCAAGATTCGCGTAAGAAGAATAGACATGGCTCCTGTATTTAGACAATATTTGCTCATCCCGGAGTTCTACTTTATGAATAGGACTTACATACACTGCAGCAGCTGACGGACACCCATTTATCCGCACACAAACAATATTACTGATCCTATCACCTGACGCCGTAGGTATTGCTACATTTACATTATCTTATGTCTGCCGCTAAATGATGTTTTGATTGTATTATGGTAGAGCTATGGAGTGTTTAATGCATGTAATTGTAGGTGTGTAGTTGTTATTTTATGCAAAGGGTAAATTCAGTATTGTCTTCTCACAGGCTGTATAATTAGTATTTAGAGTCTGAGTGGTGCGTTATATACATGAAGTATAATACGGTATCTATATACAGTATAGTGCCTGGGAGAGGGAATATTACTATTCTGACAGGTATAGTGCCGCGGACATTTCAAATAAATGCAACCTTTATGCTAAACATCGGCTAATAAAAATATCTTACTGATTCTGTTTTCTGCTGTGAATAAATAATGGGCAATGTATGTTACCTTAGTATTGTGTCCTATAAATGGAAGTACTTACAGCAGAGCTACACTGCATCTGAGCCCCACAAACTGAAAACTCACCCATCCATCCATCCGTCCATCCATCCATCCATGTTTCCATGCTTTATTTTGTTGAGAAATCACTTTAACCACTTGCCTTAAACCCCCCTCCTGCCCAGACCAATATTCCGCTTTCAGCGCTGACGATCTTTGAATAACATTTGCGCGGTCATGCTACACTGTACCCAAATTACATTTTGATGATTTTTTTTACACAAATGGAGCTTTCTTTCAGTGGTATTTATTCACAGTTGGGTTTTTTTTTTTTTTTTGCTAAATACAAAGAAGGAAAATTTTGAAAAAAAAAGATCATGTTTCATAGTTTGTTAAAAATTTTTGCAAACAGGTAATTTTTCTCCTTCATTGATATAGGCACAGATAAGGCGGCACTGATGGGGACAGATAAGGCAGTACTGATGGGCACAGATAAGGCGGCACTGATGGGCACAGATAAGGCGGCACTGATGGGCACAGATAAGGCAGTACTGATGGACACAGATAAGGTGGCACTGATGGGGACAGATAAGGCGGCGCTGATGGGGACAGATAAGGCAGTACTGATGGGCACAGATAAGGAGGTACTGATGGGCACAGATAAGGCGGCACTGATGGCCACTGATAAGATGGCACTGATGGGTGGCACTAATAGGTGTTACTAAAAGGTAC
The DNA here is from genome assembly GCA_037952835.1 of Lithobates septentrionalis. Classification (NCBI taxonomy): domain Eukaryota; kingdom Metazoa; phylum Chordata; class Amphibia; order Anura; family Ranidae; genus Lithobates; species Lithobates septentrionalis. The sequence continues at coordinate 830,413 of JBBDGP010002348.1, read as the reverse complement.
CACTGATAGATGGCATTGATGGGCACTGATGGGTGGCACTGAAGGGTGGCATTGATAGGTGACACTGATGGGCACTGGTAGCTGACACTGATGGGCAGCAATGTTGATGAGGCACTGATTGGTGACACCGATACGTGGCACTGTGGGCACTGATAGGTGGCACTGTGGGCACTGATGGGTGGCACTGTGGGCACTGGTAGGTGGCACTGGTGGGCACTGGTAGGCGGCGCTGTTGTGCACTGGCAGGTGGCACAGGTGGGCACAGAGGAACAACGATCTCTCTCTTTGTCTAGTGCCAGCATCCCCCCCCCCCCCCCCACACAGTAAGAAAGCACACACAGGGAACCCTTTGATTGCCCCGATGTTAATCGCTTCCCTGTGTCAATTACCAGTGCCAGTGTCAATTACAGTGTCTTGAAAAAGTATTCATACCCCTTGAAATTTTCCATATTTTGTTATGTTACAACCAAAAACATAAATGTGTTTTATTGGGATTTTATGTGATAGACCAATACAAAGCGGCACATACTGGTAATTGTGAAGTGGAAGGAAAATGATAAATAGTTTTCAGAACCCCCTTTCGCTGCAATTACAACTGCAAGTCTTTTTGGGGATGTCTCTACCAGATTTGCACATCTAGAGAGGGACATTTTTGCCCATTCTTCTTTGCAAAATTGCTCAAGCTCTGTCAGATTGGATGGAGAGCGTCTGTGAACAGCAATTTTTAAGTCTTGCCACAGATTCTCAATTGGATTTAGGTCTGGACTTTGACTGGGCCATTCGAACACATGAATATGCTTTGATCTAAACCAGGGGTCTCCAAACTGCGGCCTGAGGGCCAGATGTGGCCCTTTGCTAGCCGTTATCTGGCCCCTGGGGCACTATTACTCCCGCTGACACCAGCAATGGGGCAATATTTCTCACCTATACAAATGATGGGATACTATTCCTCTTACTATTGGGTGCACTACTCCTCCTATTGGCCACCAACCCTGAGGCCATATTTATTCTCACTGATGCCGGGCCCGGGACATTTTTTGCCCCCCACTGGCCACAAAGTTTGAAGGGCAATAAACTGGCCCGTTGTTTAAAAAGTTTGGAGACCCCTGATCTAAATCATTCCATTGTAGCTCTGGCTGTATATTTATGGTCGTTGTCCTGCTGGAAGGTGAACCTCCGCCCCAGTCTCAAGTCTTTTGCAGACTCTAACAGGTTTTCTTCTAAGATTGTCCTGTATTTGGCTCCATCCATTTTCCCATCAACTCTGACCAGCTTCCCTGTCCCTGCTGAAGAAAATCATCCACACAAAATGATGCTGCCACCACCATGTTTCACGGTGGGGATGGTGTGTTCAGGATGATACGCAGTGTTATAGGGCGTACACACGGTCGGACTTTGTTTGGACATTCCGACAACAAAATCCTAGGATTTTTTCAGACGGATGTTGGCTCAAACTTGTTTTGTCTACACACGGTCGCACAAAGTTGTCGGAAAATCTGATCGTTCTAAACGTACGTCGGGACTATAAACGGGGCAGTGGCCAATAGCTTTCATCTCTTTATTTATTCTGAGCATGCGTGGCACTTTGTCCGTCGGATTTGTGTACACACGGTCGGAATTTCCGACAACGGATTTTGTTGTCGGAAAATTTTATCTCCTGCTCTCCAACTTTGCGTGTCGGAAAATCCGATGGAAAATGTCCGATGGAGCCCACACACGGTCAGAATTTCCGACAACACGCTCCGATCGGACATTTTCCATCGGGGCATTAGTTTTCCACCACACATAGCATTTTGTTTTTAGGCCAAAAAGTTCATTTTGGTCTCATCTGACCAGAACACCTTCTTCCACATGTTTGCTGTGTCCCCCACATGGCTCCTCGCAAACTGCAAACGGGACTTCTTATGGCTTTCTTTTAACAATGGCTTCCTTCTTGTCACTCTTCCATAAAGGCCAGATTTCTGAAGTGCACAACTAATACCTGAGCTGTGGATCTCTGCAGCTCCTCCAGAGTTACCATGGGCCTCTTGGCTGCTTCTCGGATTAATGCTCTCCTTGCCCGGCCTGTCAGTTTAGGTGGACGGCCATGTTTTGGTAGGTTTGCAGTTGTGCCATACTTTTTCAATTTTCGGTTGATGGATTGAACAGAGCTCCATCAGACGTTCAAAGCTTGGGATATTTTTTTATAACCTAATCCTGTTTTAAACTTGTCCACAGTGTTATCCCTGACCTGCCTGGTGTGTTCCTCGGCCTTCATGATGCTGTTTGTTCACTAAGGTTCTCTAACAAGCCTTTGAGGGCTTCACAGAACAGCTCTATTTATGCTGAGATTAAATTACACACAGGTGGACTCTATTTACTAATTAGGTGACTTCTGAAAGCAATTGGTTCCACTAGATTTTAGTTAGGGGTATCAAAGTAAAGGGGACTGAATACAAATACACCCCTGCACTTTTCACATATTTATTTGTAAAAAATAATTAAAACCATTTATCATTTTCCTTCCACTTCACAATTATGTACCACTTTGTGTTGGTCTATCACATAAAATCCCAATAAACACATTTACATTTTTGGTTGTAACCTGACAAAATGTGGAAAATTTAAAGGGGTATGAATAATTTTTCAAGGCACTGTATACAGTGTCAGTGCATTTTCTTTAGCACCGATCACTGTATTGGTGTCACTGGTCCCCAAAAAGGGTCACTTAGTGTCCAATTTATCCGCCGCAATGTCGCAGTTCCGCTAAAAATCGCTGATCGCCGCCATTACTAGTAAAAAAAAAAAAGAAGTCCCTAAATCTATCCCATAGTTTGTAGACGCGATAACTTTTGCGCAAACCAATCTATATACGCTAAATTGGTTTTTTTTGTTTTTTTACCAAAAATATGTAGCAGAATAAAAATTGGCCTAAATTGATGAAGAAATTTGATTTTTTTTACATATTTTTTATTGGATATGTTTTATAGCAGAAAGTAAGAAATATTGGGGTTTTTTTTCAAAATTCTTGGTCTCTTTTTGTTTATAGCGCAAAAAATAAAAACTGCAGAGGTGATCAAATACCACCAAAACAAAAATCTATTTGGGGGGGGGGGGGGGAGACATTCATTTTATTTGGGTACCGCGTTGCACGACCGCGCAATTGTCAGTTAAAGTAACGCAGTGCCGTATCGCCAAAAAAATGGCCTGGTCATTAAGGGGGTAAATCCTGCGGTTGAAGTGGTTAACTGACACTGGCGTTGCTAGTGACACTAATACAGTGACAATACTATACACTGACACTGTACTAATGACACTGGCTGGGAAGGAGTTAACATCTAGTGGCAATCAAGGGGTTAACCATCTTTCAGATCGCTCTTCCCTGTAGACAGAGTTCTGTGGGTCTGTAAACACAGAACTCTGTGTGTGATTGGACTCAGCCCATCAACAGGTTTCAGCCAAAGTGCTGAAATCTATTGCCAAACTTGTGCTGTTTCTAATCACAGCAAAAGTCAGTAGGGGGCGCACATCAGGTTTTATTGTCAAAGCTAAATTGAACAAGCTGAAGTTACAAGCTGATGGGTTACCATGCAAAGCTGCACCAGATTCTGAGTGCTCCAGTTTTAGAAAACAACATTTTGCATTAGGGCCAACCATGCATTTGGGCCGCCCAACGCACCACAGCAGACCATCAATTGTGCATGCCAGTGGTGAAACTACCAGGGTCACAAAGGTGCGACCAGGCCCGGGGGGGGGGGGGGGGGGGGTTGGGGTGGGCCCAAGACATCAGGAAGGAACAAGGAAAAGCATATCTTCCAACTTTTTGACATGAGAATGAGGAATGAGGGACACCTATCAGCAAAAGTATGCAGGAATATGACACACCCATTGCCACGCCCCCTTAAAGGGGAATTGTACAAAAAACAAAATTGGTTAAACCCACAAGTGCTTTTTTTTACCACTACTATTCCTTTATCTTGGCTTTTGGAATTTACAAATGCAGCAATTTAGAAATCAGATGAAAGGTTTAGCGCTGGAAAACCCTTTTTGATAGATAAAAAAATGCATTTTATATACAACTATATAGATCGGGACAAATGAGGAGGAATGAGGGACAGAGGGACATTGCTCCAAATCAGGGACAGTCCCTCGAAATCAGGTACAGTTGGGAGCTATGGGAAAAGGGTCCCACTGCAGGAAAAGGGCCCCACTGATCCCCAGGCGCGGAGGGAAGGGCCCCAAGACCAGAGAAAAGGGATCGATGGATAGGGTCCTGTGGTCAGAGTGGCCCTTCATGGTTTCTTTCACCAGGGCCCTGAAAGTTCTAGTTATGCCTCTGGTGCATGCAGCATTTTTGCCAGTGCACCACAACTGCCTCTGTTGCATGTTGGGCTAGGTTGCCCCACAAGTGCCCTGAGATGCCATTGAGAATGAATAGCACCACAACACACCAATCCTTGTAACATGAATGGTAACACGGGTGGGAACCCATTGCAATGCAATAGTGCAAATGGGCCTTTAGCCTAGGTTTCCACTATTGTAACCTGAAAGTCATGCGTTTTTGCCGCAATTTTTTGCTGCAATTTTGATGTGACTTGAAGCAATGCCTGTGTATTCTTGAGGTCTATGGACCTCAAGTCGCATCAAAGTGGGATCAAAGTAGTGCAGGGGCTACTTTGAAGTCGCACACAGATATGAACGGTACTCATTGGAAATCATGGGGTACGACTTGTCGTGCGACTTTGCAGTCCCAAGTCGCATGACAAGTCCCACTAGTGGAAACGTAGCCTAAAAGGGAGCATGTATTCACCAGATCTGACGCCTCCTATATACATGTTTCAATGATATATTCATTCGTTCAGCTAGAGTTGCCCCTTAACCTCCGTCTTTGTGGTTCTGCACGCCTTACGTTCTCTTCAGAAGCGGAAAGGGTTACGCACACTTGCCTTCACCCCGCCAGATTCGGAGCTGTACAAGTCTCTTCACACTTCTTATTACAGTTTATGATTATTCAGAAAACATGTTTTGGAATAAATTACCTTATCGCTGCAAAAGAATTAATTCGTGCCCTAGAAGGAGTAGTTAAGCGGCAGACAGCGAGGCGAGGATGATAAGGGCAGCCTGGGAAGACTCAGACGCCGGGAAACAGACACCTTTCCAGGCCAGAAATGCCGAAAAAGGTTAAAGACAAATTCTGTGCCCTTTAGAAGGGATTGGAGGCGTCAGACCATTGAGGGGGACTAATTCCTCTGTACACACAGACATGGCGGGCCGGGTCAGGCTTTGAAATTGGATATATACAATATTAAAGGAAATGATACATGATATGATTTTGAAGAAAATTTCAGAACATAAAGGAAGAATTAAAGGGTCACTCTGCTTTTTAAAGGGAAGATATGGAAACAGTCAGCTTTGTAAATTGTGTTTAGTACCTGTATTGTCTCCTAAAGTCTTCAAGGGACCCATTGAGACCTTCATTGTATGCAAAGGGAAATATTCAGTGTTGCTTGTTACCATCTACAGCGTAACTTCCACCCTTCTCACTTGTAACAGCTTGTAACGTACTGCAGAGAGTCTTGTGTTTACCCCACTCATCTCTATGCTACGAAGTGCGGTTTCTTTTCAAGATCTGCACTGTCTATTGCTCCATCATATACAAACTCCCAATGGTAATGCATCTCTGTATTTTATCCTTCATATGCACATTTTGTGTGTAAGGACTATATAACACTGTGTTAGGACTACATAGCACCTCCTTCTCTTCTCCTATGGGGAGGACATGTTTTGCAGTCCAAAGAGATAGCAGGGAACAATGATCTATGTTAGACCCCTTTCACACTGGGGCGGTTTGCAGGCGTTATTGCGCTAAAAATACCGCCTGCAAACCGCCCCAAAACAGCCTCCGCTGTTTGCTCAGTGTGAAAGCTCGAGGGCTTTCACACTGAAGCGGTGCGCTGGCAGGAGAAGAAAAAATCTCCTGCAAGCCGCATCTTTGGAGCGGGGAAGGAGCAGTGTATTCACCGCTCCTAAACCACTCCTGCCCATTGAAATCAATGGGACAGCGCGGCTATACCGCGGCAATACGAGTGGTTTTCACCCTTTTTCGGCTGCCAGCGGGGGGTTAAAACCGCACTGCTAGCGGCCGAATACCGCGGTAAAACAGCACTGAAAATAGCGCTGTTTTACCGCCGACGCCCCCTACCGCCCCAGTGTGAAAGCAGCCTTAGTGATGGCGAACCTTGGCACCCCAGATGTTTTGGAACTACATTACCGATGATGCTCAACTACACTGCAGAGTGCATGAGCATCATGGGAAATGTAGTTCCAAAACCTCTGGGGTGCCAAGGTTCGCCATCACTGCTCTCTCTCTCTCTCTCTCTCTATATATATATATATATATATATATACAATTGTCAGAAACCATGAAATCAGACCGAGACAGAAGTACAGTTAAATCGCACTTGTTTAATAATAAAAGTAAATAGAACAAACGTAGTCAAAACATAGCTAGAGTTCAGGAACTGGAACGGATAGTCAGACAAGCCAAATGTCAGGGAGCCAGAGATGAACGTAGTAAAACAGCAAGCAGGATCTGGAGCCAGAAGGGATGTCAGCCAGGCAAGTCTTTTAACAGGAATGCAGGAGAAAGTCTCTGTGATGTTGACTAAGGCGAAGGCAGAGATCCTCTGGGCTGGACGGCTTAAGAAGGCAGAACTGACGAGCATGATATCATCAACAGCTGAGTACCTGTGGAGAGATAGGAGCTGGCAATAAGCCGACAGCTGAGCCAGAGAAGGAAAGCCTGAGCCCAGCCCTGACAACAATGCTGTGAAAAAGTATTTGCCCCCTTTCTGATTTTTTTTTGCGTATCTGTCACATTTAAATGGCTCAGATCATCAAAAAATTGTATTATTACACAAAGCTTTCCTTCTTGTGGGGCTCCTCACATCCAAAAGTGAAATTTAAAATGCTTCAGAGGCTTCAGACGGGGGGGCGCCTGCCCGGATCTTTATGCTATATTGCGGCGCTGCTTACCCATGCCCATAAATAATTGACTAATAGCAGATGAGACCAATGCAGCTGTGGTGCTGGAAGCGGCTTCCTTGAGGTCCTATGAGGCGCTTCGTAATTTATTGTATCTCGGAACCATGGTGCCACTTTCTCTCACTCACTCCATGAGGGCGCTCATTAACCACTTCAGCCCCGGAAGATTTGGCTGCTGAATGACCGGGCCAGTTTTGCGATTCGGCACTGCGTCACTTTAACTTGCAATTGCACGGTCGTGCGGCGTTGCACTCAAAAAAAATTCCCACAAATAGAGCTTTCTTTTGGTGGTATTTCATCGCCTCTGCGGTTTTTATTTTTTGCGCTATAAACAAAAAAAGAGCGTCAGTTTTGAAAAAAACACAATATTTTGTACAGTACTTTTTGCTATATAAAATATCCTCATTTTTTTTTAAAAAAAAGCTAATTTTTTCTCAGTTTAGGCCGATATGTATTCTTCTACATATTTTTGGTAAAAAAAAAATCGCAATAAGGGTATATTGATTGGTTTGCGCAAAAAGTTATAGAGTCTACAAAATAGGGGCTAGAGTTATGCTGCGTACACACGGTCGGACTTTTCGACCGGACTGGTCCGACAGACTTTCCAGCGGACTTTCGACGGACTTTTGACGGACTTCCGACAGACTTTTTAATGAAAGGACTTGCCTACACACGATCACACCAAAGTCTGACGGATTCGTACGTGATGACGTACACCGGACTAAAATAAGGAAGTTGATAGCCAGTAGCCAATAGCTGCCCTAGTGTCGGTTTTTGTCCGTCGGACTAGCATACAGACGAGCGGATTTCTGGGTCCGGCGGAGTTCCGACGTAAAGATTTGAAGCATGTTCCAAATCAAAAGTCCGTCAGATTTGCGACTGGAAAAGTCCGCTGAAGGTCCGGTGAAGCCCACACATGATTGGATTGTCCGCCGGATTTGGTCCATTGGCGTCCGTCGGACCAGTCCGGTCGAAAAGTTTGACCGTGTGTACGCGACATAATAGTTTTTTTATTATTTTTTTTTTACTAGCAATGGCGGCGATCTGCGATTTTTATCGGGACTGCGACATTATGGCGGACACATCGAACACTTTTGATACATTTTTGGGACCATTGGCATTTATACAGCGATCAGTGCCATAACAATGCACTAATTACTGTAAAAATGTCACTGGCAGGGAAGGGGTTAACTGTGTTTCCTCAGTGTGTTTCTAATTGTAGGGAGAGTGGACTGACCTAGAGGAAATGACAGATCGTGGTTCCTCACGATCTGTCACTCCTCACAGAACAGAACAGGGATGTGTGTGTTTACACACACATCCCTGTTCTGCCTCTCAAGACCAGCGGTCATTGCGACCATCGGCCACGAGCATCGGCACCCCCGCAGTGCAGCGGGTGCGTGCACGTGTCTGATATCCTGCGAGCCGATGTATAGCTACGAAGGCTCATGGGATCGTGCCGACCTGCTGCTGTATAATGACGGCGTCTGGTCGGCAAGAGGTTAAAGCTTGGGGTCTCCGGAACCCTAGGTCCCCTCATAAATGGTTCCTCCCAAACACCATTTTGATACAATCCTAATCTCGCTTAATTTTTCATTTTTTCAGGACCCAGGGGTATGGGCTAGTAGAGGGATCAAGTATCCCAGCCAAATCTGTGACAATGGCATCCTTAGGACTTTCGGCTCTCTGAAAACTCAATTTGACTTGTCAAATTGCTAGCTATTCCATTATCTCCAGCTGTGCCACGCCTTTCAAATGCAATTTTCATGGCCACCAGCTTAGTTTTGAGGAATCTGACCTGGAGAGCCTATTACGTGATGATTCCTTAAAAAAACCTTTGTCAAATGTATACAAGGCTCTACGCCCATCTTTTCATGTTGGCTTGGAGAGGTTGCTGGCTGGTTGGAAAGCCGAGGCTCCGGGCATGGACACTGAGGACTGGGAAGATGTTTAGGATTATCCTATGCAACAACTGGTCTCATCTAAAGACAAATTAATTTAATTCAAGATACTTCATAGGGTTTATATTACACCTTCAAAGTTGTGTAGGTTCTACCCAACAATCCTGGCCACGTATTGGCGCTGTCCGGAAGGACCCGGCACCCTTTATCCATGTTCTCTGGCTGTGCCGAGGGTCCAGTCCTTTTGGAAGGAAGTCTCTGAGTGTATACACAAATGTGCATTAATATCTGTGCCACTGATGGTGGATGTCTCCATTCTAGACTTAGTACACTTATTGGCCATGTCCAAGGCAATGAGAACGCTAAAGGTCTATTGTTATTTTATGCAAAACCATTCTTTTGGAAAAATCTGGGTAATTCAGCTGTACCATTGTACAAATGCACTTAAATACACATAAGTCTAATGCCCCGTACACACGATCGGACTTTCCGACAACAAAACTGTGGAATTTTGTTTGAAGGTTGTTGCCTCCAACTTGTCTTGCATACTCACGGTCACACAAATGTTGGCCAACAATTACGAACGTAGTGACGTACAAGACATACGGCGAGCCGAGAAAAAGGAAGTTCAATAGTCATGTGATATCTCCATTACAAACCCTAGTTTTACAAGACTGAGTGCTTCTGGCTTGTACTTGATTCCGAGCATGCGTGGACTTTTGTGCGACGGACTTGTGTACACACAATCAGAAAGTTTGAGAACCTACTAGCCAACAAAGTCCGACAACAAATGTTCGATGGAGAATACACACGGGCTGACTTTCAGCCAACAAGCTCACATCCAACATTTCCCGTTGGAAAGTCAGATCGTGTGTACGGGGCATAAGGGTTTGTCCACAAAAGTTTTCCAAAACATGGGCTATCTGGATTGATTGTTCCACAACTGCCCCGCACAGGTGACACTTCTGGATGACTTGCCTCATACCATTTTTACTCTTTCCTTGACCCTAGAGTTTGGCCTCCTTAGTGGAGTAAGCCTGCCCACTATCCTTTCTGAATCCATAGTTACTTATAAGCAGTACTTCGGATGGACATTGGTTGCCAACAATTGCCTTGTTGTTTTGTTTGCTTTTGTTGTTTATTTTCTATGTAGCTCTATATGCCTGGGTATTCCCAACAGGCTTTGTTTTGTACCTTTCAATACAAAAGCTAAATAAAGAGAATTTAAAAAAAAATAAAAAAAATTGTAGTGGAGAAAAGCGTGTTTTGGCTTGGTTGTACTGTCTGGCAGGAGCGCCCGAATCACAAGACTTGCTAATCAGTTAGCTGTTTGTCTGGATTTTAGCTTCCAAAGGCAGTCTGAGGCTGTCCCTTGTAGCCCGTCCATTCAGCCAACCATTTATTTATCTCACGTGAAATTGCTTTCTTGCACACCTCAGGTTAAAAAAAAAAAAAAACAAGCCGAAAATTAATTTATAGTCTTTTTAATTTACTGCACGACACCCCTAAGAATTGGAATGTTAATATACCAACCTGAAGCAGACACAAATGATTCAGTAAGGGCCAAAATACTGAGTTTAGTCGATATAGAGTTCCCAGGTGGGCTCACACTGCCAGGGCATGCATGGTCCACAATGTTGTGTCAGCAATGTGAGCTCATTATAAGTCTGTGGCGCAGCAGACTCCATTTGCATGGAGGAAGCGTGAGCAGAGGAGATAAAGAATTCAGAAGCTACAAGGATGGAAGGACTCGCTACAATCAGATAAAAGGCACTGCACCTCCGCAGCACTGAGAACATTCGTATCAAGAGATGTAGTTCATTAAGAAAGTCTGAGAAAGATCAATGGTGCGGCTTTGTCCTTAATGATGCTGAGACTTAGCATTGTCCTTGGTTCTCCTAATGACACGAAGCAAGGGAGCCATCACAGGAGGCAGGGTGTATGCCGGGAGGAAGAATGAAGGGGAGATAAGCGCTATTGATGCCTGTGACAAATATTCGAAGATTACGGCAATCTTGTGTAAAAGTTCAGTTTTCTTTAAAAGAAGGAAAAGATGCAAAGATTTTTTTTTTTTTAAAAACTTTATTTTAGAACCCTACCTGTTTCTTTTCTGAAGATATAACGTGGGACCTTTTTCCTTATGATTTTCTTAGGCTGCATTCACACCTGAGCGTAGCATCTTTGAGCGCTTTTCCGGCATTTTTTAGCGCAATTTTTCTGTGACTTTGCACGTTTATATGCAGCGTTTTCGTGCTTTGCCTTTTTTTTATTAGCCAATAGAGAAAACTGTTATCTGTTGCATCATTTGTTGCTACCCTGTTTCCCCGAAAATAAGACCTAGCGTGATTGTCAGTGATGGCTGCAATATAAGCCCTACCCCCCAAATAAGCCCTACCCTGTTTCCCCGAAAAAAAGCCCTACCCTGAAAATAAGACCTACAAGGACTTTAACTAGGGCTTATTTGGGGGTAGGGCTTATATTGCAGCCATCACCGACAATCACGCTAGGTCTTATTTTCGGGGAAACAGGGTAGGTATTTCAGCTGTTTAAGCTTTTCCATTAGCTTTTATTTCTTCTTTTATTATTATTCATTTATTATAATGTTTTTTCGTTAGGGTAATGCCATGTACACACGGTTGGACTTTCTAGCAGAAAAAGTCCGATGGGAGCTTTTTATCGGACATTCCGACCATGTGTATGCCCCATCGGACTTATTCTATTATTATTTCCGACGGACTTAGATATAGAGCCTGTTTTACATTTTTCCGTCGGAGATGCCGATGGAGTTATGCCCGATGCAAAGTCAGGCCATGTGTACGCAGCATAAGGGGTTCTAGTTCAGTTTAGGTTAGGGTTAGGATTAGGAGTTGGGGATAGGGTTATTTATTATTATTTTGTTTATTTTTTATTTTATTTATTACTATACCAATAATAATAAATGAATAAATACATGTAAAATAAATACACAAATAAATTAAAATCATAAATAAAATTTAAAAAAATCAATAAATTAATACTAAGTAACAATAAATAAATAATTAACCCTTAACTTTAACCCTTACCCTTAAAAAATAATAATAAATAACTAAACACCCTAACCCTAACACAAAATTAATTATTATTATTATTATTATTATTATTAATAATGTATTTTTTTTTTACAAAGGGGGGTTGGACAGGGATTATAACGGTGCCCAATGTATAGAAGCTACAGTTTTTACTTAAAAAAATATAAATTTTATTACATAAATATACAGCGAACAACAAACATAGGGTGCGTAAAACATAAGCAGAGTAATATACAAACAGTGGTACTGGCCAAAGTATCCATATGCATGGGATGTTCACTGATGCATGTCAAGTCCCTACATGTTTCGCCAAACAATGGCTTCTTCAGGGATTTATGTAGTCACCAGTGTTTAACAGTGGTTCTGATAATAATAAACATATCATCAATATTACAAAATCAAAAAATTGAAAATAACATTATGACAAAATTACAAAAAAATCACACAAATCGAATGTCATGGCTCATAGACTCTCCCACCCCACAAATGCCACCCAACTTACCAAAGGGACCCCCACAATAGGGCACAAAACCGGGCAGTCCAACAATCCCGGCAAAGGGAGGTTTGGTTTGTGTGACCACAGGGGGCATACAGGGGCCAGGCTATAATAAAATTAAGGAAAAAGAAATAGAAAGAGTGATGTACATTATTATACATAACACAGTCCAATATGATGGGCTAACATAGCCTCAATTAGTACTTACATATACTTTGCTAAGAAAAAGTATGGGTACAGGGGCGCTAGGAAAGCCAAACAGCACTGTAAAGTTGTAATTTCACCATATATAACCCACTTTAAGTAAAAAGGAGGAAGAAATACAGATAAGGGTAAGGGAATCAAATGTATTTTGATAAAACAAGGAATATTAAAAAAATATATATTGAAGATAAATAAAATATAATAGTGAAGGATATATAATACAGAGACGCTATAGACGCAAAATACTCTTGCGCACAGGTGTATTGGCTAAATGATCCCAAGGGTTCAAGAAGGACTATGGTTTTCGGCCTTGCTGCTCTTCAGGATGTGATTATCCTAGTAGTAATGATAAAAAAGAGAGAGAGAGAGAGCGCACCAGCCTAGTGCATTATCCTTGATAAATTTATTAGTTAAAAGCAAGATTAAAATCTACTCACAAAGGTAGGAGAAAAAATCGCATTGTATACAGGCACAGAAGCGATACAGAGACGCTAGAATGTGGCCAAGTATACTGAACCCTGCAGGGAAGGGAAGGAAGGGACATACTGCACAGTGAATACCTGAGGAATTCCCTGTTAACCGTTTTGGAGTAGGGGTGGTGGTGGTTCACTGACAGCTGGTGACCACAATTGGTTCCCCCACTGCATCTGCCTCATCACTTGGGCACCTGTTTAGCATGGGCCCTAGGTGTGGGGTGGGAGCACCTAGAGACTAAACCAGGATCCATGGGTATACCAAGTATCAAGTGCCTAGATCTAGGGTGATGAACAAATGGAACAGCTTCTGCTAAGCTGTTACACCAAGGGCCCACATACAGGAATTGACTGAACAACCCGAGCAGCAGGGGGCCCTCTAAAAAGCACACTTGAGAGCCAGGACCAAAATAGGACTTTTGGAGCATCAGTAGCCAACTGGAGACAGACACGAGCTTAGTCAAACACACCTTCCGGGTGGGAAACTGGAAAGTAGAAAAAGTGGAGAACAATCAGAAGATGCAAATACATGGGTTTTTTGGCTCTTGCACATGCACAAATGTCCTTCAGACTGCAGTGGCGGCCAACCACATCTTTTCCTCTTACGCTATTGGGCCTCGGACAGTCATGCTAAAGAGGAGCACTGCAGGTTAATTTTTTCCTTATCTTTCCTCTAATACTAAGTGCGTTATTTTGTCAGTGAAATAAATAAATAGGAAATAAATACTATCGCTAAACGAAATAGCCAGCTCCTTGGAGAAAAAGGCAAAGCAAACTAATTAGAGGAAATGGATGTAAGTGGACAGGAATGCTGAGAAATAAATTGCACTCAGACTAAGTGGAAGACTCCATAATCTCAGGTGTGCATTTAAAGCCTTTCTCAGTTTAATAAAACCCAGCTTCACAGACCCAGTTTTCTCAGTTTTGTTGCTGGAATTAGCAATATAGTAACATAATAAAATCATTGAAAAAAAAAAAAAAGAAAAAGTATGGGCACCAGCTCAGATCTTTTGCTTTATGCTTACCCTCTGGTACTTGGATTCGGTGGATTAAAGAGCCTGGGTGCCTCGTGGCTAGCAGTTAGCCCAATGAACATCCTAAAGAGGCCTTTCTTTTTTTTTTTTTTTACTACGGAGGAACCCTCAAAATAATTTTTGAGTCTCAAGGAACCCTTGCTAGAACCAATTTATTGGGATCAGTGGAAAAAAGGCTCCTTACATTGATGGGCAATGGGAAGAAAGCTCCCTTACATTGGTTGTCAGTGGAAAAAATGCTCCTTACATTGATGGGCAATGGGAAGAAAGCTCCCTTACATTGGTTGTCAGTGAGAAGAATGCTCCTTACATTGGTGGTCAGTGGGAAGAAGGCTCCTTACATTGGTTGTCAGTGTCAGTACTAGGATCCCTTTAGTACCCAGCACAACTCACCTGACACAGCCTTTACCTGGGAAACAACAATGATTGGCCAGCTCACCTTTAAATAACATGCATCAGCATTCAATCATTGCTCGTGTTAGAGTTTACCTGTGTTTGATCCAGTTGATATCTGCTCTGTGTATTTCGTGTATGACCCGGCTCGTTTGACCCTGTTTGCTTGCTTCTGATTCGGTACCGTTTGGACTCTGATCTTCCTGTGTATGACCCAGCTTGCCTAGACTACGTTTTTGCCTGATACCACTAGTACCTTCATCTGCAGCAGTGAACTACAAGCACCAGACATCTATCCTCCACCTGCAGCGGTGAACTACAAACACCAGACACCATCAATCCTCATCTGCAGCGGTGAACTACAAGGTCCAGCAAACATCTACCTACAGCTACAGCGGTGAACTACAAGTCCCAGCTGACCTGCTCTGCTCATGGTATGTGCTCTTGTTCTTTGAACTCTTTGCATAATCAGAATACCTGAACTGTTACCTGTTATATGCTCTACCCTGACATTAACACGAGCCATACATAATAAAGGAAACCTATCATGGATCCTGAGCAGGCTCAGTTGTTTGCACAGGAACTTTGCCGCTTATCCCATCAAGTTCAGGAAATGGCCACAGAGCTCACCAAGGTGCAATCTCCTTCTATTAGCACTGCTACAAAAACTCCATCTGAACCAAAAATTCCTTTGCCTGACCGGTTTTCTGGTGACCGTAAAGGGTTTTGCAACTTTAAAAACAGCTGCAAATTATATTTCAAGTTAAGGCCATCCTCGTCTGGCCCTGAAACTCAGAGGGTTCAAATCATTATCTCTCTACTACAGGGTGACCCCCAGGCTTGGGCCTTTAACCTGGAACCAAACCATCCAGCCTTGCTAACAGTAGATGCCTTCTTTGAAGCCCTAGGGTTGCTTTATGATGATCCAGATCGTGCTGCTACTGCAGAATCAACTCTGCGTAACTTAAAGCAAGGAACTACCACAGCTGAAATGTATTGCTCAGAGTTTCGCAGGTGGGCCCCGGAATCTGGCTGGAATGATGCAGCACTCCGCAGCCAGTTTAGAATGGGCCTTTCAGATGCAATTAAGGATGCTCTGGTCAACTTCTCCTACCCAGCCTCACTGGAGGAGGCTATGAGTCTAGCCATTAGAATTGACCGCCGCCAGCGAGAGAGGAGACGAGAACAAACTACAGCTGTGGCAAACTATATACCTCCCTTGCCGCCTGACTATTCCACCTCCAGTGCCAAATCTGAGGAAGAACCTATGCAGATAGGTTCCACCCGGTTATCTGCCCAGGAACACACGCGCCGGCGTAACATGGGTCTCTGCTTGTATTGTGGCCTCAAGGGTCATATGCTCCGTTCGTGCCCTACACGTCCGGGAAACTCCAGGACCTAGGTAATTGCGGGGAGGTTACCTTAGGTCTGCTCTCATCTCCCCAGGGGGACAATCGTATTCTTTTACCCGCTGTCGTTCACTTTGGGACAGGAGCTCATGAACTGCTGGCCTTGGTAGATTCTGGAGCCGCTGAGAATTTTATTGATAAGACTCTGATTACCTCTTTGTCCTTGGAAACTCATGCTCTAGATTGCCCAGTCCGCCTGATTTCCGTGGATAATCGTCCTCTCTCACAAGATCTAGTGCTCCAAGCCACGAAGCCTTTCCAGTTACAATTGGGGGCTTTGCATTGGGAGAAGACTTCATGTCTTGTTATTGACTCTCCATCCACTCCTTTGATCCTAGGCCTCCCTTGGCTTCAGAAGCACAATCCTGTAATTGACTGGCGAACAGGAGATATTCTGGCTTGGTCCAATCAGTGTAAAAAGAACTGCATCCAGCACCCTGTTCGACTGGCTACCTGTCAAGTGGGAATGGAACAGATTCCACTTTGTTATAAGGACTTTCGGGATGTGTTTTCTAAAGGGATTGCTGACACTTTACCACCTCATCGCAGTTATGATTGTCCCATTGACCTCTTGCCTGACACTACACCTCCACGAGGGAGAGTCTTTCCACTGTCTGAGCCAGAGAATCTTGCCTTGCAAGAATACATCCAGGAAAGCCTAGCTAAGGGTTTCATCCGTCCCTCCACTTCTCCCGCAGGAGCAGGATGCTTCTTTGTCCCAAAGAAGGATGGGGGACTGAGACTTTGTGTTGATTACAGAGGTCTAAATAAAATAACTGTTCCCAATCGGTATCCTCTTCCTCTCATCACAGAATTGTTCTCTCAAATCCAGGGAGCCAAAATCTTCTCCAAACTGGACTTAAGGGGAGCTTATAATCTGGTGCGCATACGTGCAGGCGACGAGTGGAAGACAGCCTTTAACACCAAGGATGGTCATTATGAATGTCTTGTCATGCCTTTCGGTCTCAGAAATGCACCAGCTGTCTTTCAGAACTTTATGAATGACATTTTCCGTGACATGTTGGGTCGCTTCATGCTTGTATATTTAGATGACATTTTGATATATTCTCCTAATCTTGAAATACATCAGAAACATGTCTGCTCAGTATTGGCCCGATTAAAGACTCACTCCCTTTTTGTAAAGCCTGAGAAATGTTCATTCCATGTTAAACAAGTACCTTTCCTAGGCTACCTAATTTCTGACACAGGCCTCACCATGGATCCAGCCAAGATTCAAGCCATTTTAGACTGGGCACCACCTTCAGACCTGAAGGCAGTTCAGCGCTTCCTGGGCTTTGCAAATTTCTATCGAAAATTCATTAAGAACTTTGCCACCATTGCACATCCCATCACCTCTCTCACCAGGAAGACTCCGACTACCTTTAAATGGACTACTGAAGCCCAGGCAGCCTTCACTCAGTTAAAGAAAGCCTTTACCTCTGCACCAATCCTACGCCATCCTGTTCCTGAGCTACCTTTTATTGTGGAGGTAGATGCATCTGAAGTAGGGGTAGGGGCACTTTTGTCACAAAAGGATCCTGTAAATGCCGCCATCCACCCCTGTGCCTTCTTGTCTCGGAAATATTCCCCAGCAGAGCGCAATTATGATATAGGCAACAGAGAACTTCTAGCCATAAAGCTCGCTTTGGAGGAATGGAGACATTGGCTGGAGGGAGCTCGCTATCCATTCATAGTTCTGACTGACCACAAAAACCTTGAATACATCCGTTCTGCTAAAAGACTGAACTCACGTCAAGCCAGGTGGTCATTGTTCTTCTCCAGATTTGACTTCACAATTTCATATTTACCAGGACCAAGAAACATTAAGGCTGACGCCTTGTCTCGCAGCTTTCTTTCAGAGTCTCCTCCTCCGCTTCCTCCACAACCCATTATCTCTGAGGATAGGATTTTGGCTTTCACCCAGACTGACATCTCTGAGGCCTTGTTACCTGCACAGGCTGAAGCCCCTCCCTCCACTCCCTCCGGTATGCTTTTTGTGCCCCTGGCTCTTCGTTTGCAGGTATTGCAGCAGGTACATGCATCAAAACCTGCAGCACATCCGGGGTTTAGACAAACTTTTGAGATTATCTCTCGCAACCTCTGGTGGCCATCGATTAGGCAGGATGTGTTAGCCTTCGTCCAGGCCTGTGAAGTTTGTGCCAGAAGCAAGAGCAGTACCTCTAAGCCGCCTGGTCTCCTACGTCCTCTACCAATACCTACCTGTCCCTGGACCCATTTATCTATGGACTTTATCACTGACTTGCCTCCGTCCCAGGGATGTTCCACGATCTGGGTGGTGGTAGACAGGTTCAGTAAAATGGCCCACTTTGTTCCGCTTCCGAAACTTCCATCTGCTAAAGAACTGGCATCTTTATTCATTAAACCTGTTTTCAGGCTCCATGGGGCACCAATCAACATTGTCTCAGACCGTGGCTCTCAGTTTATAGACCAGTTTTGGAAGGCCCTTTGCTCTCAGCTTGGGATTAAGTTATCATATTCTTCAGCATATCATCCTGAGACAAACGGCCAAACAGAAAGGACTAATCAGACTCTAGAGAAGATGGTACGTTGTCTGATGGCCAATGATGAGGTGGAGTGGGTCAACGTCCTGCCATGGGCAGAGTTTGCCTTTAATAATTGTGCCAGCACATCTACAGGGACCTCTCCTTTCTTCTGTGTTTACGGGTTGCATCCTCGTGTGTGCTCCTTTGATCTTCCACCCTCTGATGTGCCAGATGCCAACACCACAATAGAAAATTTCTCCAAAATCTGGTCCGATGTTAATCATGCTATTTCTCGCTCTGTGCTGGCTTTTAAGAAAATGGCGGACAAGAGGCGCTCAAAGGCACCAGGATATAAAGTTGGTGACAAAGTGTGGCTATCATCCAGGAATCTGTCCCTGCATGTTCCATCTAAAAAACTTGGCCCAAAATTCATCGGGCCCTATGAAATTTCGGAGATTGTTAATCCTGTATCCTATAGATTAAAACTCCCCCCATCCATGCGCATTCCAAATGTCTTTCATGTTTCATTGTTGAAACCTGTTCATTCCAGCCTCCAAGTAAATGAACCAGAACCTGTGGATGTGTTGGACAGTCAGGAATATGAAGTGGCATTTATTCTTGATTCCAGACGAGTGCGCAATTCCTTACAATATCTCGTTCATTGGAAAGGTTTCGGCCCAGAGGATCGATCTTGGGTCCCAGCTCGTGATCTTCATGCTGACCGACTTAAGAAGAAGTTTCATCTTCGTTATCCAAGTAAGCCTGGGGGTGCAGGAGCAACCCCTCGAGAAAGGGGGGGTACTGTCAGTACTAGGATCCCTTTAGTACCCAGCACAACTCACCTGACACAGCCTTTACCTGGGAAACAACAATGATTGGCCAGCTCACCTTTAAATAACATGCATCAGCATTCAATCATTGCTCGTGTTAGAGTTTACCTGTGTTTGATCCAGTTGATATCTGCTCTGTGTATTTCGTGTATGACCCGGCTCGTTTGACCCTGTTTGCTTGCTTCTGATTCGGTACCGTTTGGACTCTGATCTTCCTGTGTATGACCCAGCTTGCCTAGACTACGTTTTTGCCTGATACCACTAGTACCTTCATCTGCAGCAGTGAACTACAAGCACCAGACATCTATACTCCACCTGCAGCGGTGAACTACAAACACCAGACACCATCAATCCTCATCTGCAGCGGTGAACTACAAGGTCCAGCAAACATCTACCTACAGCTACAGCGGTGAACTACAAGTCCCAGCTGACCTGCTCTGCTCATGGTATGTGCTCTTGTTCTTTGAACTCTTTGCATAATCAGAATACCTGAACTGTTACCTGTTATATGCTCTACCCTGACAGTCAGTAAGAAGAATGTTCCTTACATTGGTGGTCAATGGGAAGAATGCTCCTTACATTGGTGGTCAGTGGGAAGAATGCTCCTTACATTGGTGGTCAATGGGAAGAATGCTCCTTACATTGGTGGTCAATGGGAAGAATGCTCCTTACATTGGTGGTCAGTGGGAAGAATGCTCCTTACATTGGTGGTCAATGGGAAGAATGCTCCTTACATTGGTGGTCAGTGGGAAGAATGCTCCTTACATTGGTGGTCAGTGGGAAGAATGCTCCTTACATTGGTGGTCAGTGGGAAGAATGTACCCCTTACATTACTGGTCAGTGGGAAGAATGCTTCTTACATTGAACAGTGGGATGAATGTGCCTGTCAGGACCTTTATCGCCTGCTGGTGGCACTGTGGTTCCCTGAGTGGAGGGTTGTAGTTCCAGTGTCCACCAGCGGGTGTCTACCAGCAGCCCTTTTTTAAATAATCAGTCTCCACCTGATGTTGGCTGCTGGGAGGGTATTTAGTTCCTCTCTTTTGGTGCCTCTTGGTTCAGTGTTTTGCTGCTGCCAGATCTTGTTGCCAGTACTCCTGATCCTGCTCCTGCCCTGTACCTTGTATCCAATACCCTGCTGTCTTGTTCCTTTTCCCATCTGCCTTCTGCACCTCCCAGTTTTAACTGCCTTTCTGTGTTTCCCATTTTGTATATTTTGTATATAGTTAGTTGTAGTTAGGCTTTCTGTGTGTTAAATTTATTAGTCAGGTATTCTATCACTGGGTTTTTGGATCACTTGTATTTTGATGTTTGCTGTGTGCTAGGTGATTGGGTGGACTTTGTTTCACTGTAAATAAATATCACTTAAAGGGGTTGTAAACCCTTGCAGTTTTTCACTTCAATGCATTCTATGCATTGAGGTGAAAAAACTCTTGTAGTGCACCAGCCCCCCAGAGCCCCCTTTTTAATTACCTGAGCCCAATAATTGCTGCGCCGGGGACGAGCACACCTGCTCCAGCCAGTGTCTCGGGTCCTGATTGGATAGATTGATAGCATCACAGCCATTGGCTCCCACTGTTGTCAATCAAATCCAATGACGCAGGAACCGGGGGGTGGGGCAGAGTCCTGCTGTCTGTATCAATGGACGCAGTAGCAGGACACAGGAGCGTGCGCGGACGGGTGTCCCCTGAGGGACAGCGCTTTTCCGGCGGGGCACTCGAGAAGTGAAGGAGCCAGGAGTGCCACTGAGGGACCCCAGGAGGCTCGGGGCCACTCTGTGCAAAACCAACTGTACAGAGGAGGTTAGTATGACATGTTTGTTTTTTGTTTGTTTTTTAAACTACAAACGTTTACATATCCTTTAAAGCATACACAGTCTGGTCCCAGTCTCCTGAGTGTAGCCACGCAGATCTGCCCATCTCTGCTGCTAAGTTGTGACAGTCCCTTATATTGGTGGCTAGTGGGTAGTAGAATGCTCCACATATTGGTGGTCAGTGGAAGGCTTGACTCTCCTTACAGCGTTGGTTAGCATACTGTATTTATTGGCGTATAACAAGCCCCTTTTCACCCTGAAAATCGAGTGCAAATAGCGTGCGCGTGTTATACGCCAATACTTGAATTTTAGCTGTCTTGGAGGGGACAGGGAGGGGGGCGGGACGAGCGCCGTCAGATTACATACAGTGAGAATCTCCTGTTTACTTGGCGGCCTCTGTAATAGGAAGTCCGTCTCCTGGGCCGCTATTGGACCACTGTTCTGTCTATCATAGGAGATTCTCACTGTATGTAATCTGTCGGCGCTCGTCCCGCCCCACCCCCCTCCCTGTCCCCTCTAGGCTATAGGTGGGCATCGATCAGGCTGTACTGATGGCAATGGTGAGGCTGCTGCATTGATGGCAATGGTGAGGCTGCTGCAACGATGGCAATGGTGAGGCTGCATTGATGTGGACTGATGAGGCTGCATTGATGGCACTTGTGAGGCTGCAGATGGGCGCTGACCCTTTTTTTTTCTTTCAAAGTTCCTTATTTAAAATTTAAGTTTTCTTCCTGAAACGTCCCTCTTAAAATGAATGTGCGTGTTATACGCCGATAAATACGGTACTTATAGCTTATTATTTATAGCACATAGCATTATTTATCAATGCATTTTTATTGATAACTTATAGTATATCACAATATTTATCAATATTTAATTTTTTTTTTTTTTTGCATCTCATTTTTTTGATCTCATATTTTACTACTCCACTTTCTAGTTGTCTTGCAATGCACCTTCTTAGGCCTCATTCACACTGAGTGTTTTTTATACCTGCTGTTTTGGTCGTCAGACGTTGTTTTTTAACTGCCTTTTACGCTCCCCAGCATATTATTCTATGTGTTCATGCACACATAGGCTTTCATCAACGTTTTTTGCTAGGAGAGTTTAGTTGCAGATGAAAACCCCTCTGCCAGCGCGTCCTGGAGCAGCAGAGCTGTGGCAGAAAAAGACACTGACAGCTCCTAAACTCTACTAAACTCTGCTAAATGCCAGTGTCCAGTGTTTAGCAGCGTTTTTTTCTTCTTTAAAGCGAAGGCCGCCAGCGTCCTTAACAACCAGTGATTAGCAGGCCAGGAAGCCGGCCGCTGCATATTTAAGAAAGGATGGGCACCTCATCCCATTTGACGAAATTGAAAATGTAGAGGAAATGGGATTATATCATTTCTTTTTATTGAATACAAAAGAATAAGGACAAGGATAAACAGGGGATATAGAAATAGTTAAAATCAAAGATAGAGCACATACAATTCACGTATTGGGTTGCTGGTGACCTAAGAGGGAAGGGAAAAGTGGTCTCAGATGGATGTTGAATCCCAACATGTTTCGCTAGTAATGGCTTCCTCAGGGGATACTGTGGACCACCACAATAATCCAGCTCTAACATAAAAAGCAAAAATATACATGAATACATGATAAACACAAAAAAATATACATAGACATTGTCATGACCTCAGGAAGATGCACAGCACATACCTGTGCATGGTCCGAAACCAGAAGATGGACAAATTTGTTGATGGGTTACCTCCCCCAAAAAACCTAGGGGGACAAAGGCAGATGTCAATGCTGCTTATTTTAATAAAGTGATTTTTACTTGATACAGACCTCAGCGCCCTGCTGTTTGCATTCTTTCCCAGTGCTAAACCTTTCACCCAATTTCTAAATTGCTGCATTTGTAAATGTCAAAAGCCAGTATAAAGTAATAGTAGTGGTAAAAAAAGCACCTGTGGGTTTAAAGTGGTTGTAAAGGCACAAGCTTTTTTACCTTCTATGCATGAAGGTAAAAAACCTCCTGTGTGCAGCAGCCCCCGTAATACTTAACCATTTGGAGGACATTTGACACAGTGAGGATATGATTTGTCGCCCTACTCGAGATCTGTTGTGGCAACTACTACGTTAAGGCCTGCTCCAGACTCTGCTCTTTTTCCCTACTCTGGGATTTGACCCAGGTGGCAATCATGAAAGCCCATCCTCACTCTATTGGACCACAATGTCCATACACAATGAGATCCTTGGCTCTCTGGGGACTCGCACTCCTGATTGGATTTCGGCTGTCAATCACAGCCAGTGAGCCAATCAGGAGACAGAGGGGGCGGGCTGAGTGGCCGCTCCATTTGTGAATGGACACACAGACCGCTGGCTGCTTGCTGTGGGCGGGGGGGGGGGGGACCTGAGAGGAGGAGAATCCAGGCTGCTCTGTTCAAAACCATTACACAGAGCAACAAGACTTTAAAATCCCTATAGCTAATCTTTTTTTAAATTCTCCTTTAACCCCTTGACATCCACACTATAGCCGAAAGACGGCTACAGCACAGACTTCAAATGCTAGGGCATCCATGTACCTCCTCCCGTTCTTGCGCTGCCTTCGGACTCAGCTGATCACAGAGCAAGGTAAAGGGCCAATCACAGAGGGCCCTTTACCACGTGATCAGCTGCCAGCCATCACAGAAGTAAACAGAAGCTGGTTTCCGACTTTTTTTTTTTCTACCCGCTGTTAGTGTGAAGAAAAGAGGGACATCGATCCCCTAAGTACCAACCAGTACTATTAAGTGCCATCTATTGCTTCAAATCCGAGCCCACCAAGGCTATCTATCAGTGCCCATTACTACTGCTGATCAGTGCCCACCAGTACCTCCTGATCAGTGCCCATCAGTGCCTCCTGATCAGTGCCACCAGTGCCACTTGTCAGTGCCCAGCAGTGCCACTCATCAGTGCCCACCAGTGCCACCTCATCAGTGCCACCTATCAGTGCTGCCTATCAGTGCCCATCAGTGCAGGCTATCAGTGCCCATCAGTGCCACCTCATCAGTGCCCATCAGTGAATGAGAAAAATGACCTGTTTGCAAAATTTTATGACTAAAAAATATGAAAAAGTGTTTCCTTTGTTTTTTTAATGTCTTGTATTTTTTTGTTTGTTTAGCAAAAAATAGAAAAAACTCAGTGGTGATTAAATACCACCAAAAGAAAGCTCATATGGTTACATGGATACAGTGTTGTATGACTGCGTAATTGTCATTCAAAGAGTGACAGCGCTGAAAGCGCTGGCCTGGTCAGGAAGGGGGTATAAGTGTCCAGTAAGCAAGTGGTTAAGGGGGCGTGGCAGGGGGTGGGTCCTATGCCTACGTAGCACTAACTCTCGATGGAGCTGCTGGTTTAAAGCGGGCTGTTACCTTCACTCTCGATACCTCTGCTTCACCGGCACCGGGTCTAGGGTCCCGTTGAGTTTTCCTCTGGACGATATAAGCACCGAACACTTGAGTATATTTTCCAATGCTTTAATGAACAAGTAATAAAGGAAGTAGCAGGAAAGAGGCAGAAGGAACGTTGCAGGGAAGCTCAAATACCTTTCCTTAGTATCCTTTAGAACATTCTTTGGAATTGAACACTTGTAGTTGAATGCACTCCCCTTGTGGGATTCAATCTTTGCCCGCCTGGATAGGCCTCTCTCACTTGCCTAGCAGCCAGTACGCAGCACGAACAAAAGTCTCTGCCACAGACTTGTTTGAATTAAAACCCGCCACAGGATGTATTGGTTTGCGATGAATATCAGACACAGTACTTGAACCTTTAAGCCAACCCGGCAGTACTATGCAGTAAGATTACTTCAGGATACGTCCTCCAACTGAGTCACCAGGCCCCTCTCCAGACCAGCACTCTGCATGATCCTTCCATGACGGGTCCTCCCCTGGGATCTTCCCGGTTGTCCAGCTTCTTCACTCAGGATAGACAGCTCAGGACCATTCCTCTGCTGCTGTGGTAGGCTTCTGGGCCCACCCACACGCCGCAGCGACGTGGGCCTCCGGACCGGAGGACCATGAGGTGGTACTCCTAACGCATACCTGTCGGCCAGGAGGGCCAGCAGGTGGCTGAAAACGAACCCCCTAAACATGGCGTCTGTCCCATAAATACCCTCTCCCAGAATGCAACTCGGAGGACCACCTCCACCGAGTTGTCTCCGGGACAGAGGAGCACCCATACGCTTCAACACGTTGCCTTTCCAACACCAGCCCATGGTGACAACGACACCCACCAGCACAGTGTGGAACTACACGCAACTCAGCCAAGCTGGAACAGAGGCAAATCTAACTTCCTCTAACAAGTAACCCACAAGATTTACCTATCAGCGGTAGATTGAAAATCTACCAGCGCTACACCTACATCTCGAAAAATTGGGAGGTCTGTGTATTTAGACACCTGTCTGCATCAGGAGAAGTCTGGAGTATGATTATTTAAACGTCCCCACATACAAAAGAATAATAAAAGCTGATCACACAGCACAGAAGTCTTAAGACCATAGTCCCGCCCAGAAGCTCTGTGAAAGCCCTGCTAAATCTGGATTAAAAAAAAAAAAAAAAAAGAAAGCTAAATGGACTTTCTGACTTTGCAATGCCTCCAGGATGCCATTATTGGCGTGCGTTGGCAGTTTCTCTTGGAGTCGCTTTTTTCGCTGCCGTATTAAACTTTTATTTCCTCTCTCTCCTCTCACTCTCTCTGTCTCTCCTGCCGCTCTGATGGATGGAACCATTAGTGGAATCACTGTAAATAATGTGTTAAGTTAGAATGTACAAGAGGATACCTCATTAAAAAGGGTTTCACAATTCCTACTTCCCAATTAATGTTAAAGGCTTAGCTGGAACACAGAAGTGTCACAAGATGTCAGCGTGTCAGCCAACGGAACGCTAATAACGCAGCGGACCTTAAAGAACGCGCTCAATGTCATTTTTTTTTTTTTTCTGAGCGGTAAATAACATATTTCACTGAATTTTTTTCCCCCCCGTTCTTTGATGGCAGCTTTGACTTCACTTCTTGCTGTTTCGAGACGGAGATTTGTTTTTTCTCTTTCCCGCAATAACATCATTATCTTATAGAAGTTTAATTGCTCCCTGGAAGGAGTGGGATAATCTGGAGATTTAAAGCCGGCTGCTGGAGAGAAATGAAAGTAAAAAAAAAAAAAAATCATAATGATATGTATTGATGAGCTGGAAGCCGAAAGAGAAACATTGAGATTACCGGGAGAGATAAAATGCAAAGTGACGTTCTGCAGGTAAACAGCGGCGGAGGAAATGATTCGCCGGCCAAGAATTAACGATAATCAGCTGGACTAATAGAATGCGTCTGCAAAGAAGTAGAACTGGAAACGTCGTCGTTTTTTTTTTTTTTTTTTTACAAAGTTTTAGAAAAAGTTTGCATGTGCTTCCCTTGCGGTATTGAATCCAAAAGCAAACATTTATTATATTGCAGTTTACCGATTCTTGCATGTGAGGGCTGCATTACTTTTCTTTTTTAGGCTTTCTTTCTTCTATTTTCATCTGGTGATCCAGCCAGCGAGTCTCTTGTTTTTCAAAAGCACAAACTCTCCAGCAAAATGGAAAAGAACCTGAGTTTTTTTTTTTTTTTTTCAGGTAGAATTCAGGGTTTTTGGCCCTATAGACTTTAATCAGAATGCCTGCAAAAAACACGCAAAAAAAATGCATGAAATTAAGTGTTACGCTTATTCACAGCTGAGTGCTCAGTCATTTGTAGCTCAACGACGGTCACTCGTAAAAGGTCACGTAGCGCCCCTGACCAGTCGTGCTGTTTGTCCCAAGTTCTATTGCGGAGTGGGAGCAAGCAGCCAGGAATGCGGTAGCTTACCAGTCTCTCTTCACAAGAACCAGGCAGGTATTTTTTAGATTTATTTCTTGAAGAACTGGGTTAGGGTACAGGGTGAGCCTGTGAATACTCCAAATTTAATGCAAATTTAATGGAGGACACTCTCTGACCAGGGCGGACTGACCATTCGGGCACTCGGGCACTGCCCAAGGGCTCCATGCCACTAAGGGGCCCCATCAGGGTTGCGAGCCTCAATAAAACCAGGGACAGTATGTAAAAATGTGTGGTTTTTTTTAAATCCCAAGATTATAGCTGTCCCGCCTCTCCAATCCCCATTTTAGTGTGTGTATGTATATTCTGTGTGTGTATACTGTGTGTGTATATTGTGTGTCTGTGTGTGTATACTGTATGTGTGTGTGTGTGTGTGTGTATACTGTGTGGCCCCATAATCTATTGCCTGGGGGCCCCATAATCTCCTATTGCCTGGGGGCCCCATAATCTCCTATTGCCCGGGGGCCCCATTATCTTCTCCTATTGCCCGGGGGGCCCCATAATCTCCTATTGCCCGGGGGCCCCATGAGTTGTAAGTTCGCCCCTGTCTCTGACTATGGCTGTCTGTCAAAGAAGATCCCAGAGCAGGGTTAATGTCAGGCACTCTGGTGTGCGCCGGTTCGCGCTGGTCCGCGCCGTTGTGCGGGCGCGCGGGCGTGCGTGCGCGCACGGTGTTTGGCACCAATCGCCCTATTTAGTGTGCTGGTGCACTTTGCTCGGTGCTGTCCGATCTGCAGCTCCCAGTTCCCGTACTTCCTGTTTGCCTGTCTGAAAGTTTGATCTCCCTGTGACCCGGCTTGTCTATTGGATTCTCCCCTGCTATCTGCCTGCATCTGACCCCGGCTTGCCTTTGACTTTGAATCTGCCTGCTCCCTTGTACCACGCTGACCGCCTGCTGCTGACCCTGCCTGTGACCTGGACTTTGAACCTGCCTGCTCCCTTGTACTGTGCTGACCGCCTGCTGCCAACTCTGCCTGTGACCGGACCTGCCTACTCTGCTCCTGCTCTGCACCAGTTAACTGTGCTCCAGCCTACCAAGTACCTCCAATCCGCTTGCACCAGGGTCTTGGGCCTTATCTCCGCAAGTCACCCGCCAGGCTCTCATACCACTCTGCGCTCCCTTGCCTTCTGTTTACACTACCAGGGGCCGGGAACCAGATACATAAGGGAGGCCTTCCCCTGCTATATCGGGTTCGTCAGTCAGGTACGTGAAAGTCTGACAGTATCGGACAGCCATGTCCGAGCCTGAGCAGGGGACCTCTCCCATGGAGGAACTGTGCAGACACCTGGCGGGTCTCACACAAGCTGTGAAGAGCCTTCAAGAAGGTTATACTAGGCTAGAGGAACGAGTCCAGGTGTTGTCCCAACCTGCTAACCCTCAAGTTGCTTCCGCTGCTGGACTCTCATCTGCACCCTCTGTGGTTATGTTACCCCTTGAAACCCAGGGTCCCTACACCCGAAAGATTTACTGGTGAGCGTAGTAAATACCGATCATTCCGCAACGCCTGCGAACAGAGGCGGCTCTCTAATTAGGCGAAATAGGCGGTGGCCTCAGGCCTCGCAGTCATAGGGGCCTCGCACAGCTGGCTAGTTTACCTAATTAGAGAGCCGCTCCTTCCAGCAGCAGAGATCTCCGCCATCACAGTCCTGTATCCCCTCACTTTGCTACAGGGAGAGATACAGGCTGCGAGTGAGACATGTGATCGGAGCTCCGGATCACAGACAGGGAGGGAGAGCCGCTCAGTAGAGCTCTGACAGATCTCTCCCTCCCCCTTCTGCCCGCACAGCCAGACAGAAGAGGAGAGAGAGCTTCTGCTCCTCCTCCTCCCGCCCTCTCCTCCTGTGTCTGCCCCGCCCACTCTCCTCGGCAGTGTTCTCTGTTCTGCCTCAGAGAAGGGGATGTGTGGGCGGGAAGATTCAAGCTTAAGCCCAACAAACAGAAAAAGACAAGGGGAGTCTGATCCATCCATCCATCCATCCATGCATCCATCCATCCATCCATTCATTCCCTCCTGCCTCCCAGGGAGTACGCTGATGTAGGGGATGCTCTTCCTTCCCTTCCGTCTCCACCCCCTTCTCTTTCTTTCTTTCCTTCTATCTATCTATCTATCTATCTATCTATCTATCTATCTATCTATCTATCTATCTATCTATCTATCTATCTATCTATCTATCTATCTATCTATCTATTTATCTATACTTCCATCTTTCTTCCCTTTCTTTTCTTCTTTCTTTCCTTCTTTCTTTCTTTCTTTCTTTCTTTCTCTTTCCTTCCATCTTTCTTTCTCTTTCTTTCTTTCCTTCCATCTTTCTTTCTCTTTCTTTCTTTCCTTCCATCTTTCTTTCTTTCTTTCCTTCTATCTATCTATCTATCTATCTATCTATCTATCTATCTATCTATCTATCTATCTATCTATCTATCTATCTATCTATCTATCTATCTATCTATCTATCTTTCTTTCCATCTTTCCTTCCTTCCTTCCTTCCTTCCTTCTTTCTTTCTTTCTTTCTTTCTTTCTTTCTTTCTTTCTTTCTTTCTTTCTTTCTTTCTTTCTTTCTCTTTCCTTCCATCTTTCTTTCTTTCTCTTTCCTTCCATCTTTCTTTCTCTTTCTTTCTTTCCTTCTATCTTTCTTTCTCTTTCTTTCTTTCCTTCCATCTTTCTTTCTCTTTCTTTCTTTCCTTCCATCTTTCTTTCTCTTTCTTTCTTTCCTTCCATCTTTCTTTCTCTTTCTTTCTTTCCTTCCATCTTTCTTTCTCTTTCTTTCTTTCCTTCCATCTTTCTTTCTTTCTTTTTTTCCTTCTATCTATCTATCTATCTATCTATCTATCTATCTATCTATCTATCTATCTATCTATCTATCTATCTATCTATCTATCTATCTATCTGTCTTTCCATCTTTCCTTCCTTCCTTCTTTCTTTCTTTCTTTCTTTCTTTCTTTCTTTCTTTCTATCTATCTATCTATCTATCTATCTATCTATCTATCTATCTTTCTTTCCTTCCATCTTTCTTTCCTTCCATCTTTCCTTCCTTCCTTCTTTCTCTTTCTTTCTTTCTTTCTTTCTTTCTTTCTTTCTTTCTTTCTTTCTTTCTTTCTTTCCTTCCTTCCTTCCTTTCTTACTTCCTTCCTTCTTTTTTTCTTTCTTTCTTTCTTTTCTTTCTTTCTTTCTCTTTCCTTCCATCTTTCTTTCTCTTTCCTTCCATCTTTCTTTCTCTTTCTTTCTTTCTTTCTTTCTTTCTTTCTTTCTTTCTTTCTTTCTTTCTTTCTTTCTTTCTTTCTCTTTCTTTCTTTCCTTCCATCTTTCTTTCTTTCTTTCCATCTTTCTTTCCTTCCATCTTTCTTTCCTTCCATCCTTCCTTTTTTCTTTCTTTCTTTCTTTCTTTCTTTCTTTCTTTCTTTCTTTCTTTCTTTCTTTCTTTCTTTCTTTCTTTCTTTCTTTCTTTCTTTCCTTCCTTCTTTCCTTCCTTCTTTCTTTCTTTCTTTCTTTCTTTCTTTCTTTCTTTCTTTCTTTCTTTCCTTTCTTTCTTTCTTTCTTTCTTTCTTTCTTTCTTTCTTTCTCTTTCCTTCCATCTTTCTTTCTCTTTCCTTCCATCTTTCTTTCTCTTTCTTTCTTTCCTTCCATCTTTCTTTCTTTCTTTCTTTCTTTCTTTCTTTCCTTCTATCTATCTATCTATCTATCTATCTATCTATCTATCTATCTATCTATCTATCTATCTATCCTTCCATCTTTCTTTCCTTTCTTTTCTTCTTTATTTATTTCCTTCCATCTTTCTTTCTCTTTATTTCTTTCCTTCCATCCTTCTTTCTTTCGTTCCTTCCATCTTTTTTTCTCTTTCTCTTTCTTTCTCTTTTTTTCTCCTTCCTTCCTTCCTTCCTTCCTTCCTTCCTTCCTTCCTTCCTTCCTTCCTTCCTTCCTTCCTTCCTTCTCCACCCATCCCCCTTTTATTTCTCTCTTTGTGACAGCCTACCAGAATAGGTAGGATCTGTGAGAGCAGCTTCCCTGTGCAGCTCTGCTTGAGCAAAATATATCTTTATTATGCCCACTCACCTACCCCCTGTACTGTCCACTCCCCTATACTGTACCCTCCTAATACAGTTCATTTTCATCCCTTGAATTTTTTATCCCATTATGGGAGTGAGTGGGGCCTCATGTCTAAGTTTTGCCTAAGGCCTCACAAAGTCTAGAGACGCCTCTGCCTGCGAACTTTACTTCGCTTTGCAACCACGCACCTTTTCATTGGAAGCAACCAAGGTGGGCTTTGTGATTTCTCTTCTGTCCGGTGAACCACAGACCTGGGCCCACCTGGAGCAAAAATCAACATTTCTGGATAGTGGATACCTTCTTTGCCGCTATGTCTCAGTTGTATGAGGATCCCCAGTTAAAAGCCACCAATGAATCCGCCTTGCACGTCTTACAACAAGGACGCAGACCCGCAGAAGATTATGTCCTGGAGTTCAGGCGCTGGAGTTCGGATACGGACTGGAATGACGCTGCCCTGCGTTACCAATTTCGTATGGGTTTATCCGATTCACTTAAAGATGAACTGGCACGGGTTGGAATACCCCAAACATTGGATGACCTTATCAACCTGTCTGTTCAGATTGATCGGCGCCTAAGGGAGCGCCGTTCCGAGAGGTCCGCCAACCAATTCCGTCCCACCTGGGTCCATCCCAAGATCCCTAGTGCTACCAGCTCTGTTGGCCAAAGCCCTCATGTACCACCTACCTCAGTCCTCGATACCTCTGAACCGATGCAGTTCGGGCTTCTCCGGCCATCTCTCACTCCAGAAGAGCGACAGCGCCGACGTGTCAACAATCTATGTATGTATTGCGGAGAATCGGGTCACTACGTGAGATCTTGCCCTAACAAGACACGTAAGTCCCTTTCAACTTCTTCTAAGTTTGCACCTGCCTTGCCTAGCCTTGCTAACCACCTGGCTTTCTCCATTATTCTCCAGCTTCCAGGACAGGATCTGCCAGTCTCGGTCATAATTGACTCCGGAGCATGCAGCTGCTTCATTGATCTAACTTTTGCTGCTCACCACTGCATTCCTCTCCAACCGAAGTCACAAGGACTTGCTGTTCACCTTGCTGATGGTTCCACCCTTAGCTCTGGTCCGGTCACCCAGGAGACTATCCCTCTGCTGGCTATCATGAGCACTCATCATCGGGAATTTCTTCGTTTGGACGCCATCTCTTCACCACTTTTCCCTATTATTCTGGGGATGCCTTGGTTACAGGCCCATAACCCTAGCATTGACTGGGTCTCTGGGGAAATCAAGTTCCTTTCCAGTTATTGCCAACAGCACTGTTTGCACAGCACCCCTGTGAAATCCAATCAACTCTTGTGTCTGGACATTGACACTGAATCGCAGCAGGCGATCCCCGCTCCTTATCGGGACTTTTTTGATGTCTTTAGTAAAAAGGGAGCAGAGACCCTTCCTCCTCATAGACCTTATGATTGTCCAATAGAACTTTTGCCTGGATCTGAAGTTCCCTTTGGGAGAATCTTTCCCTTAACAGAGCGGGAGCTGGATACCCTCAAGGTCTATATTGATGAGAATCTGAAGAGAGGTTTTATCCGTCCATCCACTTCAACAGCCGGGGCCGGCATTTTCTTCGTCGAGAAGAAGGATCACTCTCTATGGCCTTGTATCGACTACAGAGAACTAAATAAAGTAACCATCAAGAATCGTTACACTTTACCTCTCGTGCCGGAACTTTTTCAAAGACTGGGTTCAGCAAAAATCTTTACCAAACTTGACCTCCGTGGTGCCTAAAACTTAATTCGCATCAGAGAGGGAGATGAATGGAAAACTGCCTTCCATACCAGGTTCGGGCACTTTGAATACCTCGTCATGCCCTTTGGTCTGTGCAACGCACCAGCGACATTTCAACACTTTGTTAATGACATCTTCCGTGACATTCTGGACTTATACTTTATAGTGTACCTAGACGACATTTTGATCTTTTCCTCCTCAGTCATTGAGCATCGCAGGCATGTCCGGAATGTTTTAACCCAGCTCAGGCAGCATGGACTTTATGCCAAATTGGAAAAATGTGAGTTTGAACTCCAGTGCATTGAGTTCCTCGGCCTAGTCATCTCTATCAACGGCATTAAGATGGATCCTCAAAAAGTGGCAGCTATCCTGGACTGGCCCGCTCCCTCTGATAAAAAAGGGGTCCAACGCTTCATCGGCTTCGCCAACTTTTACCGGAAGTTCATAAGGGGCTTTTCTGCAATAATTGCCCCCATCACTGAACTGACCAAGCAAGGGAACCGATTCAGTTGGTCCCCTCAGGCGCAATCCGCCTTTGAAAAGCTCAAGGAACTATTTACCTCTGCCTCTATTCTGAAACATCCAGACCCTGCCTTACCGTTTGTCCTTGAAGTGGATGCATCAGAGTTCGCAGTAGGGGCAGTACTTTCTCAGCGGCAAGGTGCCAAAGCTCTCCTCCATCCAGTAGCCTTTTTCTCACGGAAGCTCTCCTCTGCGGAGAAAAATTACGACGTAGGAGATCGGGAGCTCTTGGCCATCAAGGCCGCACTAGAAGAGTGGCGCTACCTATTGGAGGGTGCTGCTCATCCCATTTTGGTCTACACGGACCACAAAAACCTGGAGTACCTGAGTACAGCCAAAAGATTGAGACCACGGCAGGCAAGGTGGGCCCTGTTTTTCTCTAGATTCCAGTTCCACATTACGTACAGGCCTGGCTCCAAGAACATCAAACCGGATGCATTATTATTATTATTATTATTATTATACAAGATTTATATAGCGCCAACAGTTTACGCAGCGCTTTACAATGTATAAGGGGGACAACACAATTACAGTACAGTTCAATACAAAAGGTACAGGAGGGCCCTGCTCGTAGAGCTTACATTCTAAAGGGAGGGGGTGGTGGTACAAAAGGTAATAGAATGATTTGATGGGGGTGGCTCAGGGACAGTTATGTGGGTGTGAAATTATCCCGCATGTTCCATGACTCCAGGGAATCCTTGCCTCCAGACACCATTCTCCCTACTGGAAATTTTCTGCTACTTCAGGGGGATCTCATATCTCAAATTAAGCAAGCCTCCAGGAGTTGGTCTCCTTCTGCGGTAGTTAATGTAAGCATGCAAGAGGGCCTGTTCCGACACAAGGACAAAATCATGGTCCCAGAGAGTCTGAGGGTGGCAGTACTGGAACTCTGCCATGACCACAAGTTGGCCGGGCATTTTGGTATTCTGAAAACAACAGAGCTGGTACAACATACTTTTTGGTGGCCTCAGCTGGCAAACGATTGCAAGAGTTATGTGGAATCATGCACCACCTGTGCTCGAAGCAAGAATAGCCGAGCGAAGGCCTGGGGCCTATTAAGACCCTTACCCGTCCCAGAAAGGCCATGGAAAATGATTTTGATGGATTTCATTGTAGAGCTCCCTCTGGCAGAAGGTTTCTCCACCATCTTCGTCATTGTGGATAGACTGTCTAAAATGGCCCATTTCCTGCCCATAAAAGGTACACCTTCAGCTTTGGAAACAGCGAAGATCTTCATCAAGGAAAAAGTGTGACTACATGGAGTGCCATCAAGTATAGTATTGGATCGTGGTGTTCAGTTCACTTCTGCCTACCATCCCCAGACAAATGGGCAGACGGAGAGAACTAATCAGACTCTAGAACAATACCTCCGCTGCTTTTCTGCCTTCTCACAGGACGATTGGGTCTCTCTTCTGCCTATTGCCGAGTTTGCCTACAACAACTCTGTGCACTCTGCCATTAAACAAACACCATTCTTTGCAAACTATGGTTTTCACCCGTCCTTTCTGACCGGTTCCTTACCCGAATGTGCGATTCCTGCAGTATCCGAAACAACGAACTTCTTCATCACCAACAATAAGTTACTACGAGAAACCATGGCTAAAACCTAGGAATACAATAAAAGGATGTATGACAGGAAGAAGCGAGGAGAACTCATGTTAGAACCTGGCAACCAGGTTTGGCTGTCTATTGTTAACTTAAAGATGGCTTGCCCCTCAAGGAAGTTGGGTCCCAAATTCATGGGTCCCTTTTCGGTCAAGAGGAAGATCAATGATGTGACCTATGAGCTTGACTTACCCAATACACTGAAGGTCCACCCAGTCTTCCACGTGTCCTTGCTTAAACCTGTTACTCCCAATTCCTTTTTGAGTCATAATACCGGCCCGCCTGAACCCGTAATCATCAACTATGAGGAAGAATTTGAGGTGGAAGCAATCCTGGACTGCAGGAAGAGACACAACCAAGTCCAATACTTAATCAAGTGGAGGGGGTATGGACCAGAAGATAATTCCTGGGAACCGGAAAGCAACCTGCACGCTGAAGAACTCTTAAGGGATTTTCGGAGTGCCCACGTGGATAGACTGGCCCAGCTGGGCATCCAGAGGCTGCCGTTAAGGAGGGGGCACTGTCAGAGAAGATCCCAGAGCAGGGTTAATGTCAGGCACTCTGGTGTGCGCCGGTCCGTACCGGTCCACGCCGGCACGTGCGTGCTATTATGTGGGCGCGCGCCCGTGCGTGTCGACGCACGCGCACGGTGTTTGGCGCCAATCGCCCTATTTAGTGTGCTGGTGCACTTTGCTCGGTGCTGTCCGATCTGCAGCTCCCAGTTCCCGTACTTCCTGTTTGCCTGTCTGAAAGTTTGATCTCCCTGTGACCCGGCTTGTCTATTGGATTCTCCCCTGCTATCTGCCTGCATCTGACCCCGGCTTACCTTTGACTTTGAATCTGCCTGCTCCCTTGTACCACGCTGACCGCCTGCTGCTGACCCTGCCTGTGACCTGGACTTTGAACCTGCCTGCTCCCTTGTACTGTGCTGACCGCCTGCTGCCAACTCTGCCTGTGACCGGACCTGCCTACTCTGCTCCTGCTCTGCACCAGTTAACTGTGCTCCAGCCTACCAAGTACCTCCAATCCGCTTGCACCAGGATCTTGGGCCTTATCTCCGCAAGTCACCCGCCAGGCTCTCATACCACTCTGCGCTCCCGTGCCTTCTGTTTACACTACCAGGGGCCGGGAACCAGATACATAAGGGAGGCCTTCCCCTGCTATATCGGGTTCATCAGTCAGGTACGTGAAAGTCTGACACTGTCTCTTCAGCGGCAAACCCCACTTGAGGCTAGTGATGAGTGAACTACAGTTCAGAGAACTCCAACGCAAGAGCAACCCTGAACCAGCGAATATGGAGCAGTCTCTCCAAGAGTTTCCCAGAACAGTCTCTAGGATCTCTTTCAGACAGCTACTGTACTGTGTGCCACCTGGTCAAATCCTCTGTGGACTTCCTTCAAACTTCTCCCAGCAACTTTAGACATGGATCTGTCAGCTCTCCCACAACTGAGACCCCTATGGCATCCTCCAAACTTCAGCTAAGTTACCCAGAGGGCCACAGTCCTCAGGCTGGATCTTCTCCACCAGGACAAGGACCCTGTTGTTCCAGACCCCAACCTATTTATACACACCTAAGCCCACTACTGGTTATTCTTCCTACGAGGGATTAGCTGAGGCTGTATAAATATGTAAGTTGAGGACTTGCCTCTTCCAACCCACTAAATCAGGGGGAAGCAGTGGAACCTGCAACCCTGTAGAAACCAGAACAGCCAGAAGCAATCAAACTTCACTCCACTGGTTACAGAGGAGCTAAAAACGAAATTTGCCTCAATGCTACTAGCAACCTAGCTAGGAGAGGGCTACATAAATGAGCATTTTTTTCCAGGCAGAATCCAGAGTTTTTAGTCCCATAGATTTA
Source organism: Lithobates septentrionalis (assembly GCA_037952835.1). NCBI lineage: Eukaryota > Metazoa > Chordata > Amphibia > Anura > Ranidae > Lithobates > Lithobates septentrionalis. The sequence goes on along the minus strand of JBBDGP010002348.1, from coordinate 793,643 downwards.
CTTGGGAGTGTCTAAAAAACATGCGAAAAAGCATCCAAAAATAAAATGTGCTCCCAAAATAAAATTCTATAGGGCCAAAATACATGACATCCTGCCATTGTTTGATATTATGCCTGTGCACATCTGCATACTCAGCCGCTTGTAGCTTGACACTTGCTGCTCGAAAAAGTACATGGCACACTTTTTTCAGGCAGAATCCAGCCTTTTGGGCCTATAGACTTTAATAGGAGTGACTGCAAAAACACACAAAAAAGTCCTCCACTGGGGCTTCCTGATGTGAGGGCGGGCTCTGCTGGGGACTCCTGATGTGAGGGGGGGCTCCGCTGGGGACACCTGATGTGAGGGGGGACTCCGCTGGGGACACTTGATGTGAGGGGGGCTCTGCTGGGGACACCTGATGTGAGGGGGGGCTCCGCTGGGGACTCCTGATGTGAGGGGGGCTCCGCTGGGGACTCCTGATGTGAGGGGGGGCTCCGCTGGGGACTCCTGATGTGAGGGGGGCTCCGCTGGGGACACCTGATGTGAGGGGGGCTCTGCTGGGGACACCTGATGTAAAAGGGGGCTCCGCTGGGGACTCCTGGTATGAGGGGGGCTCCGCTGGGGACTCCTGATGTGAGGGGGGCTCCGCTGAGGACTCCTGATGTGAGGGGGGCACCGCTGGGGACACCTGATGTAAGGGGGGGCTCCGCTGGGGACACCTGATGTAAGGGGGGGGCTCCGCTGGGGACATCTGATGTAAGGGGGGCTCCGCTGGGGACATCTGATGTAAGGGGGGCTCCGCTGGGGACATCTGATGTAAGGGGAGCTCCGCTGGGGGCACCTGATGTAAGGGGGGCTCCGCTGGGGACATCTGGTGTAAGGGGGGGCTCCGCTGGGGACATCTGATGTAAGGGGGGCTCCGCTGGGGGCACCTGATGCAAGGACGGACTCTGCTGGGGGCACCTGATGCAAGGACGGACTCTGCTGGGACACCTGATGCAAGGACGGACGGCTGGTGGCAGGCAACGTGGCAGGTGACACGTCCAGGGATCCCATTGATTCAGCATTATGGTGAGTTGAATAATTTCATTTTATATTACAATGTAATAATAGAAATAATGCACTTCAATCATCCTGACACCATAACAACCATGGTGCCGGGATGATTGAAGTGCTAACACCAGGTGTTTGGAGTATCCTTATCTGCTGATTGTTAAACTTTCTAGAATACACATATTTCCATTGTTGTGTAGGATCTGGCGCTGCTGTCCCTCCATCCCTCTCCCCCCCTTTCCCTTTCCATCCCTCATTCATCTCAGACTCTAACCACACACCCTTTGAGCCACGCCCATTTAAGACACGCCCACTATTCCGCGTAAACCACGCCCATTTTTTTGCTGCGGTGCGCTTCACATGCCGCATTTTTACTTTTCCCCTGTGCCACGCCCACAAATGCATGCCCCCACCCCCTAATTATAACAAGACTCCGCCTACAGCAAAAAAAGTGTCCCTAAAATTTTTTTTACAATGTTGGCAACTATGAATATATATGCAACCTTAATGACTGGAAGGAGACCAACCCGGACCCCTCTAGAGAGCATGCACAATATCAAGCCATCTTGTGGCCACATATTAGAGTGCATCAGATATTATTTATTTATTCACTTATTTGCATTTAACACTTTTCTATTAGTGCGGCATGCTGTTGATAGAGATCGTTGGAAATTATGCAAGTTAACATCTTAGCACACCTGTAGCTCGGTAATGGTTAACCTAAAAAGTACATGATCATACATGAGATATAGCTCCACCCCATCTCCACCCAGGGGACCTGTTTAAATCTATAAAAGGAAAGCTAGAGCATCCTCCCCCCATTCTCTGTAAAAATACAAGATCAAAAAAGGGAGGGTTCGTATGCTGCCATGGATTGGTATCAGGAAAAGTTAATGACTGTAAGTATTTGATGCAATTTTCTGTTTTCTTGACACCAACATGGCAGCATATATGTGATAAATAACAAGCTAAATAACTAATAGCCAAAAATACTGCAAAATCAACGTTAATTAATAATAGACACGGAGGCCTGAATTGTCTTCTTCCCATTATCCACTGTTGTAGGAGCTCCTAGGTCCACCCAGTAGTGCCCTAGGAAGGTATGCTGTGATGGCCAACTTACTGCTTTGCAGATAGTCCCTATGGACACTCTAGCCTGCACTGCCTAGGAGGTAGAGGAAGACCTGGTGAAATGAACCTTCACCGCTCTCGGAGGATCTTGCCCAGGTCGCTCTATACTCCCTCTGGATGATCTTGACTATCCAGGATGATAAAGTTCTGGCTGTGGCTTCCTTCCCCTTAGATCAGTGGTTCTCAACCCGGGGGTCGGGACCCCCTCGGGGGTCAAATGATGATTTGCCAGGGGTCACTGAATCCTGGGAGGTTCCTGAAGCCTGCACTGCTCTCCCAGCCTTCATGCGGCAGCCAAGCAGGGCTGTCCCTGGAGCCTGTGACCGCTCAGTTGGGCTGTTCCTGGAGCCTGTGGCCGCCCACTCAGCCTCTTCGCAGGCGCCCATTCAGTTCAAGGCATGGCTGGGGGGCAGAGTCTAGAGGTCAGCTGACTGGTGAGGAATGTGAAGTGGGAGGGGCTGGAGGAGACCCATCTCCTGATTTCGCCATGGGTGTCACTGCTACGAGACACCACAAAGCCGGAGACACAGCGAGTAACACTACCTGTGATTATGTTGCCATTAAAAGTCCATACTACAGTTCTCAGATGACCTTGCTCAAGAGCACCTAAGTTGGCTGATCAGAACTCCCCCCAGCACTGCCACTGATCCCAACTCCCCGTCAGCACTGCCACTCATCCCATTCCCCCCACTCCCCCACCAAGGAGTCAGAGAAGGAATAAAAATAGAGCATACATGTAAGGGAGAGAAAAGGAGGGGGAGGAACAAAGAAAAAGGGAGAGAAAGAATAAGAGAAAACAAGAAAGACGGCTAGAGAGAGGGATAGGGAAAAAAAGAAATTAGGAAAGAGAGAGATAAAAGGGAAAGAAAGGAGAACAAAGAGAGTGGTACATCCTAAAATGTACCATAAGGGGTTTTAATACTGTACGAGTGGAAGGGTCTCAGGGAGCACTAAATATCTGTGGGTTAGGGGCGCAAATTACTTGCCTTGCCTTGGGTGCTGGCAACCCATGCTATGAAAATCATTTTACTGTTAGGGGTCCCCACAACTTGAGAAATTTTATCAAGGGGTCACGGCATTAGGAAGGTTGAGAAACACTGCCTTAGATTCTCCTGATGGGAGAATGAACAGTCTGTCAGAGGCCCTAAATGAGGAGGTGGCTCGAGGATTTGTGCTCAGGACTTTTTGACATCCAACTCTTGTAGATCAGGATCCATATCTGCTGGGAGGGACATCAGCACCAATCCTTGGTGGGGTGAAAGATGGAAGCCACCATAAGAACAAAGTGCTCAAGGGCTCTTGTGAGTGTTTTGAGGACAAAAAAGAGACTGGTGGAAGATGCTTTCCTTTTATAAATTTAAACAGGTCCTGTGGTTGGAGATAGGGGTGGAGCTATATCACATGTATGCTGCCATGTTTGCATCAGAAAAAGTACATGAGCTTTTTTCAGGCAAAATCAAGCATTTTTGGTCCCATTGACTTTAAAAGGAGTGCCTGAAAAACATTTTAAAAAATGTGTAAAAATGCACATTTTTCAGGCGTTCCTATAATAAAAACCCAAAGGCCAAAAACGTGCAATCCTGCCCCAACGAAGCTCCTGTACGGCTCCATAAAAAGTCAAAAAGTTCTCACAATTGCCCGAATACACTACACTAAAGTGTGAATGGAGCCCCTATTCCCACTTGAGCAATCTGAAGGACATTTCCAGAAACATTTCAATGCTTGGCATGATCATGCATTTTTGACCCTTGGGGCGCTTTCACATGGCCACGCTGCAGTTTGGCGCAGTGTACCTGTAGTTGTTGTGCAGGTTACCCATGCTTTCCCATAGACTTCTATTAGATCAGGCGATTTTGGTGCCTTTTTCTGAAAGTGCCCTAAAAGTCCTGCATGCTGCATCTTTGGCGCACTTTCAGAAGTCTATGGAATACCACAGGTAACCCCCACGAAAACTGTGGGCACACTGCACCATGCCCGCTCTGCATCCGAATCGGCAGCACGGCAGTGTGAAAGCACCCTAATACGTTTCAATGGGAGCGCCTGAAAAATGTGGCTAACAACTGTCTCCTTTGTTAGTAACTAACTTCCCATTGGCTAAAACAAAAGCTCTCCTCAAAATGTGTGTGCAAACATATAGGAAAGCAAACAAAATAAAAAATAAAAATAAAAGATGCCAAAGATCGAGTGTGAATGTAGAGCAAATATATTGGTCAGTTAGAGAGAAACGATGGTTTGAGGGCAGTTATATAATAAAAAATTAAAAAAGCCCCTGAAGAAGCCTACTGATGAAACACATAGAAGTTAATTTGATACCAAACATGTCAAGCCTTAAAGCTGAAGTCCAGTAAAAATGATCAAAGATGTCAAAAGATCAAGTGTGAATGTAGAACAAATATACTGATCAGTTAGGGGAAAAGATGGTTTGAGGGGAATTATATTAACCCCTTTGAGCCACGCCTCCAGGCCATTTTGGAGGTTTAGGGCGGGGTTGATTATCATGTGACAGCCATAATTGGCTGTCCCAGTGGTCACATGATTAGAAAACTCCCAATCCCAAGCAGTGATTGTGAGCTTTCCGTTAGTCGCCGGGAGCATGCAGGAAGTGCGCTTTTGGCATAACTGTATGCCACCAATTCACGGAAATGTGCAGCCGCTCGGCGCCAAGGCCCACCAGCCAAGAGGCTGCATATTTGTGTGCAGCCAGTGCCAATGGGTTAAAAAATGATAAAACGAACCCCCTGAGGAAGCCTAATGATGAAACACGTAGAAAATTGCACAGAGTGAATTGATATCAAACATGTCAAGCCTTAAAGCTGAAGTTCAGTAACGTAAAATGATCAAAAATGCCAAAGATTGAGTGTGAACGAAGAACAAATATACTGGTCATCTAGAGAGAAACGATGGTCTGAGAGCAATTATATAAAATGAATCCCCTGATAAAGCCTAATGATGAAACACATAGGAATATTGCACTGCGTAAATAGATCCCAAACATGTCAAGCCTTAGAGTTGAAGTTCAGTAAAAAAAAAGAATAAAGATCAAGTGTGAATGTAGAAGAAATATACTGATCAGTTAGAGAGAAACAATGGTTTGAGGGCCATTATGTTAAAAAATATATAACATGAACCACCTGAGGAAGCCTAATGATGAAACTTGTAGAAAGGAGCCTATGGACACCATTACATTTTAACAGAGATCATACTCCTACTGCAAGCCTTACTCGTAACTTTCAGGCAGTGTGTAGCATTTTATTTTTAAAAACAGATTTTAGTAAATGTCACTTTTTGTACTGAACTGGCCATAAGGCAGACCGGGCATTTGCCCAGTGGGCCAGGGCCGCCCGGTCCGTGGCATGCTGATAATCATGCCGCACTACAGGAGGTAAGCGGCGACCTTGGCCTGGACAGGCCCAACATAAGCCGCGGCCGCTGCTCGCCTACCGATACGCGGTCATGCCGCCTCTGCCTTCTCCGACAGAACCCAAAGGCTGCATGGGCTGACCTGTGTGTCTATCTCACACACAGTGTAGATACTTGCCAGCACACCAAGGATCAGCACAGGATGACGTTGCACCTCTTTGTGTTGTGACCATGCAATAGACTAAACCGTTTGGACACCATCCTGTGCTGATCCTTGGTGTGCTGGCAAGTATCTACATTGTGACTTGAACCAGTATCCAGCTGGTTGTTGCTGCAGCACCCAACCTTTAGGCCTCATTCACAGGAGGCGGACTCTGTTTCCAGTTGATCTCCGCTGAGCCGGTGGATGACAGGTCCCTCTCTGCTCACTGAGCGGGGAGGGGCTTGTCAGGCGCCGCTGCTGCCTATGGAGGGATCAGATGAAAACGGACAGCATGTCCGTTTTCGTCAGATCTCACCCGATCCGATCCGCCAGCGACGGATCTGGACGTAGAGCCATCCGTCTGCTTTAAGCGGATCGGACGGGGTCGGATGTCAGCGGACATGTCTCAGCTGACATCCGTCGCTCCATAGGCTAACATGGAGCGCCCGTTCAGGTCCGCTGTCAAAACTGACAGGCGGACCTGAACAGTCCGATTGTGTGAAAGGGGCCTTAGAGCTTATACCAGGAACGTGTGCGATGGGAATATGAAACATCTCTCACACACAGCTCAGCCTCAGAGCCGATGCTGACAGTTCTGCTCTCCGCTCCTGCGGAATGCTCCTCCTCCAGCCATCAGCGTCCGCACGATGGGGCGGGGGGGGAGCTGCGGACCGAAGTCAGGATGTTTCCGCCGCTTACCCCCCCTTCTCATGTCGGCAGCATGGGTCAAGAGAACGCTTCCTGCCTGTTCTTCTTCCCTCCCCATTGGCCACAGCGAAGGGCCAATCAAAAGAAACTAGAGGGGCATCATGGGAAATGTAGTCCACGTTGTACCCACACCACCAGAGAGAGAGCCACACTGTACCCACACCACCAGAAAGACAGAGCCACACTGTACCCACACCACCAGGGAGAGCCACACTGTACCGCACCAATAGAAAGAGCCACGAGAGACACGCTGTACTCACATCACCAGAGAACAAGAGCCACGCTGTACCCGCACCACCAGAGAGAACCACTCTGTACCCGCACCACCAGAGAGAGCCATGAGAGTCATGCTGTACCCACATAACCAGAGAGAGAGCCATGCTGTACCTGCATCACCAGAGAGAGCCATGCTGTACCTGCATCACCAGAGAGAGCCACGCTGTACCTGCATCACCAGAGAGAGCCACGCTGTACCCGCACCACCAGAGAGAGCCACATTGTACCCGCACCACCAGAGAGAGAGCCACACTGTACCGCACCACCAGAAAGAGCCACGAGAGACACGCTGTACTCACACCACCAGAGAACAAGAGCCACGCTGTACCCGCACCACCAGAGACAACCACGCTGTACCCGCACCACCAGAGAGAGCCATGAGAGCCACGTTGTACCCGCAGTACCAGAGATAGAGCCACGCTGTACCCACACCACCAGAGAGACAGAGCCACACTGTACCCACAACACCAAAGAGAGCCACACTGTACCGCACCATCAGAGAGAGCCACGAGAGACACGCTGTACCCACACCCCCAGAGAACGAGTGCCACGCTGTACCCACACCACCAGAGAGAGCCACGCTGTACCCACACCAACAGAGAGAGCCACGCTGTACCCGCACTACCAGAGAGAGCCACGCTGTACACACCACCAGAAAGAGAACCACGCTGTCCAGCACCACCAGAGAGAGAGATCAGGTCAGTGTCACTGGGCAGTGTGGGCACAATAGGAGACAGACAGTACTAGCTTTGTATGGACACAATAGGACTGAGACACTGTAATATAAAGGAGACTGCACTGTAAAGGGACACTGTAATCATTGCAGTGCCCCTTTTCAGTGCAGTCCCCTTTATATCAGAGTGTCCCTACACATTACAGTGTGCAGGACCGACAACAGGCACCCCCGCGAATGTCTACCGACACCGAAAAGTTGGCTGCTCAGTCTAAAATGCCCGGGCCTATTTTTTGCCCCAGTCCGGGCCTGCTGAACCCGGATCACCTAAGACGTTAAAAGAAATTCATACATGAACTACAGGGCAGGGGACGAGGTCACCACCACGACTTGATCTGAGCCATGGCCTTGCCTTCAAAACATCTCCATTAGTGTGATGACAAATAGCTCTCGGATGTCACCTCGCAGACAATTCAATGCTCTGATCCCGGCTCAGTAAACTGGATGATAAACGGTTTATGCTAATAATGCGCACGGACAAAAGTGTCTCTTCTATTAATAATCAGGGTGACACAGTCATTTGCATCCAAGTTTACAATATATGGATTAATGATGGTATAATGACAGGCGCTATAGAATCGGAGAGAAGAGTTCTCTGTGTATGTGACACGAAGACACAAAATCCATACAACAGCCAATATGACGGAGCGGGGATTTAGTAAGTACTCGATCATGGCACTCCAGGTTAAATGAAGGAGCTCACGATACAATCATCATACTAGATTCTAGATAAAGTACATGTAAGCGTAATCCCATAGAAGATTTAGCAAAATTATATGATTTTAAGAGTAACACTTTTGTTGAGAAAAAAAAACATTCCTCTCTGGATGATCTACTTTGTTGCAGATTACAACTTTTTGTTACCCTACGTTCACACCTATGCGTTATTTGGTGCATTTTGTGTTTTGCAGAAACACACTACCATCCATTTAACATGGTTTCCTATGGATGTAGTTCACATCTATGTGTTTTGCGGCACAGCGTTTTGTGGAAAGGGTCAGGGACTTTTTTTTCCTGCAACAGATTGTGTTTGCGTGTAAAAGACTTCAAGTGTTGCATTTTTTATGCATTGATGCGGTTTTTTCTCTTTAACACTGTATATAGCTGGTTGCTAAGGGGTGGGCTGGGAAGCCGGCCGCAGTGTCCTTAGCAACTGATGAGTCATCAGCTGTCAGTGGGGTTCCCCGCTGACAGCTGAATGTAATAATAAAAGAATTGCCAGCAAAAAAAAACGTGGGTCCCCCCCCCCCCAAAATCCATATTAGGCCCTTGGGGTCTGGTGTGTATTTGGAGGAGCACCCCATGATAATTTTATTTATTTTATTAAATGACATGGGGTCCCCCCGCAAAATTCATACCAGACCCTTATCCGAGCATGCAGCCCGGCAGGTCAGGAAAGGGAAAGGACGAGTGAGCACCCCCCCTTCTGAACCATAACAGGCTGCATGCCCTCAACATGGTGCCCCAAAGCACCTTGTCCCCATGTCGCTGGGAACAAGGGCCTCTTCCTCACAACCCTGGGCATTGGTTGTCAGGGTCTGCGTCAGGGGGCTTATCGGGATCTGGAAGCCCCCTTTAACAAGAGGGCCCCCAGATCCCGCCTCCCTATGTGAATGAGTATGGGGTACATTGTACTCCTACTCATTCACTCAAGAAAAGTGTCAAAAAGAAATAAAAACATACAGAAATAAAAACATTCCTTTATTGAAAATATAAAAAAAACAATGTCCCCCGATGTACAGTAGATCAATCACCAATCACACTGCCCATCGCACTGCCGGACCCCACAAAAAAGGCTCCGCCTACGACGAAGGCTAACCACTGACTGCCTGCTCCTCCGTCTGACAGTTCTTAAATCGTTAAGGGCCGGGGCCACCCGGCGACGTCACCAGGTGGCACCCGGCGACGTCACCCTGTGATGTCATCGACCAGTGCATGCTGGACCGTACAGATGGTCCAACTTGGACACGCCCCTTCTTCCCTCCTCCATCGAGAGAGTGCTTTCATAGATTGTAAATGGGGGAGAGAATCCTGTGACTGATCAGACTCGCCTCTTTGTTCTCCTCTATGACCAGTCGGCCGATGAAGCTGCGGAAGGCGACAGGAGGGGGCAACATCCCCTCCCGCTGCTGTTAAAAGCAATGGATGCCGTTCCTTTAGAGAACATGCGCCAGTGACGTCACCAGCTGCTGCTCCATGAAATATCTCCTAAACGGTGCACATTTAGGAGATACTCATTTTACCTACAGGTAATCTTTATTATATGCTTACCTGTAGGTAAAAATTGTGGCTGACAAGACTTTACTACCACTTTAAGGCTTGACATTGTTTGGTATGTATTTACTCTGTGCAATCTCATCCTTCAGATTGGGTATATTATGGTATTTATGTGCACTAAAATGGAATAAAGTTGTTTTTTCTACCATCATTTTATTCTCCATGTTCTCTGCTTTCAGAAAATACACTAAAATGTCAAAAGTATTGGGGCACCTACCTTTACACGCACGCATGAACTTTAATGGCATCCCAGTCTTAGTCCATAGAGTTCAATATTGAGTTGGCCCTCCCTTTGAACCTATAACATCTTCAACTCTTCTGGGAAGGCTATTCTCAAGATTTAGGAGTGTGTCTATGGGAATCAGTGGCAGCCCGTCTATAGAGGGTGCACGGGCGCCGCCCCCCCTATCTATGTGTCCAGCCCCCTGATCTACATATCAGGGTGCCGGACTATGGATTCCAATGGCGGGGGGTGTTTTTTTTAAGCACCTGATTAGAGCCAATTACTCTAATCGGCTTCAAAAAAGGGTGGCCTCGGAGCACAGAGCATTGCGCTCTGATCCCACCCTGTTGTGTGACGATAGCAAATGCATTTTTGCTATTTTCACACTAAAGCTCCTCCCCGCCAATCAGGAGGCAGGTCGTGAGACCTGTTTCCTCACTGGCCATTGGATGCCTAGAGATTTGGCGGAAGAGGAGACACGCGGCGGAGGAAGCTTGAGGAGCGGACACCGGAGCTGCCGCTGCCCGCACTCTGTGTTGTTTGTTTGCTGCCTCCCAAAAGAAGAACCCACCAGCCTCTACTGATGGGAATGTTTGACCATTCTTCCAGGAGTGCATTTGTAAAGTCAGGCACTGATATTGGAGGAGGAGGCCTGGCTCACATTCTCCGTTCTAATTCATCCCAAAAGTGTTCTATTGGGTTGAGGTCAGGACTTTGTGCAGTCCAGTCAAGTTCTTCCACCCCAAACTTGCTCATCCATGTCTTTATGGACCTTGCTTTGTGCACTGGTGTGCAGTCATGTTGGAACAAACTTGGGAGCATGAAATTGTCCAAAATGTCTTGGTATGCTGATGCCTTAAGAGTTCTCTTCACTGGAACTAAGGGGCCAAACCTAACCCCTGAAAAACAACCCCACACACCATAACCCCCCCTCCACCAAATGATTTAGACCAGTGCACAAAGTAAGGTCCATAAAAACATGCATTAGCGAGTTTGGGGTGGAGGAACTTGACTGGCCTGCACAGAGTCCCGACCTCAACCCAATAGAACATCTTTGGGATGAATAATGCCCTGTACACATGGTCGGACATTGATCGGACATTCCGACAACAAAATCCATGGATTTTTTTCCGACGGATGTTGGCTCAAACTTGTCTTGCATACACACGGTCACACAAAGTTGTCGGAAAATCCGATCGTTCTGAACGCGGTGACGTAAAACATGTACGTCGGGACTATAAACGGGGCAGTAGCCAATAGCTTTCGTCTCTTAATTTATTCTGAGCATGCGTGGCACTTTGTGCGTCGGATTTGTGTACACACGATCGCAATTTCCGACAACGGATTTTGTTGTCAAAAAATTTTATAGCCTGCTCTCAAACTTTGTGTGTCGGAAATTCTGATGGAAAATGTGTGATGGAGCCTACACACGGTCGGAATTTCCGACAACAAGGTCCTATCACACATTTTCCGTTGGAAAATCCGACCGTGTGTACAGGGCATTAGAGTGGAGACTGCGGGACAGGCCTTCATGTCCAACATCAGTGCCTGACCTGACAAATGCAATTCTGGAAGAATGGTCAAACATTCCCATAGACACACTCCTAAACCTTGTGGACGGCCTTCCCAGAAGAGTTGAAGCTGTTATAGCTGCAAAGGGTGGGTCAACTCCATATTGAACCCTACGGACTAATACTGGGATGCCATTAAAGTTCATGTGCGTGTAAAGGTAAGTGTCCCAATACTTTTGACAATACAGTGTATATAATATTTGGGGGTTTTCACTAATCTTCAGGCCTAAAATGTTCATTTTAATATGTGTGCAAAATGCAAAAGGAAAGGCTGGAACCCACATCAGGCAGTCAAAGTCATTATTTGGGGTATATAAATGCAGAAATAAAAACTGACAAATCCCTCATTCTTATTTAGTTAGGTGTACTTTAGAGCATCAAAAATAAAATAAAAAAGTTATCGGAGACTCTAAGGTTACATTTTAACAAACCACTGGATACCAATTACCGGAATTAGCAACAAATCATTTTTCTTTGCTGGTTTCTTCTCCCCTTGTCCCCCCTCATCTTTGGGGACCCGCCATGCTATTCTGCCGAGCTTTGAAGACTGCGTTACTCTGTGAGTCATGGCACCTCCGCGGGTGGTGATCCTACGAACGCTCCTGGTTAGCTTTCCTAAATGATACTTTTATTTTGTTTTTTTTGTTTTTTTTTTTTTCTTTTTAATTCTCATTTTCTCTCCATCTCTGCAATGTTCCAAGACACATGGGAACCCGCTGAGTGAGGCGAGAAGTGAATTCTATTTGCCCGAGTGTGACATTGCAGCCATGAAATAGAAGTCTAGGAAGCGGCAGGTGGTTATATCAAAAAAACGAGAAAGGAATCAGAAGTAATTACAGCCATTTATGCATTAAATCCATTGCGCTGTTTACCTGAGTCGGGAACAGAACTGAAAGGGCTGTGATTTTTTCTCCCGGCACGGGAATTATCCAGCACATAATATTCCGGTTTACATTCCACAGCGGAAGAATGACTGGCGCACAATGGCCCTTCTGTATAGGATCCGTACCTCTCCCCAACTCAGACCTGGGCATTATAGTGGACCTTCACCCTAAAATACATCTTTGCCCCATTGTATTCCTCCACTTTCATTAATCTACAAAAGTGACCTTTTTTTTTCAGTAATTTTTTTGTAATTTAAGGTTGGTCCACCATGCTATCTGCCACTATTCTCACCTAGATGAGAATGTTGTAAATCAGGGGTCCCCAAGCCCCTGGGCCACAGACTGGTGGTGGCCAAACAGAGACCAGGCTTGGTTGGCAGAGATCAGGCTTGGTTGTATCACCGCCCGCAACACCACTCCCATCATGGCTGTTCGGTACAGTGGCAGGCTGCATCTGGAGGCAGGGTACAGTGACAGGCTTCATCTGGTGGCGGGGTACAGTGACAGGCTTCATCTGGTGGTGGGGTACAGTGACAGGCTGCATCTGGTGGCGGGGTACAGTGACAGGCTGCATCTGGTGTCCAGGGACAGTGGCAGGCTGCATCTGGTGGCCGGGTACAGTGACAGGCTTCATCTGGTGGCGGGGTACAGTGACAGGCTGCATCTGGTGTCCAGGGACAGTGGCAGGCTGCATCTGGTGTCCAGGGACAGTGGCAGGCTGCATTTGGTGGCCGGGTACAGTGACAGGCTGCATCTGGGGGCCAGGTACAGTGACAGGCTGCATCTGGTGTCCGGGTACAGTGGCAGGCTGCATCTGATGGCAGGGTACAGTAACAGGCTTCATCTGGTGGCCGGGTACAGTGACAGGCTTCATCTGGTGGCAGGGTACAGTAATAGGCTGCATCTGGTGTCCAGGGACAGTGGCAGGCTGCATTTGGTGGCCGGGTACAGTGACAGGCTGCATCTGGTGGCCAGGTACAGTGACAGGCTGCATCTGATGGCAGGGTACAGTGACAGGCTGCATCTGGTGTCCGGGTAGAGTGGCAGGCTGCATCTGATGGCAGGGTACAGTGACAGGCTGCATCTGGTGTCCGGGTACAGTGACAGGCTGCATCTGGTGGCAGGGTACAGTAACAGGCTTCATCTGGTGGCCGGGTACAGTGACAGGCTGCATCTGGTGGCAGGGTACAGTAACAGGCTTCATCTGGTGGCCGGGTACAGTGACAGGCTTCACCTGGTGGCCGGGTACAGTAACAGGCTGCATCTGGTGGCAGGGTACAGTAATAGGCTTCATCTGATGGCAGGGTACAGTGACGGGCTGCATCTGGTGGCAGGGTACAGTAATAGGCTTCATCTGGTGGCTGGGTACAGTGACAGGCTGCATCTGGTGTCCGGGTACAGTGACAGGCTGCATCTGGTGGCAGGGTACAGTAATAGGCTTCATCTGGTGGCTGGGTACAGTGACAGGCTGCATCTGGTGTCCGGGTACAGTGGCAGGCTGCATCTGATGGCAGGGTACAGTGACAGGCTGCATCTGGTGTCCAGGTACAGTGACAGGCTGCATCTGATGGCAGGGTACAGTGACAGGCTGCATCTGGTGTCCGGGTACAGTGGCAGGCTGCATCTGATGGCAGGGTACAGTGACAAGCTGCATCTGTACAGTGACAGGCTGCATCTGGTGGCAGGGTACAGTGACAGGCTGCATCTGATGGCAGGGTACAGTGACAGGCTGCATCTGGTGTCCGGGTACAGTGGCAGGCTGCATCTGATGGCAGGGTACAGTGACAAGCTGCATCTGTACAGTGACAGGCTGCATCTGGTGGCAGGGTACAGTGACAGGCTGCATCTGGTGGCAGGGTACAGTGACAGGCTGCATCTGGTGGCAGGGTACAGTGACAGGCTGCATCTGGTGGCAGGGTATAGTGACAGGCTGCATCTGGTGGCAGGGTGCAGTGACAACATTTTTACAAATATGTGAAAAGTGTGGTGTGCATTTGTATAGCGCCCCCCCCCCCCCCCCCGAGTCAATACTTTGTAGAACCACTTTTCACTGCAATTACAGCTGCAAGTCTTTTTGGGGATGTTTCTACCAGCTTTGCACATCTAGAGAGCAAAATATTTGCCCATTATTCCCATTATTCTTTGCAAAATAGCGCAAGCTCTGTCAGATTGGATGGAGAGTGTCTGTGAACAGCAGTTTTCAAGTCTTGCCACAGATTATCAATTGGATTTAGGTCTGGACTTTGACTGGGCCATTCTAACACATGAATATACTTTGATCAAAACCATTCCATTGTAGCTCTGGCTGTATGTTTAGGGTCGTTGTCCTGCTGGAAGGTGAACCTCCGCCCCAGTCTCAAGTCTTTTGCAGACTCTAACAGGTTTTCTTCTAAGATTGCCCTGTATTTGGCTCCTTCCATCTTCCCATCAACTCTGACCAGCTTCCCTGTCCCTGCTGAAGAAAAGCATCCCCACAACATTAAGCTGCCACCAACATGTTTCACGGTGGGGATGGTGTGTTCAGGGTGATGTGCAGTGTTAGTTTTCCGCCACACATAGTGTTTTGCTTTTAGGCCAAAAAGTTCAATTTTGGTCTCATCTGACCAGAGCACCTTCTTCCACATGTTTGTTGTGTCCAACAACATGGCTTCTCGCAAACTGCAACAGGATTTTTTTTGGCTTTCTTTCAACAATGACTTTCTTCTTGCCACTCTTCCATAAAGGCCAGATTTGTGGGGAGCACGACTAATAGTTGTCCTGTGGACAGATTCTCCCACCTGAGCTGTGGATCTCTACAGCTCCTCCAGAGTTACCATGGACCTCTTGGCTATTTCTCTGATTAATGCTCTCCTTGCCCGGCCTGTCAGTTTAGGTGGACGGCCATGTCTTGGTAGGTTTGCAGTTGTGCCATACTCTTTCCATTTTCGGATGATGGACTGAACAGTGCTCCAAGAGATGTTTAACTGCTTGCCGACCAGCCACCGCAGTTTTACTGTGGCAGAATGGCATGGGTGGGCAAAGCGGCGTTACCTTATTTAGGACGGCCGCGACGATCGGATTCATTTTAGAACCGATCAGTCTCCAGGCCCAGGCCAATGATTTCTGGCCGGAACCTGCTGATCGGTCCTGACGAATGAAATCCTCCCCTGCCTGTGTAAGTGTAAACACAGGCAGGGGAAGTGATGTCATCTCCCCTCGTGGAACTCTTTTCTGTTCCAGAGAGAGGACATCCAAACGTGAGTTGCACCAACACTACACTGACACAGTACACATAGGCACACACTTCACCACCCTAACCCCCCTAGTTAACCCCTTCACTCACTGTCACTGTGTCACCCAGTGCAGATTTCATATTTTTCTTTGATCACTGTACTGTGTTATTTGTGACACTAATCAGCATTAGAGTACTTAGTAGTAGCCCCAGATAGGTCTAGGGACCCCCCCTAAACCCCCCTCATAAAGGTTTAACCCCTGGATCACCCCCTGTCACCAGTGATCACAGTATTAGTGTTAAGGGTGACGCTGGTTAGCTAGTTATTTTTTTTATAGCGTCAGGGCACCCGCCATATATTACCCAATAAAGATTTAACCCCCTGATCACCCAGCGGGTGACATCAGTTAGGTTTTAGCGTCAGTCAGGGTCTGCGTCGCCCCAGATTAGTGCCAGTAGTGCTAACACCCACGCACGCACCATACACCTCCCTTAGTAGTATAGTGTCTGGATCGGTATCTGGATCGATATCTTTAATCTGATCAGAACTATATTAGTGTCCCCAGTAGTTTAGGGTTCCCAAAAATGCAGCGTTAGCGGGATCAGCCCAGCAACCTGCTAGCACCTGCGTTTAGCCCCTCTGCCCAGCCCAACCCACCCAAGTGCAGTATCAATTGATCATTGTCACTTACAAAATACTAAACACATAACTGCAGAATTTGCAGAGTCAGGCCTGATCCCTGGGAACGCTAACGTTTTGTTTTGGTAGCGTTTGAAGCGGTCGCTGACAGTCAGGTGCTTTTTTCTCCTGTGAGTCTCACTAGTGTACCAGTAAATTTAGAGGCCAAAGTGTCCAATCAAAGGTACAGTAGTGAAGAGGCCTACACAATTCTGAGCATGACAGATAGTGAAGAGGAAGTCACTCATCTGTCAGATTGGGGCTCAGAATACGAACCTGTAGAGGACAGCAGCGGCTCTGTGACAGATAGCTCTGACGACGGAGTTGTGGTCCCTGCAAAGGTCAGGCGTACCCGACGCCATTCTTCTGCTGTTGTTGAGGTGCAAGAACTGCAGGGCTCTCGTATGGAGCAGAGAGCCAGTACTAGTGCCGCTCATCCTTCTGGTGAACTGGCAAGCACTAGTAGCCTAGTACACCCTGGTCGTACATCCAGCACTGCAGTATCATGTGGTGACATAGCGAGTCCCATAAGTACAGTTCAAGCTGGTGAGGTGGATAGCACAACTAGTGTCCCACAGGCACCAAGAAGACAAAGACAGGCCCATCGAGCCCATAGTGCCCTTCCTGCTGCATTTGCCAATCCGAATTGGGAGCCCACCACTTCTGCAGCACCCGTATTTCCCCCCCACCCTGGCCGGAAGATCACTATAGATTTATTATGGACCAAAGCAATTTGTATGCTGGTCAATTCATCTCCGCTAATCCCCAGTTGACCATTGCCAGAGATTGGAGACCTATTATGGTCTCCGAATTTAAGACCTTCCTGGGCCTATCCCTCCTCATGGGCATAACTAAAAAAAGTGAGCTGCGGTCATATTGGTCCACTGACCCAATTCACCATATGCCCGTGTTCCCTGCCTCCATGACCAGGACACAATACAAGCAGATCTTGCGGTTCATGTATTTCAATGACAATGAACTCGTCCTCGGGGTGACACTGAATACGATCGGCTCTACAAAATTCGGCCCCTCATAAACCACTTCAACCAGCAGTTTGCAGCCTTGTTTACTTCCAATCAAGTTGTCTGCATTGATGAGTCCCCGAGTACGTTTTCTGGCCGCTTGTCTTTCAAACAGTATCTTCCCAGTAAGCTAAGGTGACCAGATTTTTAAAATGAAATCCGGGGACATTTTTTAATTTTTTTTTTATTGGCAAATGGTAAAATATTTTATAAGCATATTTTCCTAAATTACATATGCAGTGTACGTGTTATGTGAGTATGGAATGATTGTAAAAATGATATATATGTTATTTCTCACACTTCCTCCAAGAGATAAAAAAAAGATACTTCTTAGAATTTTTTGGGAGGGGAGGGATGGAGCAGCTAAATTCAAATCCAATCCAGGCAGGGGCGACTCCAGACAATTTTTTTGGGGGTGCTATGGCGGTGCTTGAGGTAAAAGTGAGGGTGCTAGTGTGGTGCGCTACCTGTGGGCGTGACCAAAAGTGGGTGTGGCCAGCAAGTTGCCGTGGTCAGAAAGTGGAGGTTTCTTCATGGCGTACAATGGTGATCAGTATATCCTGGCCTCTGTATACCAATAAAAAGCCAAAAAATGCAGCACAGCTCTACTCTTTCTTTATACAATTCTACAAATGGAATTATAAGTGCAATGGTAAAACCTATAAAATAATATCCAGTGCAAAACAACCAATGTATTGCAATATAGTAGTGATGATGTCACCCCCTCTGCAAAAATATTTTGAGAAATTGCAGAGCTTCAATGTGCAAATAATGTTGAAACCCCCTACATACAATATAACAGAAATGCAAATCAAGCCGTGTATTAGAACATAGTAGTGATGGTTTCACCATCTCTGCAAAAGGTAAGAAATATTTCAGAGCTGCAATGTACAAATCATGGTGAAAACCCCTATATAATCATAGTAATAAAATGTAAAATATGTACATCAATTGTACATTTTATTATGTTAATATATAGGGGCTTTCACCACGATTTGCACATTGCAGCTCTGCAATTTCTCAAAATATTTTTGCAGAGGGGGTGAGACCATCATTACTATATTCATATTGCAATACATTGGTTGATTTGCATTGGATCTTCATTTATAGGTGTTACCATTGCCCTTCTAAGTCCATTTGTACAATTTTATAGATGACTTGTAGGTCAGCGCTGCATTTTTTGCTTTTTATTGATTCGCGTTAGATGAGGGAACCAGCTAACAAGATTCTCTTATTGTTTTTGAGATTTTTTTTTTGTTGCATGGCAGTGGTTTTACTTTGTTATGTCCTCTGTATACTGGTAACCACTGGCCCTGCATATTGGTGGTCAGTGTGCCCCCTGTATGCTGGTGGTCAGTGTGCCCCCTGTATGCTGGTGGTACGTGCTGGGTGCAGGAGGATGCTACGTGCAGGAGGATGCTACGTGCAGGGTTCTGGAGGATGCTACGTGCAGGCTTCAGGGGGATGCTATGTGCAGGGTGCAGGGCTCAGGAGGATGCTACGTGCAGGGTGCGGGGCTCAGGAGGATGCTACGTGCAGGGTGCAGGGCTCAGGAGGATGCTACGTGCAGGGTGCAGGGCTCAGGAGGATGCTACGTGCAGGGTGCAGGGCTCAGGAGGATGCTACGTGCAGGGTGCGGGGCTCAGGAGGATGCTACGCGCAGGGTGCAGGGCTCAGGAGGATGCTACATGCAGGGTGCAGGGCTCAGGAGGATGCTACGTGCAGGCTTAAGGGGGATGCTACGTGCAGGCTTCAGGGGGATGCTACGTGCAGGGTGCAGGGCTCAGGAGGATGCTACGTGCAGGGTGCAGGGCTCAGGAGGATGCTACGTGCAGAGTGCAAGGTTCAGGCATGCATAACATACAGAGTGCACGGTTCAGGAGTGCATTGTACAGAGTGTAAGGTTCAGGAGTGCGTTGTACAGAGTGCAAGGTTCAAGAATTAGTTAAACTGCAAAGACACCAATTACCTTATTTATCAGCGTATGTCAAGGAACTTTTTGGGTGGGTGGGTGCGTGTTATACGCCGATCCCCGCTCCGCTAAGGGGAGAGGAGCGAGCGCTGCCGATATACACATAGCTGAGTGTACTCGGCTAGGCTCTGCTCCGCTCACAGTCACGCCCAGTTCTGCCATTGGACCTGTGTTATGTTCATCATAGGGGCGGGACTGGCAGGACTGCGAAAAGAGCATTCGCTCCTCTCCTCTCGCAATCAGCGGAGATCTGCGCCAATTTTAAATAATCAGCCTGCCTGGGCAGGGCTGCAATGACACAAGGCTGCAAAGACACTGGGCAAGGCTACAATGACACAAGGTGAGAGGTGCCATAAGTCCAGCCATGACTTTGTGTAAAGACTTTTCTGGTACATCATTAGTTAACAGAAAGAAGTTGTAGGTAGCTGAGTAGTCTTACTTACAGTGTCTGAGGGGGAGGGGATGCCAAGGTATGCAGCATGCAATCTGTGTGTGCTCCGGAGATTGTGAGGACTTTGCAGGGGGGAGAAAAGGCCAGTGTAGCAGCAGATAGTTGAGATGGAGTTTTGATAGAAGCATAAACAAACCTGCTATCTTCAGAGGTTGTGTCTCTGCTTGGTGACTGCACTGCTCCTCCTTCCCTCTTCAGGATTTGTTATGCCAGGGTGCAGTGATTGGTGGGTACAGCTGGTCTCTCTATATGTGCTGCTCTGTAGGGGGAGGTCAGAGCTCTCCAGGGAAAGATACTGGACAGAGATGTTGATCGTAGACATCCAAGACACACCCCCAGGGTTTCCGATTTGCGCCCCAAGACTGCCTGAGTAGTGAGAATGAATGGAGCTGTCAAGTCCAACCTCTGATGTCGGGATGGGCGGGGCCAATATGCGTAGCTACGCCCCCTTTGTCAGACAGCCCGTGCATAGACAAATAGCCGGTGTTTATGGATTGGTGGGCGGGGAGGAAGGTGGCAGGTGGTGGAACCAATTGTAACTAGTGTATGTGTACCCACAGCTTGTATAATAAACCCGAATTATTCACCGCTGTGGGTACATATACAATAGCTACAATTGGTCATGCCCCCTGCCACCTTCCTCCCCGCCCACCAATGCATAAACCGCCGGCTATTTGTTTATGCACGGGCTGTCTGACAGAGGGGGCAGAGCTCCGCATATCGGCCCCGCCCATCCCCGACATCAGAGCTTGGGTTTGACAGCTCCACTCACTCTCAGTGTCACTGCGGCCCTACACTCTTGCCCATCAATCCAAACCAAACTGGATGGATATTGACATTGCTGCATGTCCTGCTAGGGCTAGGCTGTCAGCAATAATTATAGGCACCCCCCTGAATCCGGGGACAGATCCGGGGACAGACGTGGTCCGGGGACAGTGTCCTCAATCCGGGGACTGTCCCCGGAAACCGGGGACGTCTGGTCACCCTACAGTAAGCGTGCCAGATACAGGGTCAAGATGTATAAGCTCTGTGACAGGACAACAGGCTAAACATGTAGTTTTATGGTTTACGAGGGAAGAGATAGTTACGTAGAGCCAGAGAACTGCCCAGACTACATAGGGAAAGATAGTATGGGACTTGGTGTCACCCTTATTCGGAAAGGGGTACCACTTGTATGTGGACAATTATTACACAAGCGTGCCACTTTTTAGTCACTTGTTTGATCATGGAATTGGCGCATGTGGCACAGTGCGATCTAATCATCGGGGCTTACCCCAGCAGCTTGTAGATTCCCGTCTTAGGCTGGGGGAGAGAGCCTGCTTAAGATGTAATAATTTGCTTGCGGTGAAGTGGAGGGATAATAAGAATGTTTTCGTTCTGTCCTCCCGTCACGCAAACACAACGGTCCAAATTCCTACGGCGACTGGTGTATTGGAGAAACCCCTCTATGTTTATGAATACAACCTTAACATGGGAGCGGTGGACCTCAACGACCAGTTGTTGGCGCCGTACCTAACTGCCCGTAAGGCCAGACGCTGGTATAAAAAAGTGTCTGTATATTTATTCCAATTGGCTCTGCTGAATGCTTATGTGCTATACAAAGCTTCAGGACGAACTGAAAATTCCTAAAATTCCTAGAAGAGATCATCACAGCCCTTCTGTTTCCTGGCGGTGCTGTGGCCCAACTTCCCAATCCAAATGCAGTGAGCCGGCTGCATGAAGGCATTTTCCGTATGTCCTTCCTGGTACCCCTACCCAAAGAAATCCCCAAAGAAGATGTCGTGTCTGTAGAAAGCGTGGATTTAGGCGTGACACCCGCTTTTATTGTCCCTTCTGTCCTGACCAACCTGGTCTTTGCTTTGAATGTTTCGAACTCTACCACACACTAGTGGAGTATTAGCGTAGGGTACAGCACCACACAGTCCTAGGGCATACTTATGCCCTGTACACACGGATTTTCCGATGGAAAAAGTGCTATCGGATTGTGTTGTCGGAAATTCCGTGTGGGCTCCATCGGACTTTTTCCATCGGAATTTCCGACACACAAAGTTTGAGAGCAGGATATAAAATTTTCCGACAACAAAATCCGATCATTTAAATTCTGATCGTGTGTACACAAATCCGACGCACAAAATGCCACGCATGTTCATAATAAATTAAGAGGCAACGCCCCCTTCAGATTCTCCAATGGCTCCGACCATCTTAGAATTTGAAACACTTATTTCATCCTTTAACGGTAAAATCCATTACTATGATATATGATGAATGACGATAAGTTTTATAAATACTGAATACATGTATTATATCTTTTAGATTCAAATGTTCCCCCTGAAGAGACCGTATTTAGGTCGAAACGCGTTGGAGCTTGCATATTATACAACACCATGTAATATAATGATGTGTCGAACGTGTTTCCTACCGTTTTATGGAATATGAACTCTATAATTGGATCAGACTGTTATATGCACATACTGTATTCAACCAAATTATTTTATTGGACATCTTGTTAATAAATTGTCTCTTCAATACCATCTATAAATAATTTCTGTGATGTTGTACATTGCTGTTTTAAAGCCCCACTGGGGAGCAAACCTTCTCTTTTTTTTTTTTTTGGATAAACTATTCTTGGGGTGCACAGCTCCTTTGGTCTCTTTCATATGTGTCTTTCCCATTGCAACCATCATTTTCTTAGCAGGTACACCATTCAGCTGCAGCACAGGTTTATTTATTGTGACAGCAACAGCGTTTGCTCCCACGATACGTAAAGCTGTGACTCCAGGGCTGTTGGAGGTGATTTCATC
Organism: Lithobates septentrionalis; assembly: GCA_037952835.1. Lineage (NCBI taxonomy): Eukaryota > Metazoa > Chordata > Amphibia > Anura > Ranidae > Lithobates > Lithobates septentrionalis. The sequence continues at coordinate 771,110 of JBBDGP010002348.1, read as the reverse complement.
ACCACAGTTAAAAGAAAGAGCATATATCTGTAAAGGCGTAAATGTGTGATTTTACTCCCCACTACCTATCACAGTTATGGAGGCCCTGAAATGTCCAGATAGCACAACCCCCCCCCCCCCAAATGACCCCATTTTGGAAAGTAGACACCCCAAGGTATTTGATATGAGGCATGGTGAGTGTTTTGCAGCTCTCATTTGTTTTTGAAAATGAAGAAAAAAAATGTATTTTCTTTTTCTTTTTTCAATTTTCAAAACTTTGTGACAAAAAGTGAGATCTGCAAAATACTCAACATGCCTCTCAGCAAATAGCTTGGGGTGTCTCCTTTCCAAAATGGGGCCATTTGGGAGGGGTTTGTGCTATCTGGGCATTTCATGGCCTCTGAAACTGTGATAGACAGTGAGGAGTGAAATAAAAAATTTACGCCCTTAGAAATCCTGAAGGCGGTGATTGGTTTTCAGGGTCCTGTACGCGATTAGACTGCCAAAAAGTCCCACACATGTGGTATCCCCGTACTCAGGAGAAGCAGCAGAATGTATTTTGGGGTGTAATTCCACATATAACCATGTCATGTTTGAGCAAAATATCATTTAGTGACAACTTTGTGCGAAAAAAAAAAGTTTGTAATTTTCCCGCAACCTGTGGCAAAATATAAAATATTCCATGGACTCAACATGACTCTCATCAAATAGCTTGGGGTGTCTACTTTCCAAAATGGGGTCAGTTTGGGGGGGTTGCGCTATCTTGGCATTTTATGGCCTTCGAAACTGTGATAGGTAGTGAGAAGTGAAATAAAAAATTTACGTCCTTAGAAATCCTAAAGGCGGTGATTGGTTTTCGGGGTCCTGTACACGGCTAGGCTCCCAAAAAGTCCCACACATGTGGTATCCCCGTACTCAGGAGAAGCAGCAGAATGTATTTTGGGGTGCAATTCCACATATAACCATGGCATGTCTGAGCAATATATCATTTAGTGACAACTTTGTGAAATTTTTTTTTTCATTTTTCAATCACTTGTGACAAAAAAATGCATATTCAATGGGCTCAACATGCCTCTCAGCAATTTCTTTGGGGTGTCTACTTTTCAAAATAGGGTCATTGGGGAGGGGGGGGGGGGTTTGTACTGCCCCGTCTTTCTAGCACCTCAAGAAATTAGGCAGTCATAAACTAAAACCTGTGTAAATTTTAGAAAATGTACCCTAGTTTTTAGATGCTATAACTTTTGCGCAAACCAATAAATTTACGCTTACTGACTTTTTTTTTTTAACAAAGACATGTGGCTGAATACATTTTGCCCTAAATGTATGACTAAAATTGAGTTTATTGGATTTTTTTTATAACAAAAAGTAGAAAATATAATTTTCTTTCAAAATTTTCATTTTTTTTCCGTTTACACCGCAAAAAAAAAAAATCGCAGAGGCAATCAAATATCATCAAAAGAAAGCTCTATTTGTGGGGAAAAAAAGGACGCAAATTTTGTTTGGGTACAGAATTGCATGACTGCGCAATTACCAGTTAAAGCAGCGCAGTGCCAAATTGTAAAAAGTGCTCCGGTCATTGAGCAGCCAAATCTTCCGGGGCTGAAGTGGTTAAAGCTTGGGATATTGTTTTATTACGTAGGCTTGTTTTAAACTTGTCCACAACTTTATCCCTGACCTGTCTGGTGTGTTCCTTGGCCTTCATGATGCTGTTTGTTCACTAAGGCTCTCTAACAAACCTCTCAGGGCTTCACAGAACAGCTGTATTTATACTGAGATTAAATTACACACAGGTGGACTCTATTTGGTAATTAGGTGACTTCTGAAGGTAATTGGTTCCACTAGATTTTAGTTAGGGGTATCAGAGTAAAGGGGGCTGAATACAAATACACCTCACACTTTTCACATATTTATTTGTAAAAAAATCTGAAAACCATTTATCAATTTTCTTCCACTTCACAATTATGTGCCACTTTGTGTTGGTCTATCACATAAAATCCTAATAAATACATTTACATTTTTGGTTGTAACATGACAAAATGTGGAAAATGTCAAGGGGTATGAATACTTTTTCAAGGCACTGTATATACTGCAGGGACAACTCCAGATTGAAGGTGAGTATTGCAGTAAAATATTGCTTTTTCAACCTCATAATAGGGTTGGATGATGTTGCCCATTATGCAACATGAATGGATGAAGACATCTAATGCAGAAGAATATGGACTGCAGGGACAACTCCAGAATGAAGAAGAGTATTGCAGCAAAAGCTTTCTTTTTGTGACTTTTGGTAGGCTGTTCTTTCCTGTCTTATTCTTGACTGGAGGTCTGATTTATCTACATATATTTTGTTTAACAAAGCAGAGTTTGAGCTTACAATCAGCTATATTGGACTGACAGGGGGCATTCTGATAGGAGCATGCTGATGCTTTACTGCCGCGTTAGAGGCTGGGGGCGGGTCCATGACAATCAGAGCTCAGAGGAAGTGGATTGGATAGCACTGGCCGTCATTCTGCATTGAAGACTGAAGACATCTAGTGAAAGAAAATAAGTCCTGTAGGCACAACTCTAGAATGAAGGTGAGTATTGGAGCAAAAGTTTTATTTTTCATAATAGGGTTGAATGATGCTGGCTGTCATGCAACATTGAAGACTGAGGACATCTAATGGGGTGAAATATGTATTGTAGGGACAACTCCAGAATGAAGTTGAGTATTGCAGCAAAAGTCTTTTTTTTTTCAATTTTTTAATCGGGTTGGATGACGCTGGCCATCATGTAGCATTGAAAACTAAGGACATCTAATATGGGAAATACTGTATGTACTGCAAGGACAACTCCGGAATGAAGGTGAGTATTGCAGCAAATTTTTATTTTTTTATTCATTGTTTTGATAATAGGGTTGGGTGAGGAGGAAAATATTGTGAAGGGACAACTCCAGAAAGAAAGTTAGTATTCCAGAAAAAAACTTTCTTTTCTATCTTTTAATAATTTTTTTTTTTTTTGCTGCTCTTGACTGGAGGTCTGATTTAAACAAATACATGAAATCTATGTTTATCAAAGCAGAGACTTCATTGGGATGAGACAAGTGCCTTGCCCAAACACCCACCGAAACAAAAAACTGACTTAATACTTTTAATTATAGATAAAGTTGACATTTCTGAGGCTTAATAGCCGATCATGTGACCCATATTGTTCTTTGATTGACCACATCTTCCAGCTGCTGCAGATCAACATTTAGCACCATAGGGAGCGCTATAGGAGGCTCGCAGCAATAATACCAATTCATTTCAGCTTGTAAAGTACACCTAAAAGACTAGTCATTTTTCTTTCGAAGAGTCGCAACACAGTGTACTATAGAGATTACAGAACGAAAAGCTGCTTGACATAAATTGCAAGTTGGTTTATTTGAAACATTATAATAACAATTATTGAATATTCTAGAACATTTTTTTTAGAATATAATCATAATACCCAAATATAAGTAAAATTGTATTTTATTTCTGGTTCTTCCATGTGCAAAAAATCCATATATTTTAGTACACATTTCACCTCTTAATAACCCCCCCCCCCCCCAAACCTCATTCTGCACCCCGCCACACCTCATTCTGCACCCCTCCACACACTTCATTCTGCACCATTCCAAACCCCATTCTGCCTCCCTCCACACCTCATTCTGCCCCCCTCCACACCTCATTCTGCCCCCCTTCACACCTCATTCTGCCCCTCTACACACCCCATTTTGCCCCCCTCCACACCTCATTCTGCCCCTCTACACACTCCATTCTGCCCCCCTGCACACCTCATTCTGCCCCCCCTGCACATCTCATTCTGCCCCCCCCCTGCACATCTCATTCTGCCCCCCTGCACATCTCATTCTGCCCCCCTGCACACATCTTTCTGCCCCCCTGCACACATCTTTCTGCCCCCTTCCACACCCCTTTCTGCCCCCCTCCACACCTCATTCTGCCCCTCTCCACACCCCATTTTGCCCCTTCCACATCTCATTCTGCCCCCCCTGCACACCTCATCCTGTCCCCCTGCACATCTCATTCTTCCTCCCTCTCCACTTCATTCTGCCCCCCTGCACATCTCATTCTGCCCCCCTCCATATCTCATTCTACTCCCCTCCACATCTCATTCTGCCCCCCCCCTCCATACCTCATTTTGCCCCCTTCCACACCCCTTTCCGCCCCAGTCCACACCTCGTTCTGCCCCTCTCCTCACCCCATTTTGCCCCTACCACATCTCATTCTGCCTCCTCTCCACATCTCATTCTGCCCCCCTCCACACCTCATTCTGCCCCCCTCCACAACCCATTCTGCCCCCTACACATCTCATTCTGCCCCCCTCCACACCTCATTCTGCCCCTCTCCACAACCCATTCTGCCCCCTACACATCTCATTCTGCCCCCCTCCACACCTCATTCTGCCCCCCTGCACATCTCATTCTGCCCCTCTCCACACCCCATTCTGCCCCCCCTGCACACCTCTTTCTGCCCCCCTGCACACCTCATTTTGTCCTCCTGCACATCTCATTCTGCCCCCATCTTCACCTCATTCTGCCTCCTGCACATCCCTTTCTGCTCCCTTCCACACCCCTTTCTGCCCCCCCTCCACACCTCATTCTGCCCCCTTCCACACCTCATTCTGACCCCCTCCACATCTCATTCTGCCCCCTGCACATCTCATTCTGCCCCCCTGCACACCTCTTTCTGTCCCCTCTGCACACCTCTTTCTGTCCCCCTGCACATCTCATTCTGCCCCCCTCCACACCTCATTCTGCCCCCTCCACATCTCATTTTGCCCCCCTCCACATCTCATTATGCCCCCTCCACATCACATTCTGCCCCCTCCACATCTCATTCTGCCCCCTCCACATCTCATTCTGCCCCCTCCACATCTCATTCTCCCCCTCTCCACACCCCATTCTGCCCCCTCCACATCTTATTCTGCCCCCCCTGCACACCTTTTTCTGCCCCCCTCCACATCTCATTCTGCCCCCCTCCACACCTCATTCTGCCCCCCTCCACACCTCATTCTGCCCCCCTCCACACCTCATTCTGCCCCCCTCCACACCTTATTCTGCCCCCCTCCACACCTCAATCTGCTCCCCTCCACACCTCTTTCTGCCCCCCTCCACACCTCATTCTGCCCCCCTCCACACCTCTTTCTGCTCCCCTCCACATCTCCGCCGGTCGCTCTTTTTTGTGGCTCCTTCCCAAACTTTTAATACAGGTTACATATTCACTGCAGTCAGAGATCTAGAGTCTGCGGTGTTCTCCGTTCACATTAATTAGGAGATGTGTTTTCATAATTCCTACCCAGGAAAAATGCATTACAGTCAGCGTCTCGCTAATATACAATGACATCATTAAAAATGGCTTCCAATTAGGCACCCTGCCCGCCGGCATCTTGGCTCCTCGGTGCCGGCACAGAGTTTGATAATCATTTTGAAATAGATAAGATGAATTCAAGCTAAGAGGATCCCGGACAGTAAATCTGAGCCTGTGTCAGTTACTTGCGGTATCATTAATACAGAATTATTGAAGTGGCTGAAAAAATTGTCGCTAGTCTTGGGCTCCCGCCATCTCCCACCTGCACTGTGGTCACTTCGAGACTCCCATTTTCTGAGGCTCTAGTTATTTCTTCACTGCCTTCTGACGCACGTCCTGAACTTTGCCTGAATTATACATGTTGCTTTAAAGAGTCCCTGCCACCAACTTAAAGTGGTTGTAAAGGCTGAAGGTTGCATTCTATGCATGGAGGTAAAAAAAAAACTCCCCCCCACAGCCCCCCTAATACTAACCTGAGCCCCCTCCCTATCCGGCGATGTGCATGAAAGCCTCAGCTGTCCCAGAACTCCCCCTCCTCATTGGCTGAGCCATTGGCTCCCACTGCTGTCAATCACAGCCAGTGAGCCAATGAGGAGAGAGCGGAGGTGGGGCCGAGCCGAGGCTCTATGTGTCTTGCCATTGGGGGGCACTGTTTAAGGGGGAGGAGCGAGGAGCGCCTGCGGGGCACCTGAGAAGAAGAGGATTGGGGCTGCTCTGTGCAAAAATCACAAGTATAATATGTTTGTTATATATTTTTATTTTTTTTAAAGCTGAACCTTTAATACTACTTAAAAATAAGAAACGCAAAACACAGAAAAGTCAAGTTCTAAAAGATTTATTGCAGTGGTTTTCCTTCCATACATTTTTTTTTTTTTTTTTTTTGCTGTTTCTTCTTTTTTAGAAAATGTGACTACTTCAGAAGAGTCAGTTCCCTTACTCTTTTGCATCTCATAACCGTCTCTTCTTTTGGGATTGTCTAATTACTGTCTGTGCTGGCCCAGCTCCTCCACCCATCCCCTTGCCTCCCTACATAACCTTTTATGTAGCTGTCGGGAAAAGATCAAAGGGGGGTTCTGTAGAGTGCCACTTGAGTCTGCAGGGACTGCTGACATCACATCCAAGATGGCGGCACCCAGCCGCAGTCTCAGGGCCTTTTGGATGTCCTCACGAGAAAAAAAAATATGTTGAATGCATATAGACTATATTACCAAAGGTATTGGGATGCCTGCGTTTACACGCACATAAACTTTAATGGCATCCCAGTCTTAGTCCGTAGGGTTCAATATTGAGTTGGCCCTCCCTTTTCAGCTATAACAGCTTCAACTCTTCTGGGAAGGCCGTCCACAAGGTTTAGGAGGGTGTCTATGGGAATGTTTGACCATTCTTCTAGAAGCGCAATTGTGAGGTCAGGCACTGATATGGATAAGAAGGCCTGGCTCGCAGTCTCCGCTCTAATTCGTCCCAAAGGTGTTCTATTGGGTTGAGGTCAGGACTCTGTACAGGCCAGTCAAGTTCCTCCACCCCAAACTCGCTCATCCATGTCTTTATGGACCTTGCTTTGTGCACTGGTGCGCAGTCATGTTGGAACAGGAAGGGGCCATCCCCAAACTGTTCCCACAAAAGTTGGGAGCATGAAATTGTCCAAAATGTCTTGGTATGCTGACGCCTTAAGGCTACTTTCACACTGAGGTGCTTTACAGGTGCTATAGCGCTAGAAACAGCGCCTGCAAAGTGCCTCTAGAGTGCCTCTCCCCTCTCTCCAATGTGAAAGCCCGAGTGCTTTCACACTGGAGCGGTGCGCTGGCAGGACGCTAAAAAAAGCCCTGCTAGCCGCATCTTTGAGGGGCTTCAGGAGCGTTGTATACACCTCTCCTAAAGCGCCCCTACCCATTGAAATCAATAGGCAGTGCTGTCGAAGCGCTGGCAAAGTGCCACTGCAGCGGCGCTTTGTGGGCACTTTTGACCCTTTTTCGGCCTCTAGCAGGGGTTAAAAGCACCCCACTAGCGGCCGAAAAGTGCCACTAAAACCGCGGTAAAGCGTCGCTAAAAATATCGGCGCTTTACCGCTGACGCCCGTCCGCCCCAATGTGAAAATGCCCTAATGCCACGTACACACGACCGGACTTTCCGGCAGAAAAGGTCAGACAGAATCATTTCATCGGATATTCCGATCGTGTGTGGGCTTCATTGAACTTTTTTTTTTTTTAATTCTGACGGACCTAGAAATAGAACATGTTTTAAATCTTTCAAACAGAATCAATTCCTGTCGGGAAAACCGTCCGTCTGTATGCTGTTCCGACGGACCAAAAACGACTCAAGGGCAGCTACTGGCTATTGAACTTCCCTTTTCTACTCCTGTCGTACCACATCGCGTTCTAAACGAACGGACTTTGGTGTGATCGTGTGTAGGCAAGTGCATTTCAGCAGAACTCCTTTGCAACTCCGTCGGAAAGACCGTCAGAGTTTATTCTGATGGAAAAAACGGTCGTGTGTACGCGGCATAAGGGTTCCCTTCACTGGAACTAAGGGGCCAAGCCCAACCCCTGAAAAACAACCCCACACCATAATCCCCCTTCACCAAATGATTTGGACCAGCGCACAAAGCAAGGTCCATAAAGACATGGATGAGCGAGTTTGGGGTGGAGGAACTTCACTGGCCTACACAGAGTCCTGACCTCAACCCGATAGAACACCTTTGGGATGAATTAGAGTGGAGACTGCGAGCCAGGCCTTCTCATTTAACATCAGTGCCTGACCTCACAAAAGCCCTTCTGGAAGAATGGTCAAACATTCCCATAGACACACTCCTAAACCTTGTGGACGGCCTTCCCAGAAGAGTTGAAGCTGTTATAGCTGCAAAGGGTGGGCCAACTCAATATTGAACCCTACGGACTAAGACTGGATTCACATCTATGCAGTTTTAGTGCTTTTTGCATTTTGCAGATTTGCACTACAGTCCATTTACATAGTAGGTGAGGTTGAAAAAAAAGACACAAGTCCATCAAGTCCACTTAACATGGTTTCCTATGGAACACATTCTGTAGTGCAAATCTGCAAAATGCAAAAAGCATAAAAAATTCATAGGTGTGAATCCAGACTAAGACTGGGATGCCATTAAAGTTCATGTGCATGTAAAGGCAGGCGTCATAATACTTTTGGCAATATAGTGTATGTGTATTCAACATTTTTTTTTTTTTCTTGTGAGGACATCCAAACTTTTTGCAATATAGTGTAATCTTGCTGCAAGGTTGTTGTTGAAATAAATGGTCTGGAGACAGGTACTCTTTAACACCCCTGAAAATACCAGCAAAATATGAGACATCTCCATACACCGCAAAGTGTTCAATGATAACATAACTGGTCATGATGTTATCTCTCACACACCAACAATAACTCCGCATTGAACTTGGATGACATCAAGGAATCAGATAACAACAACTTATTTCCTGGTAAGTAATACATCCTACTTCCGCTTGCAGCTTAATTTGTATAATTTTCTATACATTGCAATGTGTTTAGTGATTAAATATCTGGCCGCGATGTTATCTCTCACACACCAGCAACAAGTCAGCATTAAACATGCATTATAAGCCGGCGCTCCCCTTTAGAAGCACTATCTTTTTTTTTTTTTTTTTCCTCCTGCAGTCATAACTTTACAAAATCCAGTATTGATCGGTGCACTTAACAGCGCCACTTGTCAAAAGTGTAATACTATTAGCGGATCCTTGGCGTAATGTGGTCAGCCAGCGCCAAGATGAAGATTAGAAGGCCGTATTTGGCTTCGATAATTGGCTAAATATATTCCCTTCCATCTGCAGCCCTGGGCATTCCTCGCTAATAAGGTATGATATTCATTTTCATTAAAGGCTCCAAAGAGGTGGAAACGTTTTTTGTTTTTTTTTCTCGCCCGCACGTTGTTTCTCTCGTTAATTGCGCAGTTTGTATTCCCGGCTGACAGTTTGGGGAGGTCACTCCAAGTTTTACTTTATTTATTTATTTTTGGTCATTGCCATCAGAGCGTTTTAGGATCTTATCTCTTCCCGCCGCGGGAAGAAGCATCAAAACAAGCTTCGCGGTCGCGGTTTGTGCGCAAGGCGAGTCAACACATGTAATATTTTCATTTCGGTGCCGAAACGGAAAATTCAGGATGTACTTGGCCGCAACCGAAAATGACGGTCTTTACCCACTTCAATACCGGGCATTTTCACCCGCTTCCTGCCCAGGCCAATTTTCAGCTTTCAACGCTGTAACATCTTGAATGACAATTGCGCGGTCGTGCAACACTGTACCCAAATTACATTTTTATCATTTTTTTTTCCTCACGGATAGAGCTTTCTTTTGGTGGTATTTGATCACATCTGCGGTTTTTATTTTGTGCGCTATAAACAAAAAAAGAGCGACAATTTTGAAAAAAAAAAACCACAATATTTTTTACTATTTTCTATAATAAATATCCCCAATTTTTACGCAATAAGCGTATATTGATTATTTTGAGCAAAAGTTATAGCGCCTACAAAACAGGTTATTGCTTTATGGCATTTTTATTATTATTTTTTTTATTTTTATTACTAGTAATGGTGGTGATCTGCGACATTGTGTCAGGGCTGGGCTCAGCCCTTCCTTCTCTGTTCTGGCGGCTCAGCTGTCGGCTAATTGCCAGTTCCTATCTCTCCTCAGCTGTTGATGATATCCTGCTCGTCAGTCCTGCCTACTTAAGCAGGCCATACACGGTCAAATTTCGAACTAATTTTCTTTTCAAAATCAGAAAGTTCGTTTTTTTTGTGATCCAATGATGCCACCATTGATTTTCGAAATTCGGCCGACCAAGCATGTTGCTACAGAAAAGAATTTTCTTGGCCGGGAATCTTCTTTTCTCTCCGTAAATTTTCTTTTCTTATTACATTTCTCGCACAATTCTCCCATCATTGATTAGAAAATCGTTAGTTTTTGAAAAAATTTCCAACATGTCCGATTCCTCAAATTTGATTGCCGCACGAAAATCGGCCGTTGTTGCAGCCCGCTAATGGTGCGAAATTCATACGAAAATTATTTCATACGATTTTCGAAAGAAAATTCTTACGAAATTCGAACCGTGTATGGCCGGCATTAAGCCGTCCAGTCCAGAGGATCTCTGTCTTCGCCTTGGTCAACATCACAGAAACTATCTCCTGCGATCCTGTTCAAGACTTGCTTTGCTGACATCCCTTCTTGGTCCGGATCCTGCTTGCTGTCCCACTACATTGATCCCTGACTCCTGGCTTGGCTGACTATCCGTTCCGGTTACTGAACTTTGGCTATGTTTTGACTACGTTTGTTCTTTTTACTTTTATTATTAAACAAGTGTGATTTAACTGTACTTCTGTCTCGGCCTGATTTCATGGTTTCTGACACATTGCGACGGACAGATCAGACACTTTTGACACTATTTTGGGACCATTAACATCTATACAGCGATCAGAGCTATAAATATGCACTGATTACTGTATAAACGTCACTGGCAGGTAAGAAGTTATCACTAGGGGGCGATCAAAGGGTTCAATGTGTTACCTAGGGAGTGATTCTAACTGTGGGGGGTGATGGGACTGACTAGGGGAGGAGACAGATCAGTGTTCCTATATACTAGGAACACACGATCTGTCTCCTCTCCCCTGACAGGATGTTTACACGCACAGATCCACGTTCCTGCTCTGTCACGAGTGATCGCGGGTGACTGGCGGATATTGCAGCCACTGGGCATGCGCATTGGCTCTTTGGCGACGCGGCAGGCGCGTGCGTGCGCTCCCATGTGCTCCCTTTACCGCCGGGAAGCCGAGGACGTTATATGATGCCCGCCCAGGATAGGAGATCCCATCTGCGGATGTCATATGACTATGGGTGGGGAAGGAAGTGGTTAAAAAATGTACATATTTTTATAAATAATTGTACTATATTCAACTTTTTAATTACAGTGGAATTCCATGCAAAATCCAAAACCCCTGCCTCTATAGACACCAGGGATCTAACACTAACCTCTCTATCCCTGTAAAGAAAAAATGAGTATACATACCTTTTTGGAAGCCAATCTGACCCGCTCCGACCGGATCCCACGCTGAGCTGTCAGCCGGGGCTTCTCTGTGTAGGCGGGTGCAGAGGAGATGGAGGACAACAGAAGCCCCATAGTAACTCTATGGGTGACGTCACTTCCCATCCATTTCTCAGCCGTTGTCGTCTGTGTCCTCTGCAGAGCTTCCGCCGCTGGAGACCGAATCAGAGCGGGTCAGATTGGCTTTCAAAAAGGTATGTATACTCATTTTTTCTTTACAGGGATAGAGAGGTTAGTGTTAGATCCCCGGTGTCTATAGATGCAGGGATGTTAGATTTTGCATGGACTTCCACTTTAACATAATGAATTTGAATGAATATGAATGTATTGTCGGCCATTATCGGCACCTTTTGAAGTGGTGTTAAAAATCCTGCTTGCTGCATTTTTGGTGCATATTTGGCAAACCGCACAAAAAACGCACCTCCCCATTAAAAACACAGCAAAGAATGCATCAAAAATGCCCCTGTGTTCCGTTTTTGATGCATTTTTTGAGTCACATGATCTATGAAAAACACACCATAAGCAAAAGCGTGAATCACGGCTGTTTTCGGCAGCCATCATTAGCACTTTTTTTTTCTTCTGGCACAACGCCGAAAACCCCATTTTGGCCGATAATTTTTGGCGGCCGAAATTTCTGTGCATCACTATGCAATGTATATAGAGCAATATAATGTACATACACTCGGAAATTTCCGACAACAAATGTTCGATATTAGCTTGTTGTCCGAAATTCCGACCGTGTGTATGCTCCATTGGACATTTGCTGTCGGAATTTCCAACAACAAAAATTTGAGAGCTGGTTCTCAAATTTTCCGACAACAAAATTGTCGGAAATTCCGAGCGTGTGTACACAATTCCGACACACAAAGTTCCACGCATGCTCGGAAACAAGCAGAAGAGCCGCACTGGCTTTCGAACTTCATTTTTCTCGGCTCGTCGTACGTCTTGTACGTCACCACCTTCTTGACGTTCGGAATTCTGTATATTATTATTATTATTATAATACAGGATTTATATAGCGCCAACAGTTTGCGCAGCGCTTTACAATGTAGGGTGACGTTACACCAACAGCAACTACACCAACACTATAATTCAAAACAAGAGGGTTAGAGGAGCCCTGTTCCTGCGAGCTTACAATCTAAAGCCTCGTACACACGATTGGATTTTCCAACGGGAAATGTGTGATGACAGGCTGTTGGCGGAAATTCCGACCGTGTGTTCGCTCCATCGGACAATTGTTGGCCAACTTTCCGCGGACAAATGTTGGCTCGCAGGTTTATACATTTTCCGTGGACAAATGTGTGTTGTCGGATTTTGCGAGCGTGTGTCCACAAGTCCGTCGGACAAAAGTCCAAAGTACAAACACGCATGCTCAGAAGCAAGGACGAGCCAGAAGCTGTCGGTCTTGTAAACTAGCGTTTGTAATGGAGAATTAACATTCGCGACGCAGCAAATTATGAAATCTAGAAATGCAGCGCACAATTCTCTTCTTCTTTGATGGGATAATAATGAAGCTGCTTTGCTGGTGATACTGATGGAGTTTTTGCAAACGAATTTTCAAAGGCTTTTTTTTTCTAGTGATATCAAGAATAATATTATTATTATTTTTTTAATTTTTATTTGGGCAAGTTACCACAACACCATTATCCCATAATTCTTAAGATCAAACATACAACTATGTTGGTGTCCCTTGTCAATTTTACATTGTATTTTTTAAAATGTAACTGTCTACTCCCAAACTGTCATTTGAAGTAAAACACAGAGCCAAGTATTATTCTACACAATTTTTCTATTGTGCATTAAAAAAAGAAAACAAATAAAATTAGACATGCTATCTGCCAATAGAACTTAACCAAAAAGTGCATTCTATGCATCCAAAAATATAGAAAATATACCAAATCAAATAATTATTATTCAACCAAAAAAATAATGTCAAAGCAATTACCAATGTCAAAGCAAGGCCAATAATAAATAACATGTCATCTCCTCCGATTCCACAACATGGCTGGTTGACGAACGAACTGAAAAGCACGAAATTAAAAACGGGAAAAGAAAAGCGCGAATCAACACTCACCAAACTTCTACTAACACGAAATTAGCAGAAGGAGCCCAAAGGGTGGCGCTAAAGAGCGGAAAAACAACATAGTACATCACTACGTTCGTATTTGTTGGCCAAGACAAGTTTGGGCCAACGCTCTTTGGACAAAATTCCACGGTTTTGTTGGCCAACATTCCGATCCTGTGTAGGAGGCTTAATAGGGCGTACACACGGTCGGACATTGATCGGACATTCCGACAACAAAATCCTAGGATTTTTTCCGACGGATGTTGGCTCAAACTTGTCTTGCATGCACACGGTCACACAAAGTTGTCGGAAAATTCGATCATTCTGAACGCGGTGACGTAAAACACGTACGTCGGGACTATAAACGGGGCAGTAGCCAATAGCTTTCATCTCTTTATTTATTCTGAGCATGCGTGGCACTTTGTGCGTCGAATTTGTCTACACACGATCGGAAATTCCGACAACGGATTTTGTTGTCGGAAAATTTTATAGCCTGCTCTCAAACTTTGTGTGTCGGAAAATCCGATGGAAAATGTGTGATGGAGCCAACACACGGTCGGAATTTCCGACAACAAGGTCCTATCACACATTTTCCATCGGAAAATCCGACCGTGTGTACGGGGCATAAGAGCGAGGGGCCGGTGAAACAAAAGGTAGGGATTGTATGATATGAACTGATGAGGGGAGCAGAAGATTTGGTTGTTAACCGGAGGCAGGATAGGCCTCCCTGATGAGATGAGTTTTCAGGAATCGCCTAAAAGTGGACAGAGTAGGAGATAACTGGACAGATTGGGGAAGTGAATTCCAGAGGATGGGAGAGGCTGTGGAGAAGTCCTGGAGATGAGCATGGGAGGAGGAGACAAGGGAGCTAGAGAGCAGAAGGTCTTGGGAGGATCGGAGAGGACAGTTTGGGTGAAATTTGGAGACAAGATTGGTGATGTAGCCGGAGGGAAGAATTGTAAATGGTTTTGTATGTTATTGTTAGTGTTTTGAATTGTATTCGTTGGGCAATGGGAAGCCAGTGGAGGGATTGGCAGAGAGGGGTGGCAGACACTGAACGGTTGGTAAGGTGGATGAGTCTGGCAGCGGCATTCATGATAGACTGAAGAGGGGATAGCTTGCGGAGAGATAGGACAATGAGGAAGGAGTTACAATAGTCAAGGTGAGAGATAACAAGGGAGTGAATAAGTTGCTTAGTGGTCTCAATGGTTAGAAAGGGGCAGATTTTGGAGATGTTTTGGAGGTTAAGTCTGGACGATTTGGATAGTGATTGGATTTGGGGCTGAGAGGACAGGTCGGAGTCTAGGATTACACCTAGCACCCTGGCATGGGGAGGACTGACGGTTGTATTATTGTTCTTGATGGATAAGACAGAGGAAGGGGCACGGGGCTGGAGGACAAATTATGAGCTCAGTTTTAGAAAGATTGAGTTTGAGGAAGTGGTGTGACATCCATACTGATAGGTCAGTTAGTAAGTTAGTAATGCGAGAAGAGACTGAAGGAGTGAGGTGAGGAGTAGAGAGATAGATTTGTGTGTCGTCAAGCATAGAGGTGGTACTGGAAGCCATGGCAGTTTATTAACAGACCAAGGGAGGAGGTGTAAAAGGAGAAGAGAAGAACCTTGAGGTACCCCTACAGTAAAGCATGCTTATTATATTCACTGTGGAACCTAAGGGGTTAATCCTCTGCATTGTGTAAAAAAGTGGTTTGATCCTGTCTTCTCTGATCCTCCCCTTCTTCCACTGTCCCCTAAAAATTTCCTGATAACACAGGGTCTTTGGAGTCCGGCTGCACATGCTCAGTTTTTTTCTTGGGAGGGTGCATGTGATCAGCACAGGGCCAATCAGCACTGTCCAGACAGAGGGTCAGGGGTCTTGCAGTCTCATAGGACACTCATAGAAAACTCCTTCTACATGATTTAACCAGTACTTGCCCAGACACCAATAGAAGTCACAAGACTACTATATACTGCTGATGAGAAAAGGTATTTAGCAGTTTATATTTACTCAAATAATTGCATTTCCATGTTCTGTGTACTGTGGGAGACCAGATATAGTGAATGCAGGCTCCTGGGTTTAGTAACACTTTAAGGGCCCTTTCACACTGGTGCACTTAAAAACGTGGCATGTGCTTTGCAAAAATACATATCGAATTTGTAAAACATTTTCAATGCGTTTTTGGTGCATTTCCTGAATTCCTGACTCCCAGCATGCACCAAACTTGGACAAGTGACTCAATAAACACAGCAAAAGCGCACCCCGGATGCATTTTTTGTGCATTCGCATTGAATTACAATTGGCTAAAAAGGAAGGCGCGCCCAGTGTCCAGAGAATTGCCTCTTCCAAAATGTGGTTCATAGACGTGTATTACAATGGAAAGCCCATTTTTGGCATGCTTTTGAAAAGCGCTTCATGCGGGACTTTTCAAAGCACTGTGCACTGATGTGAACAGTTACATAGAATTTACAGGGGGATCATTTTCATGTGTGTTTGTTGAGCTGGAAAGGTGCGTTTTAGGCTCTGTTCACACCTGGGTGCTTCTGCCCATGTTTCCGGCAAACGGCCATAAAATGCGCAGCCTGCTTGCGGTGCCATTATTTCTTAAGACCAACCAAAACGGGGGTAGCAGTCACGCGTTTTGCAGTGCATTTTCCGCACATCGCAACGTGCCAAAATTGTGCTAAGATGCACTATATAAAACGCACTTGACTAAGTGCCCAAATTTGGTACATAAGCTTCTTTAATGCATTTTTGGGGCAGAGGGACGCCCATTCAAATGAATGATGCTGCTTCAAAAAAACGCCAAAAACGTGACACTGTAGTGACTCTTAGGGCCCATTCACACTAGGAACTGCATGTGAATTACTATTATTATAGAGGACTTATATAGCGCCAACAGTTTACACAGCGCTTTACAATGTAAAAAGGAGACAATACAGTTATAATACAATAAAATACAAGAGGATTAAGAGGGCCTTGCTCAGAAGAGCTTACAATCTAATAGGATGAATTGCACAGGAACTCAGTTCAGTTCATGTAGGGGCTGATATGGTTTGGAAAGGAAGGGGGGGGCTACACAGGTTTTTTTTCTTAATTTTTCATTGCCAGCATTTTTTTCTCCACATTCAGCTGTCAGCGGGGTAAAAACCCCGCTGACAGCTGATGATTCATCACTTGTTAAGGCTCCCCAAATCATCACTGACTGTGGAAACTTCACACTGGACCTCATACAACTTGGATTCTGTGCCTCTCCAGTCTTCTCCCAGACCCTGAGACCTTGATTTTCAATTGAAATGCAAAATTTTCCCCAGTCAGTGATGATTTGGGGGGTCATGTCATCTGCTGGTGTTGGTCCACCGTGTTATATCAAGTCCAAAGTCAGCACAGCCCTCTAGCAGGAAATTCTAGAGCACTTTAGACATGTGCAATTCGTTTAGTTCCGAATTCGTTTTTTAACGAATTTTGACAAATTCGTTAATTCCGAAATTTCTGAATATCCGAATTTTTCAACTTCAGAAATTTTGAATTTCCGAATCTCCAAAATTTCGAATTTCCGAATTTTGGAAATTTGGAATTTCGGGAATTCGGAAATTCTAAACTTCGGAATTTTGGAAATTTGGAAATTCGAAATAACGGAAATTCGAAAATTGGAAATTTTGAAAATTCGAAGTTTCGGAAATTCGAAATTTCAGAAATTGTAACATTCGAAAATTTCAAATTCTAAATTTCGGGAATTCGAAATTTCGGAAATTCGAAAATTTGAAAATTCAAAAATTTGGAAATTTGAAAATCCAAAAATAAGAATGAAAATCTGAAAAATCAAAAGAATGAAAATCTGAAAAATCGAAAACTAGAAAATCTGAAATAATAACTAACTAATAATAAATAATAAATTATAGGTATTGGAATTTCCTTTCAAATTTGGCTGTTAGTGAATGTAACGAGTACCAGTTTATCCGAAGTTACAAATTATCTGAAATAACAAATGCCGTATCTAAACTAATAGAACGTAACGATCTAATAATAATAAAAAACAATAATAATAATAAAATATATATATTATAGGGATACAACGGCGCTACCTCAAAAACCTGTATGTCTGAGCATGTACAGGAAACGTTTAGTGGGAAACGTTTTTTGTGAGCATGTGTGTGACCACGTTTATCTATATGTAGGGGAATTGTGATATAGTCACGGATTAGTGGAGAATGACTACACACATAGATATGAGTTAGCATGGGCTTGCATATAGCCTCCTATGAGATATATATAACCTATCACCAAGCGCCTAACTGACAGCACAGATATTCATGATAGGTCAGTATATAATCTCTAGATCAGAAATTCCAGACAACATATTGTATGCATAAACAACCATATGTCAACACACATATATTAAGTCCTGTAAGGAAACCACAAATATTTTCCCCTACACCAATACATATATATCTCTGTGTTTCAATGCAAGGATCGTATACTATGGAGATCAAAACATATTTTGTGACAGTCCCATGTAGTTCATGCCGCAATCAGGTTGTTCACCAGGTGACTTTCGTGCATACAGCATAAGGTGGTGACTTCTGTGGCCCCCCTCAAAGTGCTCACTCACCAAATGTAGGAACCCCTGCAGGGGTATCAGGCCTGTAGTCCTAAACAAGGGCTTTCCTGTTCACTGCTGTCACATCTCCAGTTGTGTCCCGGTGGGTCTTAATCCTCATATATCAAAGAAAAGGAGACTTCCATAGTGTAATAAAGTCTCAAAGGTGTCTTTATTTTAAAAAATAGTATATGTAATACTCCGAAATATTTCCAAGGTAGGTAAAAAATATATATATAGTTTAAAAAATAGTTTGAAAATAGAAAATAAAAAATAAAATCAAATCCAAGCACAGTACTCCGCTATTCCTCCCTTGACCACTGGGGGGAGGGTGATGCTCAGATACTGTCTTGTATGTTATCCACAGTCACTGTAAGCACAACAAATACCAGTGGGGGAAGTGGCGATCAGCTGGACAAATGTCTAGTTCCCCCACATGTTTGTCAGGAAGTGATGTGGAAAGCGTAGGTCCGTCGTGCGCGCTTCGTCCTCTGACGTCCTCAGCGACGGTGCTACGCTGCTATAGAAGGTAAACTTTTATCCTGTGCAGAGCGATGAATGCGTACCGCCCATCTCTCAGCTAGCAGCCAATCACCGCTATTCACTGCAAGGGGGGGCGGAGAAGGGAGGGGCCGGATCGGCATCTTTAATAGGCATCGTACGATCACAGTGTCTATGTAGAAGTGACGTTGGACTGCCTGGATAGGGGTTTAGGAAAGACTACAAGCTCCCTGTTCCACCTATTTCAAAGGGGGAGGCTTCATATTAGTCTATTTATCCCAAAGGAAGCATATAGGTTCGTGATGAGAATCACTGGATGCCCCTAGTGGTCAAGGAAGGTATACTCTCCAGCAGAATAATACATAAACAATCCCTGTCTATACATTCCTGAAAAAATCCTATTTAAAGTAATCCTTTCAAAAGGCCCCTCCAGGAACCATGTACATAGGTAAGCCTAAGGGGACTAATAGACTAAGAGAACATAAACTCAGACTACATAGAAAATGGCTACATATACACAGGTGGCATCCTTATACATGATGAAAGATAGTGCAACCACATAGACGGATATATCCCCATATATCTAAAAAAATTGTAGCTGGTGGGCATAGCATGTTTTGACTTATCTATGGGGGTCATCTATGAATGATTAGTATGTGTAATCGTCTCGCCATTAGGTGATTACATATAAAGAGATGTCAAAAATGCCTACCCTGCAGGGCCAGCAAACCACAGCCCAGAAAGAAAGATATGTTTAGATCGAGGGTGGACCAGAGGGAATATAAAATAAAAAATCTGATCACCTGTCAAAGTACTCATGTGACATACGTCATAGAATGTCCTTGCCACCTCCAGTATGTGGGTAGGACCACACGGCCCCTATACGTTCGAATAAGGGAGCATATCAAAAACATTAAGAAGGGCTTCCCTAAGCATAACTTATCGCGCCATTTTGATCAGGCGCACATTAGGGACCCATCGGGGCTAATTTTTTATGGCATTGATTCTATCAAACCACACTGGAGGGGGGGCAACAAAACCACCCTTATCTCACAAAATGAAACAGCCTGGATATATAGGTTGGGGTCCCTGGCCCCTAGGGGCCTCAACCTAGATATAGACCTCAATTGTTTTATTGCCAATCCATAAACTTACTGATGGGTTCCCACTATAAACTTGGGATATTTACGTCTTATATCTCTTTTAACATATTTTTTCACACATCATTCAACTTTGGGATAATTTGGGGAGACCCTACTTCTTTACTTCTATTTCTATTTTTTATCTTTATTTTCATATATATATATAATTTCCTCCCTCCATATGGAGGTATATCTTCATTTTTTACATTTTTATTTTATTTTTACATTGACTATATCAAGGTCAACTCATCTTCTCACCATTCATCCAGGTATTACACACTCCGGTATACAATGGTCGACACATATACCCACTGGTAACATGGGTGGTCATGGTATAACACAGAGTTGTCATAAATATTTTATTAGGAGCACCGTGCATTACCATATATATAAGCCACAGCTTGAGGCTAATGTTGTCACCTATATATATATATCAATATGGGGTTAGACATATGTATGGTACCAACAGGGCTCTCACTTACTTACACTTATGAATAGCACTTAGGGACAAGTCACAACAGGATACAGATGAGATTCTGGTTTAATTTTTCCAAGTTCCGAGATCATGAAATTTTGTAGCCTATACTAGGCATGGATACACATAAAAGATATATTTCTCTTTTTTCACCTGATACACATATGATTAACTCTCCTACACATATGCACTAGCACCATTGGACACTACCCCCTTTTTAGAGTGTATACACTCCTTCTATTAGATATGGTCCTACAATAGGACTACATACCTTTTCACATAAGGATCGACCTTAGTGTGCATATACACACATTCCCTCTTTATATGTAATCACCTAATGGCGAGACGATTACACATACTAATCATTCATAGATGACCCCCATAGATAAGTCAAAACATGCTATGCCCACCAGCTACAATTTTTTAGATATATGGGGATATATTCGTCTATGTGGTTGCACTATCTTTCATCATGTATAAGGATGCCACCTGTGTATATGTAGCCATTTTCTATGTAGTCTGAGTTTATGTTCTCTTAGTCTATTAGTCCCCTTAGGCTTACCTATGTACATGGTTCCTGGAGGGGCCTTTTGAAAGGATTACTTTAAATAGGATTTTTTCAGGAATGTATAGACAGGGATTGTTTATGTATTATTCTGCTGGAGAGTATACCTTCCTTGACCACTAGGGGCATCCAGTGATTCTCATCACGAACCTATATGCTTCCTTTGGGATAAATAGACTAATATGAAGCCTCCCCCTTTGAAATAGGTGGAACAGGGAGCTTGTACTCTTTCCTAAACCCCTATCCAGGCAGTCCAACGTCACTTCTACATAGACACTGTGATCGTACGATGCCTATTAAAGATGCCGATCCGGCCCCTCCCTTCTCCGCCCCCCCTTGCAGTGAATAGCGGTGATTGGCTGCTAGCTGAGAGATGGGCGGTACGCATTCATCGCTCTCCACAGGATAAAAGTTTACCTTCTATAGCAGCGTAGCACCGTCGCTGAGGACGTCAGAGGACGAAGCGCGCACGACGGACCTACGCTTTCCACATCACTTCCCGACAAACATGTGGGGGAACTAGACATTTGTCCAGCTGATCGCCACTTCCCCCACTGGTATTTGTTGTGCTTACAGTGACTGTGGATAACATACAAGACAGTATCTGAGCATCACCCTCCCCCCAGTGGTCAAGGGAGGAATAGCGGAGTACTGTGCTTGGATTTTATTTTATTTTTTATTTTCTATTTTCAAACTATTTTTTAAACTATATATATATTTTTTACCTACCTTGGAAATATTTCGGAGTATTACATATACTATTTTTTAAAATAAAGACACCTTTGAGACTTTATTACACTATGGAAGTCTCCTTTTCTTTGATATATGAGGATTAAGACCCACCGGGACACAACTGGAGATGTGACAGCAGTGAACAGGAAAGCCCTTGTTTAGGACTACAGGCCTGATACCCCTGCAGGGGTTCCTACATTTGGTGAGTGAGCACTTTGAGGGGGGCCACAGAAGTCACCACCTTATGCTGTATGCACGAAAGTCACCTGGTGAACAACCTGATTGCGGCATGAACTACATGGGACTGTCACAAAATATGTTTTGATCTCCATAGTATACGATCCTTGCATTGAAACACAGATATATATATGTATTGGTGTAGGGGAAAATATTTGTGGTTTCCTTACAGGACTTAATATATGTGTGTTGACATATGGTTGTTTATGCATACAATATGTTGTCTGGAATTTCTGATCTAGAGATTATATACTGACCTATCATGAATATCTGTGCTGTCAGTTAGGCGCTTGGTGATAGGTTATATATATCTCATAGGAGGCTATATGCAAGCCTAAGCGCGGTTTTCTTTGGTGTAATAATAATAATAAAACCTTTTCTATTATTATTATTTATTATTAATTTGTTCCATTCCATTTGTTTAGATGCGGCATTCGTTATTTCAGATAATTCGTAACTTCAGATAAATTTGTATTCGTTACGTTCACTAACAGCCAAATTTGAAAGGAAATTCCAATACCTATAATTTAATAGTTAGTTATTATTTAGAATTTTACTGATTTTCTTTCTTTTTTTCTGATTTTTGAATTTTCGGATGTTTGAATTTTTGAATTTCCGAATTTTCGAATTCCGAAAAAAGCAAAAAAACGAATCAAACGAAAACAAACACATTTTTTGTGAGTGCACTCTCTAGAGCACTTCATGCTTCCCTCTTTATGGAGATCAGTGGCGGCTGGTACTGTATATTTTGGGGGGGGGCGACAAACAAGACACCCATCGCCACCCCCCAATGCCCCCTACCCGGTCGGTCGGTCACTCGTCCGTCCCCCCACCAGCCCCACACTTACCCCATCTAGCAGCTTCGGTTCCTTCCTGCATCTCCTCCTCCTTAGCGGCTTTACCCTGCATCTCCGGCTTCAAGTCGGTTTCCCTCGGCGGCCAATACTAACGCTTCTCCTCTCAGCCGATGGGGTCTTAAGACCCACTTTCCGTTTGGCCGGGAGGAGAATCAGGAAGACAATAGCGAATATTAATTCGCTATTGTCACACAACTGGGTGAGCTCAGGGCAAAGTGCTCTGCGCCCCGAGCCCACCCTTTTTTTAAGCCAATTAGAGCCTCAGGCCCTAATCATGTGCTTAAAAAAAAAAAAAAACATTAAAATCCATGCGTCCGGCACCCTGCATGTAGATTAGGGGCCGGACACATGAATTGGGGGGGGCACCCCTGCACCCCTAATGGACAGGCAGCCACTGATGGAGATGCTGATTTCATTTTCCAGCAGGACTTGGCTCCTGCCCACACTGCCAAAAGTACCAATACCTGGTTTATCGATCATGGTATCACTGTGCTTGATTGCCCCTCAAACTCGCCTGATCTAAACCCAATAGAGAATAAATATATTGTCAAGAGGAAGATGAGAGACCAGACCCAACAATGCAGATAAGCTGAAGGACGCTATCAAAGCAACCTGGGCTTCCATAACACCTCAGCAGTGCCACAGGCTGATCACATCCATGCCACGCCCCATTGATGCCGTAATTCATGCAAAAGGAACCCCAACCAAAGTATTGAGTGCATATTATACTGTACATGGACATACTTTTCAGTAAGTCAACATTTCTCTATTAAAAATCCTTTTTTTTTCTTATGTAATATTCTAATTTTCTGAGATACTGAATTTGGGGTTTTCACTAGCTGTAAAGCCATAATCATCAAAATGAAAAGAAAGAAATGCTTGAAATATATCCCTGTGTGTAACGCATCTATATAAAATATGAGTTTCACCTTTTTGAACTGAATTACTGAAATAAATTAACTTTTTGATGATATTCTAATATTAAGAAATGCACCTGTACTGTGAGCAAGTACAGTTACAGCACACAGTTTTCTTTTGGAAATAAATGATCAATAAATAAAAGCTGATCGTTGTAGGCACCCCTGTCAGTGGTAAATGGTATGTCTCAAACCACTAATGCCGCGTACACGCGACCAATTTTTGCCATCGGAATAAACTCCGAAGGTTTCTCCGACGGAACTCCGACGGAATTCCATTCAAGCGGTCTTGCCTACACATGGTCAAACCAAAGTCCAACAAACGTCCGACCGTCCAGAACGCGGTGACGTACAACACGTACGACGGGACTAGAAAAAGGAAGTTCAATAGCCAGTAGCCAATAGCTTCCGTCTCGTACTTGCTTCAGAGCATGCGCCATTTTTGGTCCGTCGGAACAGCATACAGACGAGCGGTTTTCCCGATAGGAATTGGTTCCGTCGGAAATATTTAGAACATGTTCCATTTCTAGGTCGGTCAGAATTTTCGGAAAACAAAAAAGTCCCATGAGGCCTACACACGATCGGAATAGACAATGAAAAGCTTCCGTCAGACTTTTTCTGTCGGACATTCCGCTCGTGTGTACGCGGCTTTTCTGCCAATTTTGCTGGACAGCTTGGTCTAAATGAAGTTCAAAAGGAACAGACTTACCAGCCAGATCACCAGGTGAAAAAAATAAAGGAACTTAAAGAAAACAAATGCAGCCACCACATCTAAAGACTGGTAAGCTGCAATATATCATTTTTATTTTTGAGTTTAATACCGCTTAAAGTAATTTTTAATTGGGGGGGAGTGTTTTTTTTTTTTTTCCTTGGGGGGGGGGGTTCGGGGTTGAGGGTGTAATATTTCCATTTTTCTTTAAATTTATCTAGAACTTTCAAAATTTGGCCTTCCGAGAGGTGTGTGTTATAGGATAGATCCATTTTTGTGTATGTGTTTTTGTATTTTTCTTGAATGTTTTGTACGTATGTCTTTGGAATGATATGGAAGGTTTTATATGTCAATAATAATTTAATAAACATAAATAAATAAGTCAATTTTAAAGAAAACCTTTATATTTCTATAAGTTTTTTCTTCTTTTTTTTTTGTTACTTTCTAAAAAGAAGATCAGCCCTAGCCTCAGAGCTGTTGATAGACAATACCACCCCGCACGGGGAGTGCGTTGTGTTTATTAAGCCGGATGATTCATAGACCTGCGTTGTGAGCAGGCGCGGTACCTGTCAGTTGCCTTGAATTCTTTTTTTTGTACAAAGAGTTTTTGTGCTTTCTTTCCGAAATATTTATCAAGCTTTACGCTTTGGGAACACATTAAAAGGAACGTCTGTTTACCGGAGTTTCTCGCAGACCGCCAGCGTTCCAAAAGTTTTCTTGGAAGTTCTTTGTCAGGAAGGCCAGGAAGGCGGGAGTTAAGTGCCACTCCGGCTCCCAGGCAAAGCGGCGAAATGATTTGCGCGTGGTAGGAAAAACGCAGAGTCTCCCCTCCATTCTCCCCCCTCCTCCCCTCCCCC
Organism: Lithobates septentrionalis; assembly: GCA_037952835.1. Lineage (NCBI taxonomy): Eukaryota > Metazoa > Chordata > Amphibia > Anura > Ranidae > Lithobates > Lithobates septentrionalis. Next base: position 746,069 of record JBBDGP010002348.1, on the reverse strand, counting down.
ATCATCGACTGACTGCCAAACATTTGCATTTAAAAGACTTTACTTTGGGGTAATGAGATTTTGATACCACCCGAAGGTTAAGTTTGTGAGATGCAAATGAGCATTTTATCATGCTTCTGCAAATCCAAATATCTTAACAGACACTTAAAATAAACTGCTGCCTGCGAACGGGGAACGGAAGAATATAAAACATGGAAGAAAAGAGGATTTCACTTTTTAACCTTTTTTTTAAATATAAAGCGTACCTGTTACCCACAAAACTATAGCAGCAGCCATATTGGTGCATGAACAACCATGCAGACAACAGACCAGTCAAAGGCAACACTTGACGGCCCCTGCTGGATAAAATAGGTGTTAAAGCTGACCTCCAGTCTTGCACAGTTGTACAGGCTCCCAGACTAAAATAGCTTACTCTGATTTTACTGCACACTGTGAGTCTCTCACAATGTGCATTAGAAGCCGCAGCAAGTCAGATAGAGCCCTTCTCATTTCCTGGCTGGACAAAAAGAGTGAATGGTAATGTTATGCCAGTATAGTGCCAGTGGACTTTAAAAGCACATAGTAGTATATTTCGAGGAGTATGCAAAGTATTTATAGTAGAAAAAGATTTTTATTAATGATTAAACATCGTCATTAAAAAAATATACATATAAAGATGAAACGATGAATTGTCTAAACAATTTCAAATATTGTCACCATAGTTTTAAACAGTTAGGACATCCTTTTTGCACCCAACGCGTTTCGGAGTACAATGTATCTATGACGTAATTAGGGGATGAAAGCTTTAGTCCAACATGTGCTCTTATAGCTGGTCCCTTCTTTCAGTCTAAGAGACTGCTCTCCCAGGATGCACCTGTTTCTCCTTAGACTGAAGAATGATGGGAACTTTTGTTAAAGATGAACAGTTTCTAGTTTCTGCAGCATTTGGGGATGAAAGTTTTAGTCTAACATGTGCTTTGATAACTGGTTCCTTCTTTCAGTCTCTAAGAGTCTGCGTTCCCAGGATGCACCTGTTTCTTTTTCTTAGACAGGAAGAATGATGGGAACTTTTGTTAAAGCCGAATAGCTTCTAGTTTCTGCAGAGTTTGGGGATGAAAGTTTTAGTCCAACATGTGCTCTGATAGCTGGTTTCTTCTTTCAGTCTCTAAGAGTCTGCTCTCCCAGGATGCACCTGTTTCTTTTCCTTAGACTGAAGAATGATGGGGACTTTTATTAAAGCTTAACAGTTTCTAGTTTCTGCAAAACTTTTAATTTACCACTGGCTCCCTCTTGTGGAAAAACCTGATATTGCAAGCAAAACAACTTAAAGTAGTTGAAAAGCCTCAAGGTTTTTCACCTTAATGCATTCTATGCATTAGGGGAAAACCTTCTGTGCTGCAGCTCCCTCCCTTTTTATTACCTGATCCAATCCAGGGATGTGGACGAGCACAGTGGCTCCAGCCGCTGTCTCTCTCCTCAATGGACAGACTGATAGCAGCAGGAGCCATTGGCACCTGCTGCTGTCAATCAAATCCAGTGACATGGGAGTGGGGGGTGGGGCCGAGTCCCGCTGTCTGTGTCAATGGATGCAGCAGCAGGACTCGGGAGCGAGCCCGCATGAGTGCCCCCATGGAAAGAGGCTTTCTGTGGGGGCACTCGATGAAGAGGAGGAGCCAGGAGAGGATCAGGGGTTGCTCTGGGCAAAATCATAAGTATAAAATGTTTATTTTTTTAATTTTTTAAAATAAGGGTTTACAACCCCTTTAATGAATCCCGCTGAAGGCGGAACACTCAGCATCACAAAACATGCAAATTCAGCCTGCCTAGGACCACTCAATTCTCCAGACTGATATCCACCCATAAAAAGCAAATATAATCTAAATCTATTCATCATGTGTTAACTTACTTGAGGCTCAGGTTAACACTAGCCTGCAGGCTGGATGCAGGTGCAGGAATTACACCCGTTCCGACTCCCACAACCAGGGCCAGGACAAGGGGCAGAAGGGACGGCTGCCCTGGGCGCAGCATGTATTGTAGGGATGGGGGGGGGCACCACAAGTTCCTTCTACTATAAGGCTGACAGGACTAGTGACAGCAGCATCACTACATCTGTCAGCTCAGCACTGGAAGCGGCAAGGAGAGGAGGAGAGAGCCAGGAGCAGGTGCGGGCTGTGCTATCTCTCCACCTCCTCCTCATAAGCTCGCACCTAATGAAGGGTGATGGAGCAATTTGACATCTTTGCCCTGGGCACTGGATAATCTTGTCCCGGAACTGCCCGCAACAACCCACAGCCAAACTGCGCTGCTCTTACGAGATTTGCTGTCATTCATTCAGCCCGCAGTGTGTTTGCTGATGCGGGAACTGCAGGAAAATTGAATGGTCAAAAAGACTGTGCGGTTTCCCTGTGACGGCGGCATTTTTTTTAAAAGTGCATGCACCTTTTTCCTGCAGGAAACACAAGCACAGCAACCCATTCAAATGAATGGGCAGCTGTGCCCGAGTAAACACGGGCCACATGGCCCGCAATAGTGTGAACCTAGCCTGAACCTTGATGTACTTTGTGTATTTCTTCCAGATCTGTGCAGTAATCCAGTGTGAAACATTGACTTCCCATAATAAAGACCGGTCACTGCTGCTCTCTCTCCTTGTGCAGGGTGACTGGTCTTGTCTCCGCCCCCTCCTGTAGTTTTCTGCAGTGGGTGGAGCCTGCTGGGCCCCTCCCACCGCTCTGCTTTCTGCCCAGGCTATGTACAGCACAGTGATGATGTCACTGCTACTCAGGGCTTTTTTCTCAGAGAATAAGTGCAGGAACTCCCCCTTCTGAGTCACCCTTCATCTTTACCCTACCCACCTCTGAGCACTGCCTCTTGGCTCCACCCCCTACCTACCTGCCAGTACCGCCCCTTTTTTAGAATACAGAACCGAGTATCGTTTTGTGCTACTAAGTAATTTGTATGGAATTTGATAGACCCCCCCCCCCAGCAACAATAGACTTCCCCACAGCAAAAATAGAATACCCACACAACAACAGACCTCCCCCCAAGCAACAATGTACCCCCCGGAACAAAATACCACCCCAGCATCAATAAGACCCTCCAGCAGACAGCAACAATAGACCTCTCCCCCGAGATTAGATCCCTTCCATCAACAATTGACTCCCCCCCAGGCAGCATAAGACCCGCCAGCCAACAATAGACCTACCGAGCAACAATAGACCCCCACAAAAAAATAGATCCCCACCAGCAACAATAGATCCCCTAGAAGCCAACATCAATAGACCCTCCAGCACACCTTGCCATAAAGTACATTCATTGTTGCTACTTTTACAAGGTCATTTCTAGGTTTGCAAAGGCATTCTGTGCACACAAGGTGGATTATGTCCTTTATGACTACTGAGGAATATATTTTTGGTGCCTGGAGTACAGCTTTAATTTTTTTTTTTTTTTTTCATGTCAGTTTGGCCGCATTGCCAAACACCTCCTGCCTATTATCCCTGCTTAAGCTCTGTAATGTCCCCGCTTCTCACATACAATGAAACTTCCATTTTCCGAGATTTTAATTACGTGTGGCTTGTCGAGCCGCAAGGGGGTAGAGAGATTCATAATTTCAGCCTAATACCATAGTAACCGCTTGGATGTAACATTTTAATGTCACATTGGACGGTCTTGAATAGAAAAAAAAAAACGAGAGCGAGCGGAGAGAGAGAAAGAGGTGCGCGATTTATCGTTTGACACAACTGCAATTACCTATGGAAAAAAAAGCAGAAAAGCAATCCGCGGGGTTTGTTTTATTTTTTTTTGTCTACCATTTTTTTTATTTTTTTTACTGTACCGATTGGCTTTTGCCAATTTTTTTTATTTTTTTTTATTTTTTTTCACAATCTGCTTTTGTGATTCTCTTCAATCCTCCACTTTTTGTTTTTTGTTTGTTATTGGCCAGACCGGCGGTATCGAACACCTGCGCTTATTCAAATCATCATAACTACCCCCTTGTCTCTAAGTTTCCCATTTCCCGCTTCCAAAAAAAAATAAAATACAAAAACAACAAATGTTTTAGCGGTCACAGGTCAGCTTTTAAGAGATTTGGCACCATCACTTGAAACTCTGAAAAGGACCTGATGAACGATCGATCCTGTTAAATAGTTTAAAATTCCACTTTTTCTTTTCTTTACTCATTACCGAAATGGAAGCAAAAAAAAAAACCAGCCGATTGAAATACAGCTTTAGTAAAAAGGTCCTTATTAAACGCTCGAAAATAATTTTTAAAACTCTGTAATTACTGCAGAACTCTAATGTTTCCTATCCCCCTCATTAGGAGTAATTTAACCAACATTCCAATGCACTGCAAAAATGGTGACATAAATTTGTTACGTTTATACGCTGAATGCAAAGATTAAACAGTTTAAGTTTGCCGTATAGGATGTAATCAAGGTAATTATTGTTCTGAATGAGTTTGGATTAAAAAGATAGATTGCTGCGTTTTACATAGATATTGAGAACAATGGAGGCAAGTTATTATGTTCTTTATTAAATATAATTCAGCAAAATATTAGAAATTGCTTTACAGCTTTTACATAGAGCTGGAAGAAGTTTTGGTGGTTAAAACCCAACTCCAGACAAAACTTTTTCTTGTGTTTTACCTATTTTCTGAATAGAATAGGCGATTTCCTGAATTTGCCTTATCAATGAGTTTTATTTATAAAAAAAAAAAAAAAAAAGTGGGTGGACGAATGTAACAGCATTTTGACCAACATTGGCGAATTCTAACGCCCTGTACACGCGATCGGACATTGATCGGACATTCCGACAACAAAATCCATGGATTTTTTCCGACGGATGTTGGCTCAAACTTGTCTTGCATACACGCGGTCGCACAAAGTTGTTGGAAAATCCGATCGTTCTGAACGCGGTGATGTAAAACACGTACGTCGGGACTATAAACGGGGCAGTAGCCAATAGCTTTCGTCTCTTAATGTATTCCGAGCATGCGGGGCACTTTGTGCGTCGGATTTGTGTACACACGATCGGTATTTAACCGATCGGATTTTGTTGTCGGAAAATTTTATAGCCTGCTCTCAAACTTTGTGTGTCGGAAATTCCGACGGAAAAAGTCCGATGGAGCCCACACACGATCGGAATTTCCGACAACACAATCCGATCACACTTTTTCCGTCGGAAAATCCCACCGTGTGTACAGGAAATTACTGTATTTAGCTTAAAGCGGTTGTACACCTTTACATATACCCACAGAAGCGACAAGGCTCAGGTCATGCACAGAAATGACTTAATCATTCTACATACAGTAAGGGTTCTGAGGAAGAGGGGATTCCCCTTGAAACGCGTTAGCCACATTGGACCTGAATGGCTTTTTCCCATGCTGATGATTAAGGACTCATTTAAAGAATATGTAAAGGCTTGTTTTTAAAAAAAAAAAAAACATTTTATACACTTACCTCCTTTGTGCAGTTGGTTTTGCACAGAGTGGTCCCGATCCTCCTCTTCTGGGGTCCCTCAGAGGCACTCCTGGCTCCTCCTCTTCTCGAATGCCCCATTGGAGAGCCGCTCTCCCTCGGGGCACTCGTGCAGGCACGCTCCCGTGTCTTGCTGCTGCGTTCATTGACAAAGACAGCAGGACTCGGCCCCGCCCCCCCCAGCTCCCACGTCATTGGATTTGATTGACAGCAGCGGGAGCCAATGGCTGCACTGCTATCAATTTATCCAATCAGGACCCGAGACACCAGCTGGAGCTGCTGGGCTCGTCCCGTCGCTGGAGAGACCGGGTTCAGGTAAGTAAAAGGGGGGGCTCTGGGGGCCTGATGCATCACAGGAGGTTTTTTCACCTTAATGCATATAAAGTATTAGGGTGAAAAACCTCAAAGGTTTACAACTCCTTTAACTTGTTTAGACTTTAACATACATTAAAGCACCTACCATTTCAACATGATTTTTTATGTATTTTTGATGATTCTGTGATGCTTTTTTGAAGCTTTAATGAAGCTTAGCAAATGCCCTGTGAGTGTTGATTTTTTATTTGTTCTAAATGGGCTCAGTGGAACTCCAGCAGATCCTCACCTTGTTAGTACCCTCGTTCAGCAGATCCCTTACACAGTAGTACCCCCGGCTTTGCTGATCCCCCCCTCACTAGTAACCCTCAGCTAGAGTTGCCACCTCATCCCTTTAAACCTGTACACATATTAATTACACGGGTTCTGTGGCTGATTAAGGTGGTAATTAAACTCACTTGGTTCCTTATCTGCATTAAATTAGCCACAGAAGGTGTGTAATTCATATGTGTTCGGGTTTAAAGGGATGAGGTGGAAACCCTACCCTCAGCTCTGCTTATCCTCTGGATTGATGATCCTCCTCTCTCTCTCCAGTCCCCACTCAAATTCCACTAAATTGCTCCCACGTGTGCCGTCTGCTAGTTTCTCCTGCTCTGGTCCCCCAGCTCTGCTGATCTTCTGCCATTCAGTCCTCTCTCTCCGGTCCCTTCTCACCTTCTGCTATAGCACTCCCATGTTGCACACCACGTGTGTTGTCTGCTACCAGACTACATACACATAAACCCAAAGTGACTGCTGATGATGTTTTGCTGCTTCGCTTGATGGTTTCCCAGTGCATCCTGGGATATCTAATACCTGCAATACCTCCAAAACAAAGCAAAGCTAACGCTGAATAAAGGCCCCTTAAAAGCTTCAGGTGCTCTATGCGAGCGTTGTCATGGACTTCTATGGAGGCTTTGGAGATACTTTGAAGCACCAAGAAAGCAACATGGGGTATCATTTTTAAAGCAAAGCAACGTATGAACAGGACTGTAAGATGACAATTTTATTTAGTGACAGGTGCTTTCATTGGCATTCAGGGAGCTTTAAAAAAAGTGTGTCGAATGCCACATTTTGAAACAAGTGTAAACGAGCCCTAAGTGGTGCAGATTTGGTAGTTGTGGCTTTGAACTCACTGACACGCTTGTTAACCTAATCTGTTTGTGAGTATAATATTTGCTTTTATGAATTCATAAATTATATATGAAGGTAATGCGCTAGGCTGGTGCGTCCCGTTTTTGGTGTATTTTAGTGCTGTGCATGATGGGATATCTTCAGTCCTAAGAGGGCAGCAAAGCATGCTGCCATAGCTATTGGTCTCCGAGCCTGACCCCGGACCGTGACACTATTCTTCCTTACCTCTTTCCTCTTTCTTCATCCCACCACCCTTTCTAATCCCCGCTCCATAATATTATGCCCAAGCATTCATGAACATTAACCACTGTATGTGGCTTCCCTACTTGGGCAACCTAATTATTTTTGCACCGCACCTTTGATGACCCACTATTTGCCTATACCATTTGGTGTTCTCTAGATTCTCATACCTAAAAGTGAATGTTTTAATGTCCTATACAGCACCTGTGTGAGCGATGCTGTTCAAGCCTTACTTGAAAAATCAATAAAATATAATATAACAGAAATAAAAATACCTTCTTTTAAAGTGGAACTATGGGTAAAGTAAAAAAAAAAAACCTGTATGTAGCGCTGGTAGATTTTTCAATATACCGCTTATAGGTAAATTTAGTGGCTCATCTGTTCTGTACATAGTTCAGATTTAGTTTAATGTCAGATTGGCCTCTGTTCCGGCTTGGCTGTGTTGCGTGCAGTTCCACAATTTGCCTGTGGGTGTCGTTGTCACCATAGGTCGGTGTTGGAAAAGCAACAAGCTGAAGTGTATGAGTGCTCTTCTGTCCCGGAGATAACTCGGCGGAGGTGTTTCTCCGAGTTGCATTCTGGGAGAGGGTATTTATGGGACAGACGCCATGGGGAGTTGGAGTCTTCTTGCCTCGTGGCCCTCCTGGCCTAGAGGTATGTGTCAGTGAGTTCTAACCCGTAGCCCTCCGGCCAGGAGGGTTGCGTTGCTGCAGCCGTGCAAGTAGGCCCAGGCGCCTGTCTGGGGCCTGCTATGGCTGGGATGGTCCTGTGCTGTCTGTCCTGTGGGAAGAAGCCGGACAATTGGGAAGATCCAGGGGAGGACCTATCTTGGAAGAGACCATGCAAGGCTGGTCTTAAGAAGGGCCTGGTGACTCGATTGGAGGACGTATCCTAAACGACTTTACCGCGCAAGTACTGCCGGGTCGGCTTAAAGGTTCTGGTACTGTGTTTGCTGTTCACTGAAAACTACTGCATCCTGTGGCAGAGGATCGTACAATTTTGTTTCACCCAAGTCTGTGGCAGAGACTTTTTGTTCGTGCTGCGTACCGGCAGCTAGGTTAGTGAGAGAGACGTATCCGGACGGGCAAAGATTTAATCCTAAGCTGAGGATACATCCATCCTAAAGATTTAAATTCCTTGATGCTACACCAAGAAAAGGTATTTGAACTTCCCTGCAACTCTACTTCTACCTCTTTCCTGCTACTTCTTACAGCTATCCCCCATTAAAGCATTGGAAAAATACTCAAGTGACTGTTGTCTACATTGTAACAAGGTGTCTACAGGTAACAAAGTGACGGTAACCGCCCGCTTTAAATCAGCAGCTCCACCGTGAGTTAGTGCTACATGTATATTACCCAGTTTTTCAATAGCATTATCACAGGAGTTTTTCGTAATCTCCCCTAACATAGCAGATCTGTTTTTTCATTAACAGTCCAAGCTGTCTAGCAAAATAACTTTGGAGTTGGCCTCTAAAAATTACATTTAAGCCCTGGTTCACACTGAGTGCAGGAATGAAATGGTGCGAGTTCAGCTAAACCCGCACCATTTCATTCCCACATGTCAGTCCCGATTTCAGCGGCAATTTCAGAGACATCTGTGCAGGTTTCTGCACAGATGCCAATGGAAATCGCACCCCAAAATCGAAAAAACTAGTACGGAAACTACTTTTTAAAAGCGGTGTCGCACCAATTAGGACGGTGCCATTGCCGGCAATTGCTGCCGATTTGACATGTCAAATCACATGTCAAATCGGCGGCAATTGCATGTCAAATCGCATGTCAAATCGCACCAATGTGAACCAGGGCTAAAGAAAATGTCCAACAAAATAACTTCTGTCTGGTGTTGGGCTTAAAAGGCTGCATCTAAAGAAAAAAAATAACAAATTTCCTTAGGCCTACAAGACAGAAGAGGTAGACTGTGTGTAGGCAGGTGCCTCCAAAAGGGTTAATGTATTTTTCCTGTCTCTGTGGTCATGAACTCATGTTAAGTGAGCCAGCCAGGTGTAAATTCTTAAAATGTCTTGATGTTGCACTGTGTCCTTAGATTGACCTGCTGAGCTGGGAGTAACTAACATAGAAGGGTTAATGTTTTTCCCACACTTTTCAGCAAAGTCTCCGCATCCTGCAGGTTTTACCTTATATAAAGGGATCACTAAGTGCCCTGGGAGGCGGGTTGGGGAAATTCTGCAAAAATGTAGATGTTACTCTGTGGGAGTGGATCAGACCCTTGCGGGGGAGGGCGGGTTATGGGAGCCCAGTCGGGGATTCCTAGTGGGGTCTGGAGACCAGGGACCCAGCGCTGCCGCGATCGCCACACTGCTGCGAGATCGAAGAGACTGGGGCGATGTCATATAACGTCGTCTCCTGCCCACCGTCATTTGACTATACGGCGGGTGGGAGGTGGTTAAACACTCCTGAGGAAGCAGACTTTACCACAAAACATGTCAAGAAGATATGAATAAACTATAAGTGATAGATCATAAGTATTAGCCTGCTGGTGTCACTATGCTATTATCCAATAACTGAGGCTGGATTCACACCTATGCAGTTTTAGTGCTTTTTGCATTTTGCAGATTTGCACTAGAGTCCATTTAACATTGTTTCCTATGGAACACGATCTGTAGTGCAAATCTGCAAAATGCAAAAAGCACAAAAAATGCATAGGTGTGAATCCAGCCTGAGAGCACTTTTAGTGCCTTTTGAAATTCTTGTAATAAGATGAGCTATTTTCTATTATTTATGTGTCATTGTCCAGTTAAATACCATTAAAGTCCATACAGCCTCCAAATATGCACATTTTCTATTAAAAAAGAAAAGTTAATGAATGTTCTCTAACATAAAAATTTCAAATAAAAATCTACTAGAATATGGCCAGCTTTACTCCATGTCATGGAGTCAGACTGATAACAACTGAATAAATAGACTAATGATTAGGATAAACACAGATAAGTCTAGTAAAAATGTAGTCCAAACAATCACAGAAGTAATGCACGCAAAACAGTCAAACAGAAGATAGAGCTCTATCCAGGGCAAGAAGAAACAGACTAACCTGTTGATCAAGCACAGGCTGAATGTGCAGCAGCCTAATTAAGCAATCCTGATTGGGTCATGTGTGCACAAAAGTTAAGCTGTTTCCTATTTACCAGATATGCTGTTACACTTCATTCTTCTAATTTTGTGGGCCTTTATTCTTTATCCCCTTTGCCCCTTCTGTTACCTGTTGCTATAGTCTCTAGAAGGCTTAAAAAAACTAAAACTAAACTAAACTAAAAAAGTTATACTTTTACCCACTTTTATTAAACATTTGCACCTAACAGGAAAAGGAATATGAACGTTTTTTGTATGAGACAGTCCAGGTCTCGGTAGCTTTTCATTATACTGCTGGTCAAATAAATTGAAAACTAGAAATCTTCACTATTATAATCATTTACTGGGCCCTGTCCGTCATAATATAATAGTTTTCTTGAATGTAAAACCTAGAGCAATCCTCTAATATTCCAGAACTAAGTAATGAGGGTGATTTGAAAGGAAAAAAAGAAAAAAGAAAAAAAAAAGATTCACTTTGCAGAGCTAAAGCTCTAATTTAATTGGAAAGTCGGCTTTCAAAAAGTGCTACGACAAGCCCCAGATAAGGCCTAAGCCGGCTGGAGAGATAGCTTTGCCGCACATACCCAGGCACCATGTTTGATGAGGTCAGCAGAGCCATTTCACAAGCTACGCCGCTAAAACCTGCGAGAGCCAAGTTAAAGCCATTCAGATGGTCAGATGTAGACTTTGTCTCCATGACAATTTTTTTTCCAGAGTACAGAGAGAAGGGAAATGAAAGAAGCAATTTACATGAGAATGAAGCCGAGCGTTTTATAAAAAATATTTTCCTTAACCCACTCTGTAAGGTGAGACGGGGGGAAGGATAATTCCACAAAGAATTGGTAAAAACATAAAATACTGTATAATATATTTTTGTCTTTGCCTTGATCCATCTGTTGCCACTGAGTGGACAATAATGCTGATTTTTTGTATGTTGTTATTGAAAATGTGTATCTTTTATAGTTTATATTGGACTATCCCTGAAGAAGGAGTGTATATCACTCTGAAATGCGTAGGAAACACGAATGCATATAACGCCTTTTTTTATATGTTTACAATTTGAGTGCATGTATGCTTGGAATAGTCTGGGAAATATATGCAATCGAAAGCAATTTGCACAGATAATCCAATTATATCTTTGTATAAATTTCGTGTCACTGTTTTTGATAATTGTTAAATAAAAATTACTTTATACTTTCTTATTAAATTGAGTGTTTCACAGTCTATGCCTAAAAAGTCCCACCCCTAAGGGGAAACCGTTAAAGTAACAACTTTTGCTGAAACATTTACCTTCAGTCCAGAGATTTCCTCCGTAGTACCTTTTTTTCTTCGACTAAATGTCATCCGTCTGATTGCCAGCATCATTCAATCTTTTATCTCTAAGCCCAGGTCATCCTGAAACCACCCCCAGGCTGTAACTGGACAATGAAATGAGAAGCAGCACAGTGAGAAGCTCATGTGTCTATCACTCTCTTCCTTCCTTCTTTATTTACTTCTCTTTCTTTTCATTTTTTTTCTTCCTTCTTTTCCTTCATTTATTTTTTACCGTCCTCCATTCCTTATTTACTTGCTTCCTTCTATCTCCTCCTCCCTTTTATTCTTCTATGCCCCTTTCTTTCCGTCCTTCCTTCCCTTCTTTACTTCCCCTTCTTTCTATCTCCCACACTTTTTTTATGCTATGCCCTTTTCTTCCTTCCTTCCTTCCTTCCTTAGCTCCTCCCTTCCCTTTCCTTCCCTCTTTTTTCCTTCCACTTTCCCTTCCTTATTTACTTGCCCTTCTTTCTATTTCCCCCTTTCTTTTATGCCACTTCCTTCCTTTTTATTCTTCCCTGCCTTCCTTATTAACTTTTCTTTTCTTTTCCTTATTTACTTCCCCTTCTTTCTATTTTACCCTCTCTTCTATGCCCCTTCCTTTCCTTCTTTTTTTCCTTCCTCCTTTTCTTCCTTTTGGACTTCTTCTATCCCCCCCCTCTCTTTTATTATTCTATTTCCTTTCCTTTCCTTTGATTCTTCTTCAGTCCCTCCCTTTTTCTGTCCTTCCTTCCCTCTATTTCTTTCTTCCTTCCTTCCCTCATATGCCGTTTTCCTTTCCTAGAACTCCAGACAAAATATATATGAATATATATATAATCCATTAAATATAAAATAACAAAACCAACTTCTGCTACAATATTCACCACCAATCCAGAGATTTCCCCATGTGCGCCCCAGAACCAGAAGTGTCGGATCACGTACTAGGTACATGATGCGGCGCAGCAGTGCCTCCTTGCTGCAGTATAAGTATGTTATACTGGCGGCTAGTGGTTAATAATAGAAGTCCATTTACATACTTTCCACAGTAAAATTGCATTAAAAAATGCACAGGGTGGTTTCCCAAGCAGGCAATCTCCAAACACCGGTGTTCCGGCAGTCAGATAGTGTAAAGGCGTCATGCAGTGCCAGAACAAGGTCATCTAGAGCCCAAGGCAAACATGCCAAACCACACCCCCCAAGATGTATGAGAATTATGTGTCAGCAAACCCCCCCCCCCACAAAAAAAAATTAGCACTCAAGTTTCCCCTCCGAGTACACAACCGCTTGCCCCCACTCCAAATCCCCACTCCCAGCACAAGCCCCCACTCCCCCCTCCTAGAACAAACCCCCTCCCCTACAAATTTTAAATCCTAGCACAATTACCCTCTCCCTCTACCATATCAAGAGGTACTTCATACCTCTTCTAGCAAAAAAACCCCAAATCCCCCTCTTAGCACAAATCTTCATTCCCCTACCCCCCCTAAACAAATCTCCCTCCTTTACCACTCCTAGCACACCCCCCCCCCCCCAATTTTTTTTCCTAGAACAATTCTTACACTCTGATGCCCCCCAAATTCCCCCTCCCAACACAAATCCCCCCCCCAATCTCCTTATGGTTCCCCACACCACATAGGATACCACAGTGCTCAGGGCAGCCGCCCCTCTTGCCCACCCCTTGTCCCGGCCCTGGCGTCACATGTAGACCCTGCCCGACGCACATTTAGTCAAAGAATGACCTCTTCAGGGGAATTGGCAAAACTTCTCCATGGGAAGCCTGTGTGACAGCACAGGAGTAAAGTTGGGAGACATGGACAGAGTGTTGTCACCCTATAACAGGAAGTACCTAAACAAAGACCTCCCTGTCATGATAACAAGTTATTATTTTAATGAAAGCTGCACATTTAAAATCAGAACTGTGAATCCTGTTGGGGAAATCCCACCATCGGTGTCTCTGAGAGATATAAAAAGCCAGAATGTGATTACACTTCCAACAACCGCACTCCACACAACAGATATATCAATTTTTTTTTAATGGCGTTGGCCTTTAAAGGAACGTGGTCGTCTTGTTTTGTGCACTTAATGCACACGAGATGCCAGTCATAACTTTTCAGCGCACGTGTAATTGTGAGGACAATTGATGATGTGATGTAAAATGGATTGCTCCTCCGCAGCGTTCCCCTGAAATGTATCGTGTGTTCTCGCTGCCTTCAGTTCATTTTCTTATGACAAGCCAGACTGGAAGCCGACAGCACAGTAATTGTATCATGCTTGCCTCATTCCAACCGCAGACCGCAGACAGACAGGTCTACATCCGAGGGTGGGAGAGAAGAGGAAAAATGAGATTGAAGCACTGGAGAGAGTCTGAGGCCTATCACAGATATGATAAAATATGATAAAATCACTCTTACGCTATTGTACAAGCCACTCGAACAAATTGATATAAAGAGATAAAATGACTTTTCAGTGGTGTTCCCTACCAAGTGTTTTAGGAGAAATGTGAGAAAGAGAAAAGGAAGGAAAGAGAGGGGGAACAAGGAAGGGAGGAGGAAGGAAGGTAACCAGAAAAGGAAGTGGGGAGGAATTAGTGAAAAAAAAGGAGAAGTAAAGGAAAAAAAAATGGAAGAAAGAACGATAGGAAGCAATAACATGACTTTTCAGTCATGTTTTTCTGTGAAGTATTTAGGCCAAAATGTGACAATTTGAGAAAGGAGAAAATAAAGGAAGTGATAGAGGAAGAAAAAGAAGCAGGGGAGAAAGGAAGGGATGGAGAAAGGTAGAGGGGAAGAGATGGAGGAAAGAAGAAAGCAAATGAAGGAAGAAAGGAAAAAAAAGTACAAAGGTAGGAAAGGAAGAGCAAAGAATAAGGGAAGGGAGGCAGGGAGGGAGGAAGGAAGGGAAATTGAGAAAGTAGGGAGGGAAGGAAGGAAAGGAAAATCGAATGGAAAAGAAAGACGGAAACACAGAAAAAAAGGTAGGAATGAGTTGGGTGGGAAGGAAGGAAGGAAAGTAGGGGGGGAAGGATAGAGGAAGGTAGGGGAGAAAGGATGGGGGAAAGAAAGAAAGAAAGGAAGAAAGAAAAGGAAGAAAAACTAAGAAAACAGGTAAGATGGTAGGAAAAATAAAGCAGGGAAGGAAGGAAAGAATGCAGAAAAGTAGGAAGCAAGGGATAAAGGAAAGAAGGAATAAAAGAAAGGGAGAAAAATAAAGTTAAACAGGTAAGAAGGTGGGAAAGAAACAGCAGGGAATAAAGGAGGCAAGGAAGGAAGGAAGGAAGGAAGGAATGGAAAGGGAGAAAAGGAAGGGAGGAAAGGGGGAAAGGAATGGAAAAGGAAGCAAAAGTAGGGAGCAAGGGATAAAGGAAAGAAGGAAGAAAAGAAAGGGAGAAAAATAAATTAAAAAAGATAAGGAGGTGGGAAAGAAACAGCAGGGAATAAAGGAGGCAAGGAAGGAATGGAAAGGGAGAAAAGGAAGGGAGGAATGAGGGAAAGTAATGGAAAAGGAAAGAAGGAAGAAAGGAAGGATGGAAGAAAGGAAGAGAAAATAGAATGGATAAACTAGAGAGAGTGAGATGCAGGGAAAAAAAAAAACAAACGATGGAAGAGAAGAAGGTATGAAAACAGAAAAAGTAAGATGGTAGGAAGAAAAGTGTAGAGAAAGAAGAAAGAGAGAAAAAAACGAAAGGAAAGGAGGAATGGAGCGATGGTCCCCCTGGAGGAGCTCCTGATGGTGGAAATAGGTTTTGCTGTGTGTTAGTACCAGGTCGCGGTCTTTAGGATTGCCCCACCAGGAGATGAGCAAGCCGGGGTCCAGTAGCAGATATAGCAGGTAGAGATCAAGCAGAAGCATAGTCTCTAAACAAGCCAAATGGTTACAGGTTGGATTCAAGTGGAAGCCTAGTCGAGGAGCAAGTCAAAGGTCAGTATCAAGTGGTAGTGGCGATAAGGATAGCTGCAGGTACGCAAAGGAGCAAGATATCGGCTGGAGAGAGCAAAATAATCTGGCAAACAGGAAGTACAAACACAAGGCTTAAATAGGAAGTTTATGGGAGGAGCAAGGAGTTCAAGCTTCACCAGAAATAAGGAAAGATTATACAAAGAATCAGAGAGGGTGCTATCCAGCATCTCAGGTGGCTCAATAAGAAGAGCTACTGCCGGATGCAGCAGATGTCGTAGCTTCAGATCCTGGTCCTGACAGGATGGGGTAGTGAAAAAATGAAAAGAAGGCAGAGATGGAGAAAAGAAGGGAAAGGAAAGGTAAGATGTTGATGACAATGTTGCTAGATAGAGTTGAATCTACATGTTACTTTGCCCAGTAAAGACAAAGTACTAGGTTTCCCCCTCTCCCTTCCTGCACTCCTCCATCGCTCTGTTCACCTGTGCTGAGAAATATCCAGTACTTCTAGATATGGGAGAACATGTGACCTTGCTCACCTACTGAATGCAGTACTTGGGTTTGAGGGGCCATTTAACAAGCCCAAACACTTTCACGTGGAGGTGACTTTTAAGGTCAAAGAGGTGGGTATTAGTATGTTGGGGGGGGGGGGGGGGGTGACAGCAGAATCTGTCACTTTGCCTAATTGGGTTTTTAAGGTGGATATGCATTTGCACTCATAACGCATATGGCCCTAAACTCAAGATTTAAAATTAAAACATTAGTATGAACAGTAAAAAATTACTTTTGTTTGTATAGGGTTTTATGAGGTTCTCCTGACGCTATATGCATTTATTTATATTCATCCATCAATATCTAGGTGACTATAAGAAATGTGAAATATTTTATTAAAGTAAACCAATCTTGTCAACTTACATTAACATATGAAAAAGCCTAATTTATTATTTTAAATGGGCACAGTGACAAATTCTCTTTAATTTGTGACCTTCAGTACAGGAGCGCTTGGAGCTAATTAACTAAAGAAATAACACACACGCAAGATCTGAAATTATTTTATTGGCATTTATCTACTAATGGAATTTTTCTTTAAGTACACCATGCATCACATATGTTTCTGTCTGTGTTAACCAAGGCGAACCACACATTAATTAATACTCATTAAAATGTTTATGTTTCATTAAAAAAAAAAAAAATCACAAAGTCTTGTGAAAATGCAAAGCCTCAACTTAAAGTGAACAAAATCAAAATGCCGTTTTTTGATGCAACATCTTGTAAAGTTCGGCATCGTTTGCACCACTTTTCTCCTTTGAAGGCGACTTTTTTTTTTTATTTCTTACTGATGTTTGTTCAGTCTAATCATAAAGAACAGCAAACAATTACCATATAATAATTATTCTTTAACTTCATCTTGCATCACATAGACATAAATGCCTGTTTCATTAAATAAAAAAAAATAAATAAAAAATAAATAAAAGTTGAGATTCACTTTGATGTATTTTATTGAGTTTTTAAAAAAATCCCTAACAATATTTTCACAACATATAAACAACAACAATTATCTTATATTCACCTAAATATCAATGTATATGTGATAATAAAATAATTCTAAGATTATCGTATGTTAAATTTGATTATTTCTCTGAGTGGGCAAAGTGACAAATTGTCTTAAATTTGTAACCTTCAGTACAGTATTGCAGACGCTCTTGGTACTAATAAAAAAATATATGACACACAATTTTATTTACTGGTATTTTTTTCTTCTATGTATGCCATGCATCACATATGTTTGCCGTGTCAACCAAGGTAAACCACAAATGAATAAATTCCCATCAAAATGTCTATGTTTTATAAAAAATTAGAAAAAAAGTCTTGTGCAAATGCAATGTCTCGACTCACTTTGAGGCTTTTTAATTTTTTTTTTTTTAATTTCCTAACAAAGTTTACACAAATTAGTCATAAACAACAGCAAACAATTCTTTTATATTCTCCTACATATCAATATGTAGGTGAATATGAGATCATTTAGAATTAGAAGTAGAAGTAAAAAAAATCCTGTCGACATATATTAAAATTTACAAAATCCTCCGAATGGGCAAAGTGAGAATCTTTCTTTCATTTTTGTATGCCATGCATCACTTGCATCATCATTTGTTTCCATTCCACGTCAACCAAGGTGAACCACACATGAATTAATTCTCCATAAAATGTCTATGTTTCAGTAATAAACCTACAGCCCTGGCCAAAAGTTTTGAGAATGACACAAATACTAATTTTCACAAAGTCTGCTGCCTCAGTTTTTATGATGGCAATTTGCATATACTCCAGAATGTTATGAAGAGTGATCAGATGAATTGCAATTAATTGCAAAGTCCCTCTTTGCCATGAAAATTGACTTAATCCCATAAAAAAACCTTTCCACTGCATTTGTGAAGATGGCTTCAGGGCGCTCAAGAAAGTCCAGCAAAGAGCAGGACCATCTCCTACAGTTGATTCAGCTGCGGGATTGGGGCACCACCAGTGCAGAGCTTGTTTAGGAATGGCAGCAGGCAGGTGTGAGTGGATCGGCATGCAAAGTGAGGAGAAGACTTTTGGAGGATGGCCTGGTGTCAAGAAAGGCAGCAAAGAAGCCACTTCTTTCCAGGAAAAACATCAGGGACAGACTGATATTCTCCATAGGTACAGGAATTGAACTACTGAGGACTGGGGTAAAATGATTTTCTCTGATGAATCCTCTTTCTGATTGTTTGGGGCATTCGGAAAAAAACCTTGTCTTGAGAAGAAAAGATGAGCACTACCATCAGTCCTGTGTCATGCCAACAGTAAAGCATCCTGAGACCATTTATGTATAGGGGTTGCTTCTCAGAAGGGGGTGGGCTCACTCACAACTTCTCACAACCATCAAAGAACAGTTTGGTGAGGAACAATGCCTTTTCCAGCATGCCATAAGGCAAAAGTGATAACTAAGTGGCTTGGGGAACAAAACATTGACATTTTGGGTCCATGGCCAGGAAACTTCCCAGACCTTAATCCCATTGAGAGCTTGTGGTCAATCCTTAAGAGGCGGGTGAACAAAAAAAACCCCACAAATTCTGACAAATTCCAAGCATTGGTTATGCAAGAATGGGCTGCCATCAGTCAGGATGTGGCCCAGAAGTTGATTGTCAGCATGTCAGGGCGAATTATAGAGGTCTTGAAAAAGAAGGACCAACACTGCAAATATTGACTCTTTGCATAAACTTAATGTAATTGTTAGTAAAAGCCTTTGACATTTATAGAATTAAAAAAGTCTTGTGAAAAGACAGTCTCACCTCAAAGTGGGTCAAGACTCGCTTTGTTTTTTCATTTTTTTTCTAATTTCTCAACAATGTTTTGCACAATTCAAGATAATTTAGGATTTTCAAAGTAAAAAAATCCTATAGATATATATGAATTTTTTAAAGTGCTCTGATGAGCAAAGTTAGACATTTTCTTTAATTTTTTAGAATGGTACTGGGGCTTTTGCAGTTAAAAAATAAAATATGCAAGATCTGAAATTATTTTAATGGAATTTTTCTATAAGTACACCCTGTCTCATATATGTTTTCTCCAGTGTCAGCCAGGGTGAACCACACATTATTTATTTAAATAATTTAATCATAATTAGGTTTGTGCAACTTAATTATAAAAAAATAGCAGACAATCATTGTATATTTACCTATACATCAACATTTAGGTGAATATAAAATAATTGTAAAAAAAATTCTAGCAACGTATATTTATCTATTTTTTATTTTTAATATACGTGTATATTAATGATGTACTTTGTACAATATTATCTAGTTATATCAATAAACATTAGTGAAATACAGTGGATATAAAAAGTCTACACACCCCGGTAAAATGTCAGGTTTCTGTGATGTAAAAAAATGAGACAAAGATAAATCATTTCAGAACTTTTTCCACCTTGAATGTGACCTATAAACTGTACAGCTCAGTTGACCAAGAAACTGAAATTTTTTAGGTGGAGGGAAGGAAAAATAAAAACTAAAATAATATGGTTGCATAAGTGTGCACACCCTTAAACTAATACTTTGTTGAAGCACCTTTTGATTTTATTACAGCACTCAGTCTTTTGGGGTATGAGTCTATCAACATGCCACATCTTGACTTGGCAATATTTGCCCACTCTTTTTTGCAAAAACATTCCAAATCTGTTAGATTGCGAGGGCATCTCCTGTGCACAGCCCTCTTCAGATCACCCCACAGATTTTCAATCTGATTCAGGTCTGGGCTCTGGCTGGGCCATTCCAAAACTTTAATCTTCTTCTGGTAAAGCCATTCCTTTCTTGATTTGGATGTATGCTTTGGGTCGTTGTCATGCTGAAAGATTAAGTTCCTCTTCATGTTCAGCTTTCTAGCAGAAGCCTGAAGGTTTTGTGCCAATATTGACTGGTATTTGGAACTGGTCATAATTTCCTCTACCTTGACTAAGGCCCCTGTTACAGCTGAAGAAAAACAGCCTCAAAACATGACGCTGCCACCACCATGCTTCATGGTGGGTATGGTGTTCTTTTGGTGATGTGCAGTGTTGTTTTTACACCAAATATATCGTTTGGAATTATGGCCAAAAAGTTCAACCGTGGTTTCATCAGACCATAAAACATTTTCCCACACGCTCTTGGGAGACTTCAGATGTGTTTTTGCTAAATTTAGCCAGGCTTGGATGTTTTTCTTTGTAAGAAAAGGCTTCCGTCTTGCCACTCTACCCCAAAGACTAAACATATGAAGAATATGGGAGATTGTTGTCACATGTACCACACAGCCAGTACTTGCCAGATGTTCCTGCAGCTTCTTTAATGTTGCTGTAGGCCTCTTGGCAGCCTCCCTGACCAGTTTTCTTCTCGTCTTTTCATTGATTTTGGAGCGCTGTCCAGTTCTTGGTAATGTCACTGTTGTGCCATATTATCTGCACTTGATGATGACTGTCTTCACTGTTTTCCATGGTATATTCAATGCCTTTGAAATTCTTTCGTACCCTTCTCCTGACTGATACCTTTTAACAATGAGATCCCTCCGATGCTTTGGAAGCTCTCTGCAGACCATGGCTTTTACTGTACGATGCGACAAAGAAAATGTCAGGAAAGACCTACTGTGACAGACCTAACCAAGATAGAGCTTCGGGAGAGGACTAGGAGCAAGCCTCTTACCCACTGACTATGGCCCAGGGAGAGAGCAGATCATTCTCTAATGATGGACCAGCACTTAATGGACACTGAGAACGTGGTTTGGATTACTGCAGATGGGACAGTAATATTTATCAACAATATCCCTCAAGAAATCTATGATACAATAATTCCACTGTATTAGAATGATGGAACATTGTATAAGCTTTGCCTCAGACTATTGTAGGAGACGAACAGTCTGCTAGTGTGGTCTCCTGTTATTGTCTGTTTAATAAGGTGTTTTGTGTTTATACTTAGGATAATGTACTCTGCTTTACCCTTGTTGACAGGCAGTCTGTTCACCTGGGCTGGTTTAAGTGCTGCATGAATTAGCTTGTTAATCATATCATTGTCAGCTAGTAGTTGCTAGAGGAGTGGGGAGTAGCCATGAGTCAGTCCTACCTCGTTATCTAACGCATTGTGTGATGTTTTGGGTAAATATTTGGGTTATTGTGTATGTGGGGGACTGACATACTTTACAGGTGTTTAAAAAGCCTGTTGCAGTTTTGTAACTGAGCTAATCTCGCCTAGTTCTTGGTTACAACATGTGGCTGTAATATCTGGTATGTGAGGGTCCAGACTGGAGGAAGCAGTGTACTGACGGAAGCACTCAAGTGGATTGTGTGAAGCGGTTCCGTGACATCTACTAGAACAGCTGAACTTTATTTGAGGTTAATCAGAGGCACTTTAAATGGTGGCAGGTGTGTACTGACTCCTATTTAACATGAGTTTGAATGTGATTGCTTAATTCTAAACACAGCTACATCCCCAGTTATAAGAGGGTGTACACACTTATGCAACCACATTATTTTAGTTTTTTAAAAGATTTCAATTTGTTTTTCAACTGAGTTGTTCAGTTTATAAGTCACATTAAAGGTGGAAAAAGTTCTGAAATGATTACATCACAGAAACCTGACATTTTAACAGGGGCGTGTAGACTTTTTATATCCACTGTATAACATATTTAGATATTTTTATAAATGCTTTGAATGGACAAAGTGACAAATTATCTTAAATTTTTTAGGCGTCAGTACAGGAGCTCTTGGAGCTAATTAAATAAAATAACACATACACGAGATCTGAAATTATTTTTCTTTTAACTAATATTCTTCTTTAAGTACACCCTGCACCACATATGTTTCCGTCTGTGTCAACCAAGGCGAACCACATATTAATTAATACTCATTAAAATGTCTATGTTTCATTAATATATAAAAAACATAAAGTCTTGTGAAAATGCAAAGTCTCAACTCAAAGTGAACAGAATCAAACACCATTTTTTTTTTTTGATGCAACATCTTGTAAAGTTCGGCATCGTTTACACAACTTTCCCCCTTTGAAGGCAATTTTTTTTTGAATTTTTTTCTATTTTCTAATGATGTTTGTGAAACTTAATCATAAACAACAGCAAACAAACTTTAAACTGGCTGGAAAGATAATGGCGTGCTCCTCTACCCACGTTCCCTACTTAAAAAAAAAAAATATCCAAGACTTGCAACTGTGCAGATCAAAGCAGAAGATGGCTGTTAAAAAAATACTTTTAACTTTTTTTTTTTTTTTCCAAGTTAATTAAATCTTTTTTTGCAGCAGGCCTTGCCTTTAAATACTTTGCAGTTAACAAGAACATTAAGCAAAGGAGGAGATAGTTCAAAGAAAAGGAGATCACTGCATTTAGTCTGGGAAGAGAAGTAAAGAAAAAAAATTAATGAAGGCTTCGGTTTCAGGACCATGGAGAGCTAGCGGGATTGTGCTGCGCTATTACTCGCACAGTAATCACTAAAGAAAACAAGTAAGGCTCGGGTTTAAATGGCACCGGCTATTAAAGAGGGAAAAAAAAGGCTCTGATTCAACAATTTACACAGTAACAAGACAAAGTTTAGATAGAAATGCTTTGAACAACAGAAATGGATTTTGATCTGTTCTGTAAAAGTCCTGCTAATGGCTGATGGTAAAGAAAGTTTTTGCATACGTTTTAAAGGGACTTTCTAAGGAGAGGGAAATAGGAGCTACACTGGGGGGGGACTTGATTTTAAAGGGGAATACTTATTCTTAAATGTTCTTTGCCATTTAGAAAGTCATGGCCTGCAAACCTGGAATGCACATTTGTGATTCAGGAGAGCGACTCACTAGGTGGGGAAGAAAGGAAGGGAGAGAGAAATAGAAGGAAGAAGGGAACAGAGTAAAGGAAAGATGACAGGAAAGGAAGGAGAAATGTATAAAAAGGGAAGGAAGGAAAGGAGAAATAGGAGGAAAAGAAGAAAGGGAGAGAAAGGAAGAATGAAGGAAGAGAGGAAGGAAATAAAAGAAGGAAGGGAAGAGGATTAGTAAATGCAAAGGAAAAGGTAAGAAAGGAAGGAAAGAAGGGAGTGAAGAGGAATGGTAAACAGAAAGGAAAAGGCGAGGAAGGAAGGAGGGAAGGAAGGAAGGAGGGAAGGAGGGAAGGAAGGAAGGAAGGAAGGAAGGAAGGAGGGAAGGAGGGAAGGAAGGAAGGAAGGGAGGAAGGAAGGAAGGAAGGAAGGAAGGAAGGAAGGAAGGAAGGAAGGAAGGAAGGAAGGAAGGAAGGAAGGAAGGGAGGGAGGGAAGAGGAATGGTAAACAGAAAGGAAAAGGCGAGGAAGGAAGGAAGAAAGGAAGGAAGGAAGGAAGGAAGGAAGGAAGGAAGGAAGGAAGGAAGGAGGGAGGGAGGGAGGGAGGGAGGGAGGGAGGGAGGGAAGAGGAAAGGCAAATGGAAGGGAAAAGACAAGGGAGGGAGGGAAGAAGGAAAAAAAAGGAAGGAGGAATAGTAAATGGGAAGGAAGGACAGTAGGAAGGAAGGGAAAAATAGAAGGGAGAAAGAAAAGAAAGTAAATAAGGGGGAGAAGGTAAAAACCAAGGAAGGGAAGGAAGAAGGGAAGAAGGGATGGAAAGAAGAAAGGGAGGAGGGATGGGAGGAGGAAATCAAAGAAGGAAGAAGAGAAGGAAGGGAATAAGGATGGAGGCTATGAAGGAAGGGATGGAGAGAGGGGAAGAGGGAATGATGATTGCAGGTAGCAGGCGACAGCTTCGCTTGCTACCTCCGACCAAGCTGTGGTCGGGGGTAGCAGGCGAAGCTGTCGCCACTAAGGGACCATCCTCTTTGTTACCGGAGACCACTATGAGTAATCTCAAGTCAGTACCAGAGCAGTCTTCTCACCAGCCGGGGACAGTGATGAAGTGGGAAAACTTCAGTGAGTGCCAAGCCAGGGACCCAGCAGGGCAGCGGGGGTGACGCTTGAAGAAGATACTGAGCACTAAAGTGGAAGAGCGCAGGGGATCCAGTGGCTATTGGATCCGAAGTCTAGTAAAAGACTGGGAGTTCATTGAGTAAAGACCCACAGTGAGTGACTGTGGGGTAAGCGGAGAACTGCTTGTGTTGCCAATAGTTGAATACAACTACCGTTAGTAACTGCTACAAGATTGATGCCATAGGAGACAGCGATCCTACCTATACAGAAGTGGTCTGTCCATTAGGCCTCTAGACCTTGCTACATATATATTTTTGGCTAGGATGTTACCTGAACTCAATGTTAATGGACTGTGGGAGGAGATCTGCATGAGCACTGGAGAACCTACAAACTCCATACCAGCAGGGTGTCTGATAGGAATGTAGCCCACTTAGCCATGGCACTGATTATGTCCCTATTAGTGGGAATTCGAACACAGCTAGGAAATAAAAATAACGAACCTTCAAGACAAAGGAAACCATCCACTAACTCTCAATTCCTCATCTGATTAATCCTAATATTGCAGAATTTAATGTGTCACTCCGCCGTCCTGTCACACCTCGCTCGGTGTGTGTTCTGCCTGTGCGCGGGGGATTCATGTGTCGGCGACATGTGCTGTCATTTGTGCCAAATGAAAAGCTGCTGCAATTTAGCTCTAATCTATAGAATTCGACGATCCACCTGTTCCAAGGGCCGTTATGACTTAATGTGCGTTCTGTCCTTCCGCGCCAGTGAAGGTATGCCGCGTCCTTTACTCGCTGCGCCTCAGCTGGTCACTGTTTATCGGCGGAGGAAGCAGCTGTACACAGGATGACAAGAAGAAGAAAATAATTACTGCCAGGTAGTTGAGGCCATTCGCAAGCTGTCGGGTGTTTAAGCAAAACATTCCTGTTTTACTGGATGTGAACTGCGGAAAAGAGGCGCTGTCATTCGGGCAAAAACATTTAAGCTGGTCATACACTATACATTATGTTTGCATCATCTCTGTACAGTCTGCTTTAGCTTTACCAAAAAAATGTCATGGGAGGACAAATCGTAACAAAGCGATCAATTAGTATGAAAGCAGGCAGGTCCTTGTACTGCATAGTTCATGGGTCACTAAATGGCGGACCGCGGTCCAGACCCGGATCAAGTGACAGTTCTGTCCGGACTGCGAGCGTGCCACTGTCACAGCTTGGTGTCCTCTCCCGGTTCTCCCGCCCCGTAACCAATGTCATCCTTACAGCGGGCGGGGGTGGCAGCTGCTGCAGATCGGGACAGCTCCCGCCCCACGCCCACATTTGCAGCTCCTCCCGCCCAATGTAAGGATGACATCGGTGGCCAGGTGGGAGACTCAAAAGAGGACCCCAGGATAATTACTGCCTTTGCCCTGCCAAAGGTACCATAGCACTGTGTGGGGGAGACTTGCATTAAAAAGGAGGCCCTGTGTTGGGAAGAGGCACTGTGTTGGGAAGAGGCACTGTGTTGTGACGGGGCACCATTAGGGGACTGTGTTGTGAATACGCACTGGTAAGTAGACATGTGCACTGCCGAAAAATCGTTTTTCGGGTCATTCGTTATGATCGAAATTCGTGAATTCGGATTTTGGAATTTCCAAATTTCCGGATTTTTGAATTTTGTAAATTCAAAATCTGGAAATTCGTAAATTCAGAATTTTCGAATATTTGAATTTACGAATATTCGGAAAAATTAGTTAAACTCGTTTTCCTTAATTCGGATGTCTCCGAATTCACGAATTGCACATGTCTAGAAGTCATAGAAAATAAATTAGATTCCACAATTTCCAGAACAAACCAAAATACAGATTGCATCCAAGTGCTGCAAGATCCATTAGAGACAGCTATGGCTAAAATAGATGACTTTGAGAACGGAGATACGACTTCAGGGTCCGGGGGCTCCTGGAATCCTATAAAGATATCCCTGATACTATCCGTGCCTTCGTTAACCACTAGCAGACCAGCCGCCGCAGTTATACTGCGGCAGGTTTGCTCAGCTGGGCAAATCACCATAGCTGTACGTTGCTCCTTTAAGATGTGACAGCAGGTACACGCACATGCCCGGCGCGTGTCCCGGAGCCGATGCTCGTGCCCAGGGGGCGCGATGGCCACCAGGCACCCGTGATCGCTCGTGACAGAGCGAGAACCGGGATCTGTGTGTGTAAACACACAAATCCCGGTTCCCTCAGGGGAGAGGAGAGAGACCGTGTGTTCATACTAAGTATGAGCACCGATCTCTCTCCTCCCCTAATCAGTCCCATCCCCCCACCACAGTTAGAACACACCCAGGGAACACAGTTAACCCCTTGATCGCCCCCTAGTGTTAACCCCTTCCCTGCCAATGTCATTCATATAGTGACCAGTGGCTATTTTTAGCTATGAACGCTGTATAAATGTCAATGGTCGCAAAAAAGTGTCAAAAGTTTCCGATCTGTCTGCCATGATGTCGCAGTCCCGCTAAAAATCGCTGATCACCGCCATTACTAGTAAAAAAAAAATGTAATAATAAATATGCCATAAATATATCCTCTATTTTGTAGACGCTATAACTTTTGCACAAACCAATATACGCTTATTGCAATTTTTTTACCAACAATTTGTAGAAGAATACATATTGGCCTAAACTGAGGAAAAAATTAGTTTTTTTAATTTTTTTTTGGATATTTATGGTAAAAAGTTAAAAATATTGTTTTTGTTTTCAAAATTGTCGCTCTTTTTTTGTTTATAGTGCAAAAAATAAAAACCGCAAAAGGGGATCAAATACCACCAAAAGAAAGCTCTATTTGTGGGAAAAAAAGGAATCAATTTAGTTTGGGTACAATTGAAGGGTTCAGGATTGTTGATCTTCACTTCCTTACTGACTGCAGGAAAGATTTGGTTCACCCGCCGAAGCTCATCAAGCCAACTTTTTCTCACCCCTGTGCTGAGGCTGATTTAAAGCGCAAATAAACAAATCCATAAAACAGTTTAATTTCCGGCACGTGCCAGAAATATAACACTCCCATTGGTTGTGCTCTCAACCAAACTGTCAAACCATCCAATGGCTGGTGTCATAACTGATCACATGTGCAGCATCATGGCAGTTGTAGATTAAACAGAGGCAAAGGTGGCAGCTTCCTTGGCTACGATAGGGGGTCTACTTACACTTTAGGTGGTTTCCTCCTTTATGGAACTACTTTGTTGGTAGTCTCATATTTGGGCTAGTTTGCACTAAAGCTACTTGTGGTGAGATAGAGGGGTGGGACAGTTTCCATTACCCCCGATCCCTCTTTTCTCGCCACCTAGTTTGAGCTGGTTTGTTTTTGCAGCCCCCCCCCCCCTGTTTTATTTTCCTTTTTCATGACTTTCAAATGTTTTACTCGGGGTATAACCCCTCATAGATTTGGATTCAGGGGACCCCGGATCTGGAGTTCCAAGTCCTAGTTTTGTTTTTTAGGTTCGCCCTCCATGAAGGCCCTTTCTTACCCAGCATCGGCCCAATCCCCCCCCCCACCTCCTTCCCTTCCCCCCTTTCTGTTTCCCTCTCTTCCCCTCCCTCTCCATACCTACTCATGACCCAGAAGTTCATGTACTTTCCTGAAAAATAATTTTACCTCAGAGTCAATTACATTTGGGGCGCTTGTTTCATAAGCTGGCTTTATGACAGTTACACAATTTTTTTGGGGGGACGCCTCACGGCTGTAGTGGTGCTCATGCCCCTCCTGTCTCTGAGAACAGGTGATTGTGCTCTTCCTTGCAGAAGGGACCGATATTAGTTTCCACGCAAGGATGGGGGACCCTATCTCCTCCACTCTGGGAGACTACCTTTTCTTCTGTTTCCTTCCTCTTTGCCTTTTCAACTGTTATTTTACAGCGCTTTAAAAAAATTCTGATCACTTTTATTGCTGACACAAGGAATGTAAACATCCCTTGTGACAGTGATAGGCAGTGACAGGTACTCTTTATGGAGGGGGATCTGGAATCTAAGACGCCAAACTCCTCCTCTGCACTTTAAAGTATTCAAAAGGCCAAGATCGGCAATTTTGAAGATTTTTAAAATTGGCGCTGTTGGCTGCCAAGTAAACCAGAAGTGACGTTGCTTATGGGTTTCTACAGCAGAGACCCGATCAAAGCCAAATCCGGCTTTGGTCGGGTGCCGGTGGCTCAGGTCTCCCCGAGCAGAGAGGTGGAAGGGACGTCTCCTCCTTTTAATAACAGCTGAGTGGCTGCTTAGCAGCATCGGTTGTTATTTCAAGAAAGCTGAATGTTGGCTCTAAGAAAAAAAAAAAACTGTACCGGGGTGATGCCTGCAGCTGAAGGTATCACCCTGGTACAACCACTTAAACAAAATGAAGTACAGTAGGTGCCGCCGATATTGTGTCAATCTCGCCGCTGTTAGCGGTGAGATTGACACCTGCGAGCCCCGTCGCGGGAGCCAGCGCCAAGCTCTGTCGCTCCTCCCGCTCAATGGATTCCTATGGATGCGCGGCATCTCGTGGGGATGGTGAGCGCGAGAAGCACAGCCTCGCAGCGGTGATTTCCAGCACAAACCCATTGCGCTGGAAACACAATATCGGCGGCAGGTACTGTACAGGTATGTGATTTTGCTTGAAGTGGTAAATCCAAGTGTGAGGATTTCTCTGTAGAGTACGAAAATGTAGACAGGACTTAGCTGGTAGCTAGGCCTGTTTTCATTCTGGGCTGGGAGCGGTTCAGGGTAGGGCCAAGTGACTCACAGGTAGCATCACTGTCACCTCCCTCTTTCTAGGAGGTGCTAGAAAGGAGGAGAGGTGGAGCTGCCTGGGGTATCTTGAGGAGCCTTGACCAATCCCCAACTTGGATTGGCATGGGGCAGGTCTCCTTGAAATACCCAAATACCCAGGGTCAGCCCAGATAGGGAGGAGTTGTCAAGTGTAAGAGCTGGAGTGAGTGTGGAGGCTGGCAGGACCCACAGGGAGCGCACCAGTCTGGAGGTGGTGGGTGGGCTTTGGCTCGGGTGCATCCAGGAGGAGTGAAAAGATCCTGGAAGGAGAGGCACATGAGAGCAAGGAGAGGACATCGGGAGAGAGCACTGCTAAGAGACTCCAGGGAGGACAACTGCTCGCAGGCAGGAGAGCTGGTGAGTGGAGCACAGTTGGGAGGACTGGGGAGGCACGCCTGAGAGAACTGGGAAATTGCAGTATGAGATGGGTGCAGAACCAGAAGCGTGAACTGTGGGAAGGGCAGTGGAAAGAGGTCATTGCAGCAAGGCTGGCAGGGCCTTGAGAGCCACCTGGGATTGGTAGCTGAGCAGAGGACAGTTAGCTCCTGAACCATTTCTACACCACAGGGGCCGAGGTCCCTGCCCACAAAAGGCAGTTCACTGAAGCCTAGTTAGTGTCAGGCCTAACCATGCGGTGCTAGCTAGTCTGGAGGAGTAACGGTCTACAGCAAGTGAAGTGCTCGAGGAGTGAGGGATAAGAGGTCTTAAGAGTTTGTGCTGGAGAGGAGACCAGAGTCGGGTACATACCGGAGTCCCAAACAAGTTGCACTAAATATTTCTGGGCATCCAATAATTTCCCATCCAAGTTCAATCCCCTCAAAAAAACAAAGTTTATGGACTGATTTATGAGTGTCTGAGAGAGATGCCAGGCTGGGCAGGGTGCCAGGTGAACCACAACATTCAGCAAACCCTACAGAGGTATGGCTACACAAGTGCAAACAAAACTGACTAGAGCAGTCTAGATTTAAAACAAAGAAAAGCTGGGAAGACATTTAGGTTTAAAAATTCAGGTCAACATTTATTATTTAAGCCATGTATAATGATTCCATATAATAGTAGAGGACAGTCCTTAAAGTGATCAGAAAGAGGCTACATCTTCATGCACATCACATATCGAAATTGGGAAGGGAGTCCGGTAAAATCGATGAAGATTACATCTTTGGGTTGATTGCAGTTTGTCCCAACCTTGCTGGCACACCAACACTGCTATAAGTCCAGTTGAGCAAACTGATTGAAACGTAGGCAGGAGCTAAAAAGGAGTGATATAGGGTTAGAGATGAGACATTGAGAAGCAGTCCTTAAAGCATATTTCCACTTTGGCAGCCAAATTGGGATACCACAGCTTTTTGAGAACATTGTTTAAGGAAGCGGTGGTCAACTTTTTTGACACCGGGGGCCTCAAGTGTAGCCCCCCACAGCAAAGAAATGCACATACAAGCCTAAGTTTAGCTTTGAGGGGAAAAAAAAAACAAAAACTCAAAAATGCACATTTCCTAGCAGGAAAAAGTGTTCCCTTTACTTACACCCCATGATCCTCCTAAGTTTCCTAGAAATGTCAAAACAAAGGTTAAATATTCTAGCAACTAAATAGGATGCTTACCAATTTACCAAACGTTAACAGCAATGTCTAGCCAGAGCCCAACCATCCTGCTCATTATGATCTGCAATGAGATATAGGTAACATTAAAGTGGAGTTCCACCCAAAAATGGAACTTCCACTTTTTGGATTCCCTTCCCCCCTCCGGTGTCACATTTGGCACCTTTCAGGGGGGAGGAGGGAGCAGATACCTGTCTAATACAGGTATTTGCTCCCACTTCCTGGCATAGATCACCGCGGTGATTGCGGTGACCTGCACCACTTCCGCCGCCTACCCCGTCCTCCCCCGCTGTATTCTGTGAGACACAGAATACAGCAGGGACCTGTGAGGACGCGCAGTGCGTCTCGCGCATGCGCAGTAGGGAACCAGGAAGTGAAGCCGCACGGTTTCACTTCCTTATTCCCTTACCGAGGATGGCGGCGGCAGAAGCCGAGAGCCTAAGGACGGATCGGCTTCGGCTGCCGACACCGCGGGCTCTCTGGACAGATAAGTGTCCATATATTAAAAGTCAGCAGCTGCAGTATTTGTAGCTACTGGCTTTTAATATTTTTTTTTCAGCAAACCTCCGCTTTAAGAAACACAAGGAGGATTATATGAGGCTTTAAGCCCCCCAAGTATCAACTTAAAACAAATTATCAACTAATAAGGCATTGTAAAACAGTAAAATGCTTTCATGGCTTACAAAAAAACGAATTTAAAGCATTCAGCAGTAAACATTTACATAATTTTAATATCAAATAAAATACTTAAAAAAAAAATGATGCGCATTGCATCTGAACGGTGCTCTGTTGGAACCACAAAGAGCCTGCAACCAACTGGAAATCAATAGCAATTCATTCTACGCTGCAACAGGCTGGGCAGAAATCGGCAGCGAAGGGGAATTACTGGCATTGTATACAAACGCTACAGTGCGCAACACATTTACATTTCATAGATTATTTGCATCTCATATAAACAAGACTCCTCCAGTAAAGCAGCCAATCACTATATGAATTGCCTATTAACTTTGCTCTGTTGGGACCACAAAGAGCATATGTGCAAAGGGAAATCCTTTGCAATGCATTCTACACTGCTTCTCTCCAGGGTGGGCATATGAATGAGCAGCAATGGGGAATTAATGGAATTGGTATACAAATGCTTCAATACATTTTTGCATTTCATATTGCTCCAGTAAAGGCACGATCGACTATGTGGGTTGCATACGAATGCTGCTCTGTTGGGACCACAAAGTCTGCAATCAACGGGAAATCGTTTGTAACCACATTCTACACTGCTCCAAGGTAGGCATTAATGAGCAGCAAATGGGGAATTAACAGCCTTGTGTACAAAGCTACAGTGGGCTTTGGGAGGAGGTCCTATCTATAGTCTGCTCTAGCAAAAAAAGTCAGCAAGGAATTTCTCTATGGATAAGAAATAGTTTTCATTGAAAACTTTCCAATATTTGAAATTTGCAAAGATTAAAGCTATTAATGTGTGGGAACGGCACGCGTAATACCTTTTCCCCTTAGAGCAGTGATGGGGAACCTTGGCACCCCAGATGTTTGGGAACTACATTTCCCATGATGCTCATGCACTCTGCAGTGTAGTGGAGCATCATGGGAAATATAGTTCCAAAACACCTGGGGTGCCAAGGTTCAGCATCACTGCCTTAGGGGATAAGGCATCCCAACTCCGTACCTTAAGCCTGACCCAAGAATAGGAAGCGTTGATTTTGGCCTGGCCAAAGAGCTTGTTGACTGTAATATGGTGCCCTCATACTCCAACTAAGAAAAACTAAGAACCATTCCAAGATCAACACTCCGTATTCCCAGGAAGAAAGGATGAACAGTTATAAGAGAATCAAACATTTCCCATTGTAAGCCATAATTAAGCTTCTAGACCAACTGCCAGGATGCATCGGGAGCAGCGGACAAGGAGACTGAATCAGATCTAGCCCCGGCCTTCCAGAGGAGTGGGCACTCCTCCCCCAATCCAGCAAAGACTGAGATTGACCCAGTCCCGAAGCCCGTTACTACAGAACAACCTAGCAATCAATCCAGATGCCCAACTACAGCTCCCAATAGGAATTTAAGACCATCTTGCAACAGCCGACCCTTTACTTCCAGAGAGCGGGGCCTCTCTGTAGACTTTCCCAAAAGAGACTCGGATGATGCAGTGTTACATTGCCCTACTCCATCAAAGCTCCTGAGTGCCAAAATAACCCACAACCAAGGAGCTCATCCACTGCTAGACACTTCACACATCTCTCAGACTTCAACAATTAGGAGCTATGATAAATTCATAACTCAGCTATAGACTATAGTGGTGAGAAATGTAGTAAAGCTTTGGGTCCACTTTCTTGTGAAAAAAAAAAGCTTTGGGTCCACAAAACTGAGTGGCTAAACCCAAGCAATGAGTTATGATGAAAACTTAAAGCTGGATACACACTATACAATTTTCTTTAGATTTTTTTCCCTTTAGATTTAACAAAACCATATGAGATAAAACCTTAACGTTTCAATTTGTATGCAATGAGGCAGGCCCCTTCACTACATAGTTTTGGTAAATCTAAAGGAAATCTAACAGGTGGTATATAGTGTGTATCCAGCTTAACTCAGTTGATTGAGCTGTAAATCTAAATGCTGCTCCAGTAAAAGGGCAGCAAGGAATCTATGTGAATTGCGTCTGAACGCTGCTCTGTTGGGACTACAAAGAGCATGAAACCAATGGAAAATCAATCGCAATGCATTCTACGCTGCGTCAGGCTGGGCATAAATCAGCAGTGAAGGGGAATTACTGGCCTTGTAAACCAACACTATAGTGGGCTTGATTGCCCAACATGCTATTTGCAGTTCATAGAAACAAAACATGGCCCCAGTAAAGTAGCCAATGGCTATATGCATTGCCTATGAACTCTGCTCTGTTAAGACCACAAAGAGCATATGCGCAAGGGAAAATCATTTGCAAAGCATTCTACACTGCTCCAAGGTGGGCATATGAATGAGCAGCAAAGGGTAATTAATGGCATTGTATACAAACAATGCTCAAGTGTGCTTCAATATGCAACACATCATTTGCATTTCATATCATCGCTCTAGTAAAGGAACGATTTCACTATGAGGGTTGCATACGAATGCTGCTCTGTTGGGACTACAAAGAGCCTGCAACCAACGGGAAATCAATCGCAATGCATTCTACGCAAAGCTGGGCATAAATCAGCAGCGAAGGGGAATTACTGGCATTGTATACAAAACACTACAGATGTACACCGAGTTGCATCACCACACCCGCCGGGCATCGTACCTATTAATTTAATGAGGATTATACCCAGTCCAAATGACCTAACTAGCTTCCTGATAATACTCAATACACAGGCACTCGCAGACCTACATGCACTCGCAGACTACACAGGTCCTTTGACCCCTGTTATAACCTGTTTTCAACTCTGTTTTTTAACTCACTTAGTCCAGTTCCACTTGGTCTAAGTTCCAGCAAGCAAAAAGGTGGCAAGCTCAAAGATGAGCAGGCTCAAAATGAGTTCTACAGAAAGTTTCTTCCAACCAGCAAGTCTGGCAGTGAAGGGGAATTACTGGCATTGTATACAAACAATTCTACAGTGGGCTTGATTGCGCAACACATCCTTTGCAATTCATATAATGAAAACAGAGCGCCAGTAAAGCAGCCAATCACTATATGCATTGCCTATGAACTCTGCTCTGTTGGGACCAGAAAGAGCATATGCGCAAGGGGAAATCATTTGCAATGCATTCTACACTGCTCCAGGGTGGGCATATGAATGAGCAGCAAAGGGGAATTAATGGCATTGTATAAAAACAATGCTCAAGTGGGCTTCAGTACGCAACACATTTGCATTTCATATCATCGCTCTAGAAAAGGAACAATTCACTATGTGGGTTGCATTCGAATGCTGCCCTGTTGAGACCACAAAGCCTGCAATCAATGGTAAATCATTTGCAACCACATTCTACAATGCTCCAAGGTGGACATTAATGAGCAGCAAATGGGGAATTACCAGCTTTGTATACAAAGCTACAGTGGGCTTTGGGAGGGGGTCCTTTCTAAATTCTGCTCTAGCAATAACAAGGCAGTTTGGCATTTCTATGAATGAGGAATAGTTTTCGTTGAAAACTTATTCCAATAAACTAAATTTGGGAAGATTAAACCTATTATTGTGTGCGAACGGCATGTGTCATACCTTTTCCCCTTAGGGTATACGGCATCCTGACTCCATACCTTAAGCCTGACCCAAGAATAGGGAGCGTTGATTTTGGCCTGGCCGAAGAGTTTGTTGACTGTAATATGGTGTCCTCATACCCCAACCAAGAAAATATGAAAAACCATTCCAAGATCAACACTCTGTATTCCCAGGAATAAAGGATGAACAGTTATAAGAGAATCCGCCATTCCCATTGTAAAGCATAATTAAGCTTCTAGACCAACTGCCAGGATGCACCAGGAGCAGCGGACAAGGAGACTGAATCAGATC
Organism: Lithobates septentrionalis; assembly: GCA_037952835.1. NCBI lineage: Eukaryota > Metazoa > Chordata > Amphibia > Anura > Ranidae > Lithobates > Lithobates septentrionalis. Next base: position 711,361 of record JBBDGP010002348.1, on the reverse strand, counting down.
TAGCCCCGGCCTTCTCGGAGGAGTGGGCACTTCTCCCCCAATCCAGCAAGGACTGAGATTGACCCAGTCCCTAAACCCACTACTACAGAACAGCCTGGCAACCAGTCCAGATGCCCAACTACAGCTCAAAATAAGAATTTAAGACTGACTTGCAACAGCTGACCCTTTACTTCCAAAGAGCAGGGGCTCCCTGTAGACTTTCCCAAGAGGGATCAGAGGGACATCGCTGCTCAGCCCTGCAGAAACAAACTCCTTGAAACCGGTGAGCACTCCTTCAGGGTAAGCACAAGATGCGAGTAAATGAGGCAGAGACTCGGATGAAGCAGTGTTGCATTGCCCTGCCCTGCTCCATTAAAGCTCCTGAACGCCACAATAACCCACAACCAAGGAGCAAGAGACTTCAGACTGAACAAGAACATCTCGGACCCCAAAACTTAAGAGTCATGATAAAATTCATAACTCAGCTATAGATTATAGTGGTAAAATATGTAGTAAAGCTTTGGGTCCACAAGCAGCAAGTTATGATAAAAGCTCACAACTCTGCTATAGACCATCTCCTTCCTAACAAAAAACTAAGTACGTCCATTTTTGGGTCCACAAAATTTAGTGGCTAAACCCAAGCAATGAGTTATGATGAAAACTCATAACTCAGACAGATGATTGAGCAATAGATTCTCTCTCTCCTTCCCTAACCCAGCATAACCAAGTACATTCATTTTTGGGTTCACAAAATTGTGTGGCCAACCCAAGCCATGGTACCCACCATATGCTAGCACTGCAGAAGCAGAAAAGGGATACCATCTTGCTTTGAGTGTTCATGCCTTCCCATCTTGCTTTGATTGTTCATGCCTTCCCACTAGCCATGGAAAAGAAAATTTACAATGGAGTCATAATGGATAGTAAATAATAAATGTAGCGCTATGTGTAAAATTATAAATATAAAGTGCAAATCTCTAAAATAAATAAATCCTACATATAAATGAATAGTCCATAAAATGAAAAAATGAAGAAATAAAACATGAAAAACTCTTCTTGTGATCAGTGTATCCACACAATTCCACCACAGTGATTGTTCGTCCTCAAAAGGAGTGCACACCACCACCAGTAAAAATGTGCGCTCACCTCCCAGATGAGTCAAAACTCATATGCGGATCTCCCCACGTGCTCTTTGCGGGAGATCCGCATATGAGTTTTGACTCATCTGGGAGGTGAGCGCGCATTTTTACTGGTGGTGGTGTGCATTTCTTTTGAGGACGAACAATCACTGTGGTGGAATTGTGTGGATACACTGATTACAAGAAGAGTTTTTCATGTTTTATTTCTTCATTTTTTCATTTTATGGACTATTCATTTATATGTAGGATTTATTTATTTTAGAGATTTGCACTTTATATTTATAATTTTACACATAGTGCTACATTTATTATTTACTATCCATTTTGAAATTAGTGTGGTGTACCACTTGGAATGTTTAGCAGCTGTGCACGTTTATTATTAGGTTATCTTATTTAAACATCACAATATTTTTTACTTGTGGTGCTGATTGTTTCATCTTATAATTTACAATGGAGTCATGCCTACGTATTCAGAGATATGTATTCAGAGACTTTTCACTGTGAACCTAAAATGCTTGCTGAATGGTTGTTATGGTTAAACCTGGCTTCAATGTGTTCCGGGGTCACTTACCCCTGAATCTCTAAAGCTGTCTATGCATGAGTCAGTTTTTACGTTCAACCGGCGGATTAAATGGAAAAAAAAATTAAAGGATCAGATTCCTCCATCCACACCCTATGTGGATGCGGGAACCCTCCCGCTCTCATTTTATTTTGACAGCGGGGAGACTCCCTTGCTGTGAGGCTGGGTTCACACAATGCGATGCGAGAACCAGCGTGATTCCTGTGCGGGCTTCCCGCATCGCATGTCTCTCACAGGCAGTTCACACTGCCCTCTGTGAACCGTTGTGGGTGTCAATACAAAGTTAATGACACCCCCAGATCGGTTTTGCAGTGCGCACTGTGAAATAATGCAGGAATCACCCATCCGATCCAATTCCAGTACCAAAAAAGGGTCCTGCACCATTTTGGTCCGAATGCGATGCAAATTCAGCCATACAATCTGTATGGTTGAAATTGGCATGGCACAGATATTGAATGTTATCTGCACAGCAACGCGGTACGAATCACATGGGGCTAAGTCCACGCCCCACACTATATAAGGCTGCTTACATGGCGGCTGTATGTAGTATATATCTATAGATAGATATATACGTTGCAGGCAGTGTACAGTATATAATAGATTTTAGTCAGTGTACAGCATATAACACAGTGCAGTAGGTGTATAGTATATAAGTGCAGGCATTGTACAGTATATAATACAGTGCAGAGTATATAGTGCAGTGCAGAGTATATAATACAGTGTATTGAAGTGGTTAAGGGGAACCCTATGACAGATTAAGAAAAAAACAACCTTTGGGTCTGGTATAGATTTTAAGGGGAACTCCACGCCAAAATGTAAAAAACACAGCGTGGGGTCTCCCACAAAAACCATACCAGACCCTTATCTGAGCAAGCAACCTGGCAGGAAAGGCGGGGGGACGGACGAGCATAACAGACTGCTTGCCTTCAACATGGGGAAGGTGCTTTGTGGTCCCCCCCCCACCATTGGTCATCGGGGTCTTCATCAGTATCTGAAAGTCCCTTTAACAAGGGGGCCCCCAGATCCCACCCCCTCTATGTGAATGAGTATCAGGTACATTGTACCCCTACCCAGTGGTGTATTTAGGTTTTGTACTGTCCTAGGCCTGACTAAATTCATGCACCCCCCTAATTTAAATACGACCCACCACTTCCTGCCGAGGCCACACCCCTTCCTGTTTAAGACCCACCCTATCATCTGTAAACCACACCCCTTCCTCTTTAGGCTCATTTGGCACCTTTCAGGGGGACAGGTACCATTCCCCACTCCCGGGAAACTGCGCTGCCCCCCTCTGAATTTCGACCCCCCTCCTCCTTCCTCCATTGGGCCATTCAGAAAGTGCAACGCGCTTCGCACACGTGCAGTAGTGAACTGTCCGATTTCCCTTACCATGAATGATGGTGGCAAAACCCGAGAGCCAATCCAAAAATCATCTGAGGTGTCGACATCGCGGTCCTAATATTAAAAGTCAGCAGCTACAGTATTTGTAGCTGCTGAGTTTTAATGTTTTCACGGGGTAGGGGCGGGACTCCTCTTTAATGAGTTTGCATTGATTTCAGCATTGATGGAGCACTTTATTGCAATATCATGATCTGCATATTAATGCACTTTCAGTAAATGTGGACTGTTTAATGGGTTTGCATTGATTTTAGCATGCATGGAGCACTTTGCACATGGCAGTGGCAGTTGGTGCTCAAATTTTTTTTTTGGGGGGGGGCGCAAACAAACTAAAAAAGTCAGAAAAAAAGACATCAACTGCAGGCTCACTGTGCCCATCAATTGCAGCCTCACTGTGCCCCATCAAACGCAGCCACTGTTTCATCAAATGCAGCCACTGTGCCCATCAATTGTAGCCAGCCACTGTGCCAGCAAACGCAGCCACTGTGCCCACCAAATGCAGCCACTTTGCCCATCAAATGCTGCCACTGTGCCCATCAATTGTAGCCACTGTGACCATCAATTGTAGCCACTGTGCCCACCAAATGCAGCCACTGTGCCCACCAAACGCAGCCACTGTGCCCATCAATTGTAGCCACTGTGCCATTAAATGCGGCCACTGTGCCCATCAAACGGAGCCACTGTGTCCATCAACTGCAGCCACTGTGCCCTCAAACATAGCCACTGTGCCCATCAATTGCAGCCAGTGTGCCCATCAATTGCAACCACTGTGCCCATCAAACGCAGCCACTGCCCTCAAATGTTGCCACTGTGCCATCAAACGCAGCCACTGTGCCTATTAAATGCTGCCACTGTGCCCATCAATTGTAGCCACTGTGCCCACCAAACGCAGCCACTGTGCCCACTTAACGCAGCCACTGTGCCCACCAAACGCAGCCACTGTGCCCACCAAACGCAGCCACTGTGCCCATCAACTGCAGCCACTGTGCCCATCAATTGTAGCCACTGTGCCCATCAACTGCAGCCACTGTGCCCCATCAATTGCAGCCACTGTGCCCATCAATTGCAGCCACTGTGCCCATCAAACGCAGCCACTGCCCTCAAATGCTGCCACTGTGCCATCAAACGCAGTCACTGTGTTATCAAACGCAGCCACTGTGCCCCATCAAATGCAGCCACTGCCCTCAAACGCAGCCACTGTGCCATCAAACGCAGTCACTGTGCCCTCAAACGCAGCCACTGTGCCCATCAAATGCTGCCACTGTGCCCATCAATTGTAACCACTGTGCCCTCAAACGCAGCCACTGTGCCCATTAAATGCTGCCACTGTGCCCATCAATTGTAGCCAATGTGCCCATCAATTGTAGCCACTGTGCCCACCAAACGCAGCCACTCTGCCCACCAAACGCAGCCACTGTGCCCATCAATTGTAGCCACTGTGCCCATCAATTGTAGCCACTGTGCCCATCAACTGCAGCCACTGTGCCCTCAAACACAGCCACTGTGCCCATCAATTGCAGCCACTGTGCCCATCAATTGCAGCCACTGTGCCATCAAACGCAGTCACTGTGCCCTCACACGCAGCCACTGTGCCCATCAAATGCTGGCACTGTGCCCATCAATTGTAGCCACTGTGCCCTCAAACGCAGCCACTGTGCCCTCAAACGCAGCCACTGTGCCCATCAAATGCTGCCACTGTGCCCATCAATTGCAGCCACTGTGCCCTCAAACGCAGCCACTGTACCAATCAATTGCTGCCACTGTGCTCATCAATTGCAGCCACTGTGCCCATCAATTGTAGCAACTGTGCCCTGAAATGCAGCCACTGTGCCCATTAATTGTAGCCACTGTGCCCTCAAATGCAGCCACTGTGCCCATCAATTGTAGCCACTGTGCCCATCAGTTGTAGCCACTGTGCCATCAAACGCAGCCACTGTGCCCATCAAATGCTGCCACTGTGCCCATCAATTGTAGCCACTGTGCTATCAAATGCCAACACTGTGCCCATAACACTGATATAATTTATTAAATAATTTTACCTGCTGTCCTGGGGGTTTTTCTCGTGCTCCTCTCTCTTTCCTTCTGACATCACTGCCAGACCCCGCCCCAGTGCCGAGAAGCACAATTAAGGAAAGCAGTGCGGAAGAGGGTAGGCGGAGCATAAGACTCCACCACCGTCAGTCACCGGCCGCTTATGGGGGCGTGAGTCACACGCCACCCCCCCCCCCCCCGCATGAGTAAAAGTCCCCGCACTCATCTTCCCGATTCTCTGCTCCCACCCCCGCACACATGCAGTCCACGGCGGCCGCCTTGCTGTAGCGGCGCCGCTGTGTATAGGCGTGATTGGCAGAGGGTGGAGGGACATGACACGCCCCTCCACCCTCTGCCAAGCACACCCACACACAGTGGCGCTGCCACAGCAAGGTGGTCGCCGTGGGCCGCATGTGTTCGGGGGCGGCCGCGGGAGCCGGGAACCGGTGGGCAGACTTTCTCTCATGCGGGGGTCTGGCTTATTTTTGCCGCCCCCCGCAAAGTGCCACCCTAGGCCTAGGCCTTGTTGGCCTAAGCCAAAACACAGCCCTGCCCCTACCCATTCACCAAAAAAAAAAAAGTGTCAAAAAGTAAAAACCACAACAGAAAGTTTTTGCCAATTTCTTTATTAAAAAAGAAAAAATGTGTCCCGTGATGTCCATCCATTTTCAATCACGCCATCTGATGGACCCAAAAAATAAAAAAAAATAAAAAAGCTCTGCCTCGATGGGAGACTCCCGGCGACTTCTGTCTCTTGGCTGTGACAGCTGTTATATAGGCAAGAGCGGGGCTATGACACTCACTGCATATAGGGGGGCCCTGACATCACTTAAGGGCCACATATAATATCCAGTGAATATAATGCTACAGAGATTGCAGACATACAGGAGATGGTCAGAGACTACAGACATAGTACAGGAATTGGAAAGAGACTGTGGACATGATAAAGGAGATGGTGAGAGACTGCGGACATGATAGAGGAGATGGTCAGAGACTGCAGACATGATACAAGAGATGGTCAGAGACTGCAGACATGATACAGGGGATGGTCAAAGACTACAGACATGATACAGGGGATGGCCAAAGACTGCATACATTTCATAGGAGATGGTCAGAGACTGCAGACATGATACAGGAGATGGTCAGAGACTGCAGACATACTACAGGAGATGGTCAGAGACTGCAGAGATGGTACAGGAGATGGTAAGAGACTGCAGACATGGTAGAGGAGATGGTCAGAGACTGCAGATTCACAACAAAGTGCCCCTTCACAACACAGTGCCCCTTATAGTGCCCCATCACAACACAGTGCCTTTTCACAACACAGTGGACCTTAACAACAAAGTGCCCCTAATAGTGCCTCTTCACAACACAGTGCCCCTAACAGTTCCTCTTCCCAACACAATGCCCCTTACCAGTGCCTCTTCACAACACAGTGCCCCTAACAGTGCCTCTTCACAACACAGTGTCCCTAACAGTGCCTCTTCCCAGCACAGTGCCCCTAACAGTGCCTCTTCACAACACAGTGCCCCTAACAGTGCCTCTTCCCAACACAGTGCCCCTAACAGTGCCTCTTCACAACACAGTGCCCCTAACAGTGCCTCCTCCCAACACAGTGCCCCTAACAGTGCCTCTTCACAACACAGTGCCCCTAACAGTGCCTCTTCACAACACAGTGCCCCTAATAGTGCCTCTTCCCAACACAGTGCCCCTTACCAGTGCCTCTTCATAACACAGTGCCCCTAACAGTGCCTCTTCACAGCACAGTGCCCCTAAGAGTGCCTCTTCACAACACAGTGCCCCTAACAGTGCCTCTTCCCAACATAGTGCCCCTAACAGTTCCTCTTCCCAACACAGTGCCCCTAACAGTTCCTCTTCACAACACAGTGCACCTTACCAGTGTCTCTTCACAACACAGTGCCCCTAACAGTGCCTCTTCCCAACATAATGCCCCTAACAGTTCCTCTTCCCAACACAGTGCCCCTTACCAGTACCTCTTCATAACACAATGCCCCTTAACAGTGGCTCTTCACAACACAGTGCCCCTAACAGTTCCTCTTCACAACACAGTGCCCCTTACCAGTACCTCTTCATAACACAATGCCCCTTAACAGTGGCTCTTCACAACACAGTACCCCTAACAGTGCCTCTTCACAACACAGTGCCCCTAACAGTGCCTCTTCACAACACAGTGCCCCTAACAGTACCTCTTCACAACACAGTACCCCTAATAGTGCCTCTTTATAACACAATGCCTCTTCACAACGCAGTGCCCCAAACAGTGCCTCTTCACAACATGGTGCCCCTACTGCGGACATGGTAAAGGAGACGGTCAGAGAGGGTGTGGACATGGTACAGAAGACGGTCAGAGAGGTTGCGGACATGGTACAGAAGACGATCAGAGAGGGTGCGGACATGGTACAGAAGACGGTCAGAGAGGGTGCGGACATGGTACAGAAGACGGTCAGAGAGGGTGTGGACATGGTAGAAGACAGTCAGAGAGGGTGTAGACATGGTACAGAAGAAGGTCAGAGAGGGTGCAGACATGGTACAGAAGACAGTCAGAGTGTGCGGACATGGTACAGAAGATGGTCAGAAAGAAGCAGACATTGTACAGAAGATGGTCAGAGTGTGCGGACATGGTACAGAAGACGATCAAAGAGGGTGCGGATATGGTACAGATGTTATAAAGGGGTACTGTGATGTGTAAAGGGGCACTGTGATGTGTTAAGGGGCACTGCAATGTGAAGGGGAAATGAGGGCACTGTGGGACTGCTATAAAGGGTGGACTTTGATGTACAGGGGGACTGTGGACACTGATGTAAAGAGAGGACTGGTGTAAGGGGCACTGCCATAAAAAGGGGGGCTGTGATGTGCAGGGGACTAGAATGTGAAAGTTAGGCTGAAGACAATAATGTACAGGGGGGGCCGTCATGTGTTATAGCACTAACATGAGATTCGGACCTCAGCCAGAAGGAAAGTTTACTGACCGGATCTCTGGTCATTTTAATTCAAGACCCCTGTCATAGTTGATTGTAAATCCAAAGGGGATTGAACAATCAGATTGTATATGGTCAACCTTATGCCAGTTACCAATGCCATTGAAGCCAATCCTGGCACAGCTAGAAGCACCAGTAGAACCTTTAGCATTCAGTGTTTCCGGATGTGTCTCTGATAACTGCGCCTCCCGCCATTCATTTACTCTGACTGCACCGTTACTAGAGGGCCCGTGCAGTTCTGAATGGATGCACTAGCAGTGTACCAGTCTGAAACCACAGTGAGCTGCGGGAAGATGTAACGTACCAATGAATTTAGGATACTGAAGATTCTTTTGGTGCTTCTATATAAAAGAGTGAAGGTCGGCTACAAAATTAGCGAATTTTGTAAATGGTGTGCCAGTATACTATAAGGTGCAAGAAAATTATTTTTGATAATATGCACACAACCATAACATAAGATCCTAAGCTGACCATACATGAATCGAAAAGCATCCGGTTCACCAGGGACGAGCTGAATTCAATCCATGTGTGGCCACTGTGGTTGAACAAAAAGTCAATCTACCAATCGACTTCTGTTCAACCGGCCTGTCCGTATATTTTCTTTTGATTAGCACCACAGGCAATAGGTTGCAGTACTGATCTCTGTATTCTGACGGTCAGAATACAATGACACATCAGGAAGGATTCTCGCATCCTCATCGCATGTATGGGTAGGGGAATCAGGTCAGGTTTTTTTGTATGCTGACATCTAGTGGTGGTTTAGGGCCACTACAACTTGTCTACTTTTGTGGTCCTCCGTCCTCCACTCATGTTTAATGCTAGTTAGTTCAGTCCTAGCTAGACCCTCTCTGCTTTTTTGCCTTGTTCCCTCTTTGCAGAGACTGGGCTTAGGAAAGTCATTAGTGAAAAGAAACAAAGGAACTGCGCTCTTGTATTATAAATTACATATCACCATAGTGAATAAAAAAATAAACACATCTTCATTTAAATTATAACAGATACATAAAAATTCAGACTTGAAATGATGTTTTTTTCTTACTGTACCTTAATGCATTCAAATTTTACAATGTTATATGATATTCTTATGTTCACTCAATAAAAATGTATGAAACAAAAAAAAAAACGTGAAGTCTATGTATAAATCCCACATGTGAATAACGTTCTCAGTGAGTATAGAAAAGGTTCCTCTCCACCCGCATGCAGACACTATGCACTCACCAGACTCAATTGACCCCTATTACAGGGAGTCAAATTAGGCATATGGGAAAATCCAATATGTCATACATGAGGTCACAGGAATGAATTCAAACCGCTGCTGTCATCCATCCAATATTTATATTGATAACATATTCAAAAATCCAGTGTTGCTATATAGAGAGGGAAGAACACTCTCATGGTGCAGTATTTCAAATCATTTATTTAAAAAAGAAGATGGTATTGCACTTACATCATAGAAGACAGGGATCAGCATGTATTGTGCAGGAATTGCCACCTGACCACCTGACCGGAAATTACGTATCTCAAACACCACCCAACACGTTTCGTCAGCCTACGTCTGACTTCTTCAGGAAAGTCATTGTCTTCTTGCACTTTAAAAACTGCGAAAAAAACATCCTCTGTACTGCAATTTTCTTAAGTAAAATTGCATTGGGTTCAACTTCTGTGGTTTACTAAAGAGTTAAGCCGGTCACCCATAGAGACACAACTGGGGTGCACAGAGAACGTATAGGCCCAATCAACCTTTGATGGACAAATTGGTTCCCAAGAATATTTAAAAGCAACTCCAGTTTGGCAGCGGGATGTTCCCCTTGCCTGAGCGACCAGCCTCTGTGTGATGACATAGAAGGACATTTGGTATAACATACAAGAGGGTATCTTATATATACAAGTGATATAATATCCCTGAAGAAGATAAATGAATGTAACAAATTTGAAATGCATTGTCTTTTCATGGACTAACTAAAATTATAAAGTATATGGCTGTATAGTAGGAACCAGGCTGGAAGTACCACTTTAATGCAAAGGTATATTATTTATAAGATAACATTATGGAGGCTTGCCCTTGTTCGTTTGTCCTGCATGGTCCCAATGGATGGTGAGTGGGGAAGACCTTACAGAGGAGAGAGGAGGAATCTTCAATACCTGCTGAGGATCCATGCTTGTATTATTGACCATGGATATATATATTATTTTTGAGAAACATCTAGATTATATATTTTATGTAGGGGGAGGTGTACTGTAGTACACTCCAAATTTCACATTTATTACCAGCACCACCTACTGTTTACCCTTGTATTCAATATCTTATTTTATTTTTTTGGGTGGAGGTAGTTGTGCACATTCTGAGGAGAACACCCCCAAGAGAGGGAGGTGTTTTATAGTTCATTGTGTACATTTTTCTTTGGTCCTTAACCATTTCAGCCCCAAAAGGATTTACCTACTTCCTGACCAGGCCATTTTTTGCGATACGGCATTGTATTGCTTTAACTGACAAGTGCACGGTCGTGCGACATTGTACCCAAACTAAATTGATGTCCTTTTTTTCCCACAAATAGAGCTTTTTTTGGGGGGTACCTCTGCATTTTTTTATTTTTTTTGCGCTATAAACAAAAAAAGAGCGACAATTTTGAAAATTAACATTATTTTTTTCATTTTTACCATAAATATCCAAAAAAAAATTTTAAAAAAAAATTCTTCTTCCTGTATTCTACAAATTTTTTGTAAAAAAAAAAAAATTTGCAATAAGCGTATATTGATTGGTTTGTGCAAAAGTTATAGTGAATACAAAATAGGGGATAGATTTATAGCATTTTTATTATTACATTTTTTTTTTACTAGTAATGGCGGTGATCAGCGATTTATTTTTATTTTTTTGCGGGACTGTGACATCACAATGGACAGATCGGAAACTTTTGACACTTTTTTGGGACCAGTGACATTTATACAGCGTTCAGAGCTAAGAATAGCCACTTATTACTGTATAAATGGCACAGGCAGGGAAGGGGTTAACACTAGATGGCGATCAAGGGGTTAAGTGTGTCCTAGAGAGGTGTTTCTATTTGTCGGGGGGGGGGGGGGAGATTGACTGGAAGTACAGAGAGATGGTTGTTCCTGATCACTAGGAATAGCAGATCTCTCTCTACTTCCCAGACAGAACGGGGATCTGTCTGTTAACATTGACAGATCCCCATTCTGGCTCACTGTGGAGCGATCATGGGTTGCCGGTAGACATCATGGCCACGCGCATCGGCTCCAGCGTCATGCCGCGGGCGCCCTATAGCTCTTAAAGCAGCCGACGTACACCTACGGCAGTTTGCGCAGCCGTGCCAACCTGCTTCAGTATAATGACGGCGGCTGGTTGGCAAGCGGTTAAAAGAGAAGTTTGGGATTTTTATTCTTCCAATCATACTTACCTAGGTGGATGCAGCATCGGTCTGATGCTACATCTGTCTCTGTCGAATCTAACAATCACAATTGAGTGATCGAACACTGATGATCGCTCGGTTCTCACAGCTTCCCGAGCAGAGAGCTGCTGACTGTCAGTCACTGCTCTCTGCTCTGTCTCCCCCTGTGGAGGGGTGGGAGCCGCTGGCTCAGACTCTCAGTGGCTCGCTGAGAGGCTGAGCTGGGTGCCAGTCCAGGCATATGGGAGGATCTCCACTTCATTGTCGTGATCTTGCCTGAGCCTGGACTGGCTCTGTGATGTCAGCCAACAGCGGGCTTCAGCCTGCTGTCTGCTGAAAACGGGCCACAGGAGTGCAGAACGTTCTGCACTCCTGTGATCCATAGGAGAGGTACAGCCATAATACATACACTTACCATTTATATTGAATATGGATTTAGAATTTTTGTCAAAACATCCAGATTATATACCTCATCTAGGGGGAGGTGCACTGTAGTCACCTAATCTTTTTACTTTAACACTAACAGTGCCATACCAACTCTTAACCTATGTAATATTCTACTTTTTGTAGGTCCATTTGGTCCAGGCAGCTGTACACATTCATCCATTCTATAGTGCAGAATTAATCTCACCATATTGTTTATAAGGATGATACCGTGAAACAAACTTTCTTTTGTAACAATGGATTTTACTGATGGGTGTGCTTTTAAGGATTGTAATCAAATTCATTTTTTAATAATAAAATTTATTAAAAGTCTTTTGGTTGCCCTTAAAGTCCCATTAAAGCATTGGTGCTCAACCTGTGGCCCTCCAGCTGTTGCGGAACTACAAGTCCCATGAGGCATTGCAAGGCTGACAGTTACAGGCATGACTTTCAAAGGCACTTGTTGTTCCGCAAAAGCTAGAGGGTCACAGGTTGAGCACCCATGCATTAGAGGAATATAGTACAGGCAAGACCCACTTTTCAGTACACAATGGGACCAGAGAATATATGTAAAACGAAAATGTACTTCCACTTCTCAATGCATGTACTGCATTGCAATAGCAATTTACAGACCTAACTGATTACCTAGGCAAGCTGGCCGACAACAAAATCGGATATGTTGTAGTCCTGAGTCCCCCCTCGGTGCTCCCCAAGTTTGGTGTCCCTGTTACTTATGATTCAGGAGCAGTGCCATGTCAAGCTGATCAAGAATTCCTGTAGAAGTCAATGTTAAATGTTAAAAACCGGGAGCAGTGCCATGTCAAGCTAAACAAGATATCCCATAGACACCAATGGTAAAAACCGGGAGCAGTGCCATGTCAAGCTGATCAAGAATTCCTGTAGACGCCAATGTTAAATGTTAAAAACTGGGAGCAGTGCCATGTCAAGCTGACCAAGATATCCCGTAGACGCCAATGTTAAAAACTGGGAGCAGTGCCCTGTCAGGCTAAACAAGATATCCCATAGACACCAATGGTAAAAACCGGGAGCAGTGCCATGTCAAGCTGATCAAGAATTCCTGTAGACGCCAATGTTAAATGTTAAAAACTGGGAGCAGTGCCATGTCAAGCTGACCAAGATATCCCGTAGAAGCCAATGTTAAAAACTGGGAGCAGTGCCCTGTCAAGCTGATGAAGATATCCATAGACGCCAATGTTAAAAACCGGGAGCAGTGCCATGTCAAGCTGATCAAGAATTCCTGTAGATGCCAATGTTAAATGTTAAAAACTGGGAGCAGTGCCATGTCAAGCTGACCAAGATATCCCGTAGAAGCCACTGTTAAAAAAAAACTGGGAGCATTGCCCTGTCAAGCTGACGAAGATATCTATAGACGCCAATGTTAAAAACCAGGAGCAGTGCCATGTCAAGCTGATCAAGAATTCCTGTAGATGCCAATGTTAAATGTTAAAAACTGGGAGCAGTGTCAAGTCAAGCTGAGCAAGATATCCCGTAGACGCCAATGTTAAAAACCGGGAGCAGTGCCATGTCAAGCTGACCAAGATATACATAGAGACGCCAATGTTAAAAACCGGGAGCAGTGCCATGTCAAGCTGACCAAGATATCCCGTAGACGCCAATGTTAAAAACCGGGAGCAGTGCCATGTCAAGCTGACCAAGATATTCCATAGACGCCAATGGTAAAAACCGGGAGCAGTGTCATGTCAAGCTGATGAAGAATTCCTGTAGATGTCAATGTTAAATGTTAAAAACTGGGAGCAGTGCCATGTCAAGGTGACCAAGATATCCCGTAGACGCCAATGTTAAAAACCGGGAGCAGTGCCCTGTCAAACTGACGAAGATATCCATAGACGCCAATGTTAAAAACCGGGAGCAGTGCCATGTCAAGCTGATGAAGAATTCCTGTAGATGTTAATGTTAAATGTTAAAAACTGGGAGCAGTGCCATGTCAAGCTGAGGAAGATATCCCGTAGACGCCAATGTTAAAAACCGGGAGCAGTGCCATGTCAAGCTGACCAAGATATACATAGAGACGCCAATGATAAAAACCGGGAGCAGTGCCATGTCAAGCTGATCAAGAATTCCTGTAGACGCCAATGGTAAATGTTAAAAACTGGGAGCAGTGCCATGTCAAGCTGACCAAGATATCCCGTAGACGCTAATGTTAAAAACCGGGAGCAGTGCCATGTCAAGCTGACCAAGATATCCATAGACACCAATGTTAAAAACAGGGAGCAGTGCCATGTCAAGCTGATCAAGATATAGACGCCAATGTGTCTGTGCTCACGAGTGTATGTAAAGTGAGGGTACGGAAAGTGAGGGTATGGAAAGTGAGGGTTCGTAAAACGGGGTATGCATGTATGTGTGTAGTATATTTAAAATTTCTGTGATCATCCGCTCAATCTAGTGGCCATAATGTGGTATTTTCCTGGAATACCTCAGACAGCAATATATTGCATTATGGCCACTAGATGAAGCCGACGATCATAGGAAATAAACATATTGGACACATTATGGGGATTATTCGTGACGGTTGTGTGAATGTAAAAGGTATTCGCATAGCGTATTTTTTTATAAATAGACACCTACGTGTGCACAGGAAGGAGAGAGAGGTAAGGGTGAGCATCATTGTTGTGGCACAGACTTTGCAGAATTGTTATCTCTGTTGTAACCCCTTCTTATGCTCTGCAACCATATGGCCCAGTAGGGGTGGCTAGGTCATAAGAGTGCGTACATTGGCGAGCAAATCTTTTGCCAGGTAATGCAGTGCTATGTACAGTATGTGCTTCAGTTGTATATTTAGCTACACTGACCCCGATACATTCACCGACTTTTAATAAATTCCCTTATATTGCTTCCTCTTCAACCTTGGTCGTTTCTTTGTGGCGGCTAGGGATGAGCTTCGTGTTCGAGTCGAACCCATGTTCGACTCGAACATCGGCTGTTCGACCGTCCGTCGAATTGCGAACGTTATGGGCCGTTCGCGCCAAATTTGTGTGGCGCGTCACGGCCCATAATTCACTGCGGCATCGCAGTGCATTGCTGGCTGATGATTGGCCAAGCATGCACTATGACCCGCATGCTTGGCCAATCACAGCGCCGTCAGTAGAGAGAGCTGTAATTGGCCAAAGC
Source organism: Lithobates septentrionalis (assembly GCA_037952835.1). Taxonomy (NCBI): domain Eukaryota; kingdom Metazoa; phylum Chordata; class Amphibia; order Anura; family Ranidae; genus Lithobates; species Lithobates septentrionalis. Next base: position 696,261 of record JBBDGP010002348.1, on the reverse strand, counting down.
CAGGGTGGCTTTGGCCAATTATGGCTCAGGGGATTTAGTACACGCCCCACACTATATAAGGCCGCCTGCACGGCGGCCCTGTGTAGTGTGTTCCGGTGTGCTGATAGAGAGAGAGACAGACAGTGTCATTTGATTTGAGTTAGATAGATTAGGCTAGATCTGTTCCTGCTATTTACATTTAGTGCAGTGCGTCCTGCTCACAGTGTTCAGCTAGATCCGTTCCTGCTATTTACATTTAGTGCAGTCAGTGCGTCCTGCTCACAGTGTTCAGCTAGATCCGTTCCTGCTATTTACATTTAGTGCAGTGCGTCCTGCTCACAGTGTTCAGCTAGATCCGTTCCTGCTATTTACATTTAGTGCAGTGCGTCCTGCTCACAGTGTTCAGCTAGATCTGTTCCTGCTATTTACATTTAGTGCAGTGCGTCCTGCTCACAGTGTTCAGCTAGATCTGTTCCTGCTATTTTACATTTAGTGCAGTGCGTCCTGCTCACAGTGTTCAGCTAGATCCGTTCCTGCTATTTACATTTAGTGCAGTCAGTGCGTCCTGCTCACAGTGTTCAGCTAGATCCGTTCCTGCTATTTACATTTAGTGCAGTGCGTCCTGCTCACAGTGTTCAGCTAGATCTGTTCCTGCTATTTACATTTAGTGCAGTGCGTCCTGCTCACAGTGTTCAGCTAGATCTGTTCCTGCTATTTACATTTAGTGCAGTGCGTCCTGCTCACAGTGTTCAGCTAGATCCGTTCCTGCTATTTACATTTAGTGCAGTGCGTCCTGCTCACAGTGTTCAGCTAGATCTGTTCCTGCTATTTACATTTAGTGCAGTCAGTGCGTCCTGCTCACAGTGTTCAGCTAGATCCGTTCCTGCTATTTACATTTAGTGCAGTGCGTCCTGCTCACAGTGTTCAGCTAGATCTGTTCCTGCTATTTACATTTAGTGCAGTACGTCCTGCTCACAGTGTTCAGCTAGATCTGTTCCTGCTATTTACATTTAGTGCAGTGCGTCCTGCTCACAGTGTTCAGCTAGATCCGTTCCTGCTATTTACATTTAGTGCAGTGCGTCCTGCTCACAGTGTTCAGCTAGATCTGTTCCTGCTATTTACATTTAGTGCAGTGCGTCCTGCTCACAGTGTTCAGCTAGATCTGTTCCTGCTATTTACATTTAGTGCAGTGCGTCCTGCTCACAGTGTTCAGCTAGATCCGTTTCTGCTATTTACATTTAGTGCAGTCAGTGCGTCCTGCTCACAGTGTTCAGCTAGATCCGTTCCTGCTATTTACATTTAGTGCAGTGCGTCCTGCTCACAGTGTTCAGCTAGATCTGTTCCTGCTATTTACATTTAGTGCAGTGCGTCCTGCTCACAGTGTTCAGCTAGATCTGTTCCTGCTATTTTACATTTAGTGCAGTGCGTCCTGCTCACAGTGTTCAGCTAGATCCGTTCCTGCTATTTACATTTAGTGCAGTGCGTCCTGCTCACAGTGTTCAGCTAGATCTGTTCCTGCTATTTACATTTAGTGCAGTGCGTCCTGCTCACAGTGTTCAGCTAGATCTGTTCCTGCTATTTACATTTAGTGCAGTGCGTCCTGCTCACAGTGTTCAGCTAGATCCGTTCCTGCTATTTACATTTAGTGCAGTGCGTCCTGCTCACAGTGTTCAGCTAGATCTGTTCCTGCTATTTACATTTAGTGCAGTGCGTCCTGCTCACAGTGTTCAGCTAGATCCGTTCCTGCTATTTACATTTAGTGCAGTGCGTCTTGCTCACAGTGTTCAGCTAGATCTGTTCCTGCTATTTACATTTAGTGCAGTGCGTCCTGCTCAGAGTGTTCAGCTAGATCTGTTCCTGCTATTTACATTTAGTGCAGTGCGTCCTGCTCACAGTGTTCAGCTAGATCCGTTCCTGCTATTTACATTTAGTGCAGTGCGTCCTGCTCACAGTGTTCAGCTAGATCTGTTCCTGCTATTTACATTTAGTGCAGTGCGTCCTGCTCACAGTGTTCAGCTAGATCCGTTCCTGCTATTTACATTTAGTGCTGTCAGTGCGTCCTGCTCACAGTGTTCAGCTAGATCCGTTCCTGCTATTTACATTTAGTGCAGTCAGTGCGTCCTGCTCACAGTGTTCAGCTAGATCTGTTCCTGCTATTTACATTTAGTGCAGTCAGTGCGTCCTGCTCACAGTGTTCAGCTAGATCCGTTCCTGCTATTTACATTTAGTGCAGTGCGTCCTGCTCACAGTGTTCAGCTAGATCTGTTCCTGCTATTTACATTTAGTGCAGTGCGTCCTGCTCACAGTGTTCAGCTAGATCCGTTCCTGCTATTTACATTTAGTGCAGTGCGTCCTGCTCACAGTGTTCAGCTAGATCTGTTCCTGCTATTTACATTTAGTGCAGTGCGTCCTGCTCACAGTGTTCAGCTAGATCCGTTCCTGCTATTTACATTTAGTGCAGTCAGTGCGTCCTGCTCACAGTGTTCAGCTAGATCCGTTCCTGCTATTTACATTTAGTGCAGTCAGTGCGTCCTGCTCACAGTGTTCAGCTAGATCCGTTCCTGCTATTTACATTTAGTGCAGTCAGCGCGTCCTGCTCACAGTGTTCAGCTAGATCCGTTCCTAAAAATTTACATTTAGTGCAGTGCGTCCTGCTCACAGTGTTCAGCTAGATCCGTTCCTGTTATCTTCCTACTGACAGGCAGGCTTGTCTGGTTACAGTATATAAAGCTACCTGAAGAAAATTACAGGTGTTCTATCCCAGCTTAGTGCAGCTACAGGCCATTAGTATGTCTGGAAGGCCAAGAAGGAGAGGCAGACAGTCACAAGCCAATAAGAGAGGGCAAGCAGGCTCTGTGTCTAGTGCTGGTCGTGGAGACGGTGCATCCTCATCAGCACGTGGCCATGGGACACGCTTGGCCTTTTTTTCGGCAGCTGGCCGTGTTGAGCCGCAACATGCGGAAGACTTGGTCGAGTGGATGACCAAGCCGTCCTCATCCTCCTCATCCTCTCTCACCCATGCCCAGGGTGCTTTGTCTGGCAAAGCAGCGGCCTCTTCCCTCAGCTCAATGTCATCAGTGACTCCTTCCCTAGCTCCACCATGTCCTCCTGAGGATTCCCTCGAACTGTTTGACCACAGTGTTGGGTACATGCTCCAGGAGGATGCCCAGCGTTTGGAAGGCTCTGATGATGATACTGAGCTCGATGAAGGCAGTAACATGAGCACGGACAGAGGGGGTGCCCAAGAAGGACAGCAATCTGGCAGTCATGCTCCCCCTGCTGCAGCATACTGCCAGGTTTGCTCCAGTGATGAGGAGGGAGGGGATGATGAGGTCACTGACTCAACGTGGGTGCCTGATAGGAGAGAGGAGGAGGAGGAGGAGGAGGAGGCGGCACATCACCAACGAGGCAGGATGCCCTCCAGGGGCCAGCCTAAGGGCAGCACATTGACTGCATCACACCCCAAAGCTCCACATGTGCAGGGCGCTGCAGTCTCTGCACGTTATTCAAAAAGTTCTTTGGTGTGGGCCTTTTTTGAGACGAGTGCATCAGATCGCACCGCTGCTATTTGCAACATATGTCTCAAGCGTATCTCGCGTGGCCAAAACATCTCCCGCTTGGGTACCACATGCTTGACCAGACATATGTTGACCTGCCATGCAGTTCGTTGGCAAGCATATCTAAAAGACCCACACCAAAGAACAAAGAGGATCTCTCCTTGCTCCTCATCAGCTGAGATTTCCAACCCCACTAGACCTTCAGTCCTCTCTGAGACCTGCAGTGAGAGGAATGAAGGTGTAGAATTAGGTGTGTCACAGCCAAGTACTTGTGGGCAATCTGCTTTTGGTACACCGACGTCAGATTGTACCAGGCAAATTTCCCTGCCCCAGCTGCTGCACCGCCGAAAGAAGTTTGCTCCCAGCCATCCACATGCCCAGCGGTTGAATGCTAGCTTGGCAAAATTGCTAGCACTTCAACTGCTGCCTTTTCAGTTGGTAGACTCTGCCCCCTTCCGTGAGTTTGTGGAATGTGCGGTTCCTCAGTGGCAGGTACCCAAACGCCACTTTTTCTCACGGAAGGCGATTCCGGCTCTCTACCGGCATGTGGAAGGCAATGTCCATGCCTCGCTGGACAGGGCGGTCAGCGGTAAGGTGCATATTACCGCTGACTCATGGTCCAGCAGGCATGGACAGGGACGTTACTTAAGTTTCACGGCGCATTGGGTGACTCTGCTGGCAGCTGGGAAGGATGCAGGACAAGGTGCAGTAGTGTTGGAGGTTGTTCCGCCACCACGCCTCCAAAATGCTGATTGTGACACACCTCTCTCCTCCACCCCCTCCTCTTCTTCTTCCTCCATGGCCTCTTCCTCGGAACCAGCGGTGCTCCGTAGGCGTTCAAGGGGCTACGCAAGTACGCAGGCCAAAAGATGCCATGCGGTGCTTGAGCTGGTGTGCTTGGGGGACAGGAGCCACACTGGGGCAGAGGTTCTGTCAGCTCTGCAGGGGCAGGTTCAGAGGTGGTTGACGCCACGCCAACTTAAGGCAGGAATGGTGGTTTGCGACAATGGCACCAACCTCCTCTCTGCCCTCCGACAGGGACAACTGACCCATGTGCCCTGTTTGGCTCACGTCCTTAACTTGGTGGTGCAGCGGTTCTTGGGCAGGTACCCGGGCTTACAGGATGTCCTGAGGCAGGCCAGGAAAGTCTGTGTGCATTTCCGCCGGTCATATAATGCCAGTGCTCGGCTGACGGACCTCCAAAAGGAGTTTAACCTGCCCAAGAACCGCCTAATCTGTGACATGCCCACCAGGTGGAACTCAACGTTGGCCATGCTGCAGCGGCTGCACACGCAGCAGAGGGCCATCAATGAGTACCTGTGCGACTATGGCACCAGGACAGGGTCAGGGGACCTTGGTTTTTTTTCCCCACGCCAGTGGGCCATGATCAGGGATGCATGCACTGTCCTGTCACCATTCGAGGAGGCCACGAGGATGGTGAGCACTGACAGTGCATGCATCAGTGACACTGTCCCCCTTGTCCACCTGTTGGAGCACACGCTGCGTGGAATAATGGACAGGGCACTTGAGGCAGAACAGAGGCAGGAAGAGGAGGACTTCCTTAGCTCTCAAGGCCCCCTTTATCCAGACAGTGTTCCTGCGTGCCCGCCGATCACACAGGAAGAGGACGAGGAGGAAGATTGTGTCAGTATGGAGGTGGAGCCTGGCACTCAGCATCAGCAGTCTTTAAGGGATCAGTCCCAAGGAACACATGGACTTGTACGTGGCTGGGAGGAGGTGGCTGCGGACGTTGTTGTCCTTAGTGACCCAGAGGACTCCGGACCGAATGCCTCAGCAAACCTACGCTGCATGGCCTCCCTGATCCTGCAAAGCCTGCGTAAGGATCCTCGTATTCGTGGTATCAAGGAGAAGGACCAATACTGGCTGGCAACCCTCCTTGATCCACGTTACAAGGGTAAGGTTGCGGACCTTATCTTGCCATCGCAGAGGGAGCAGAGGATGAAACATCTTCGGGAGGCCTTGCAGAAAGGTCTGTGCAACGCGTTCCCAGAGACTGGGAGGTTACAAACTCCTGTTTCTGGACAACGTGTTGCTGAGGCTTTGGTCAGTCAAAGAAGGAGCGGTGGAGAAGGTGGCCGTCTGACCGATGCGTTCAGACAATTTTTTGGTCCGCAGCCCCAAGGTATGATCGGTTCCAGCAACCATCGCCAGCGTCTGTTTTACATGGTGCAGGAATACCTAGGGGCAAGATCAGACTTGGACACCTTTCCCACCGAAAATCCTCTGGGTTACTGGGTCTTGAGGATGGATCACTGGCCAGAGCTTGCACAGTATGCAATTGAGCTACTGGCCTGTCCTGCATCCAGCGTTCTTTCGGAACGCACATTCAGTGCTGCTGGAGGCGTGGTAACCGATCACAGGGTGCGTCTGTCCACTGACTCGGTCGATCGGCTGACCTTCATAAAAATGAATCAGTCTTGGATCACCACCAGCTACCAAGCACCTGATGCTGATGTAACTGAATAATTTTTTTCAGATCCCTTCAAAGACTGCCTATGCTGATGCTGAGTGACTATCCCTGAGTAATTATCCTCTTCCTCCTCAATCATCACGCTGATAGCTTGTAAGAACATTTTTGGTTCTGGGCGCCACCACCAGTGCCTAAGGCACAATTTTTCAGCCCCTGTATAACAGGGGCGTGTAATTACAATTTTTGATGTAATACTTTGCAGCAGGGCTTGTTCCTGCATTCCAACTAGAGTGTCTGTGAGGGGTTGCAGTGTTGTGGCACCAGCACCAGTGCCTAAGGCCCAATTTTTCTGCCCCTGTCTAACAGGGGCGTGTAATTACAATTTTTGATGCAATACTTTGCAGCAGGGCTCGTTCCTGCATTCCAACTAGAGTGTCTGTGAGGGGTTGCAGTGTTGTGGCACCAGCACCAGTGCCTAAGGCCCAATTTTTCTGCCCCTGTCTAACAGGGGCGTGTAATTACAATTTTTGATGCAATACTTTGCAGCAGGGCTCGTTCCTGCGTTCCAACTAGAGTGTCTGTGAGGGGTTGCAGTGTTGTGGCACCAGCACCAGTGCCTAAGGACCAATTTTTCTGCCCCTGTCTAACAGGGGCGTGTAATTACAATTTTTGATGCAATACTTTGCAGCAGGGCTCGTTCCTGCGTTCCAACTAGAGTGTCTGTGAGGGGTTGCAGTGTTGTGGCACCAGTACCAGTGCCTAAGGCCTAATTTTTCAGCTCCTGTTCAACAGGGGCATGTAATTACAATTCTTGATCTAATATTTCACAGCAGGGCCCTGTGAGGGCTTACAGTGTTGTGGCCACAGCAACACCTAAGGCCCAAATTTCTGCTGAGTATATAGGGCAGGACCCTACTTTCAAACATCTAACTTACAAACGACTCCTACTTGCAAACGGAAGGAGACAACAGGAAGTGAGATGAAATCTACCCCTAGGAAGGGAAATTCTCTCCTGTAAGAGTTAATATGGGAAAACAATTTCTCCTTTCCACTGATGCTTTCCAATCCTTGTTCCACAAAAAAACTCAAATTTTCAAAAAACATTTTTCATTGGGACAAAAAAGTGAGGTGAAATCTTCTGAAGAGGAGGAAAGACAGCAAAACAAATGTCACAGGGGTGATAACCCTTCCCTATGTTTTCCAAAAAGCTTAAAAAAGATTTTTTGGCTGGAGCTAAACACGTTAAAAATGTACCCGTTCAAAATTACAAAGAGATTCTACTTAACAACAAACCTACAGTCCCTGTCTTGTTTGCACCGCCTGTATACTGCTGTTCAGAGTATATAGGGCCTTTCCTTATTTTAATTTGGGTGCGGGGTTCCCCTTAATATCCATACAGGACCCAAAGGGCCTGGTAATGGACTGGGGGGGTACCCATGCCGTTTGTCTCACTGATTTTCATCCATATTGCCATGACCCGACATGACATTAAACCCGCAAGCAGTTTTAAATGAGATTTTTTCCTTTAAAAATGACATTTGGTGCAGGGACTGTTCTAAACATGGGAAACACGCGTCACTTTACAGGCATACTATAGACACCCCCCAGGTACGATATTTAAAGGAATATTTCACTTTTTTTTTTTACTTTAAGCATCATTACAATCACTGCTCCCGAAAAAACGGCCGTTTTTAAAAGTTTTTTTTGCATTGATACATGTCCCCTGGGGTAGGACCCGGGTCCCCAAACCCTTTTTAGGACAATACCATGCAAATTAGCCTTTAAAATGAGCACTTTTGATTTCGAACGTTCGAGTCCCATAGACGTCAATGGGGTTCTAACGTTCGTGCGAACTTTCGGTCCGTTCGCGGGTTCTGGTGCGAACCGAACCGGGGGGTGTTCGGCTCATCCCTAGTGGCGGCCAAATTTAAGCTTTAAGCTATTTTTTTTCCCTTGCTGCGATACAATGTCATTGCCTCGTCAGCTAAAGCGCAGAACTTTCCCGTACGATTCTACAGCCGCTGTTTTTTTTTTTTCTACACAATCAGCACTAAGCCGCGTTCATTATGCCCCTTATTTCCCGTTGCTCATTCATGAACGCCGCAGTTTATGGGGAAATTCTACTTCTTATTATTCAACAGTTATTTAAAAACCAGGCAAGAAATAAGAGTCATGTTTTATGTATCCATTATGAGTTGTGATAGGCGCAATTATGGGGAGAGAATGGGGCGCCGCATCACAATGCTGCTAAAAAAGGTTCCAAAACAAACGGGGATTAGGAAGCTATAGGTTCTATTTCAGCCTATTGGGCAGAATGGTAATCTCCGGATAGGATAAGCACAACACATTGTTGGGATGTATTGTGGGTTTTGCGGCTGATGGCTGTGCCGAAGTTATCGGTATGCAATCAGCTTACAAGGCAACGAACAGAGGGGGCAGATTGTGCCGTACAATGGAACCGGAATTAAAATTAATTGGTGTGCACAATGGATGTATAACAGGCAGCAGAGAGACACTGTGACCTGAGAATTCTTCCGCCTATCAGCCTAGTATGAACCAGCACTGAGTGTATTTATTTAAAGAGAACCAGTCTCAACTAGACATATGCAAAATTCTGGCTATCTTTGAAAGTGAACTTAGCATCAGACCAGACCACTGTACGTGCCTTGAAAAAGTATTCATACCCCTTGAAATTTTCCAAATTTTGTCATGTTACAACCATTAAACGTAAATGTATTTTATTGGGATTTATTGTGATAGACCGACACAAAGTGGAACATAATTGTGAAGTGGAAGGAAACATGTGAAAAGTGTGGCGTGAATTTGTATTCAGCTCCATTTACTCTGATACCTCTAACTATAATCTAGTGGAACCAATTGCCTTCAGAAGTCACCTAATTAGTAAATAGAGTCCACCTGTGTGCAATTTAATCTCAGTATAAATAAAGCTGTTCTGTGAAGCCCTCAGAGGTTTGTTAGAGAACCTTAGGGAACAAACAGCATTGTGAAGGTCAAGGAACACCCCAGACAGGTCAGGGATAACGTTGTTGAGAAGTTTAAAGCAGGGTTAGGTTATACACAAAATATCCCAAGCTTTGAACATCTCACGGAGCACTTTTCAATCCATCATCCGAAAATGGAAAGAGTATGGTACAACTGCAAACCTACCAAGACATGGCTGTCCACCTAAACTGAGAGGCCAGGGAGGGAGAGCATTAATCAGAGAAGCAGCCAAGAGATCCATGGTAACTCTGGAGGAGCTGCAGAGATCCACAGCTCAGGTAGGAGAATCTGTCCACAGGACAACTATTAGTCGTGCACTCCACAAATCTGGCCTTTATGGAAGAGTGGCAAGAAGAAAGACATTGTTGAAAGAAAGCCATAAGAAGTCCCGTTTTCAGTTTGTGAGAAGCCATTTGGGGCACAGCAAACATGTGGAAGAAGGTGCTCTGGTCAGATGAGACCAAAATTGAACTTTTTGGCCTAAAAGCAAAAGGCTATGTGTGGCTGAAAACTAACATTGCACATCACCCTGAACACACCATCCCCACCGTGAAACATGGTGGTGGCAGCATCATGTTGTGGGGATGCTTTTCTTCAGCAGGGACAGGGAAGGTGGTCAGAGTTGATGGGAAGATGGATGGAGCCAAATACAGTGCAATCTAAGAAGAAAACCTGTTAGAGTCTGCAAAAGACTTGAGACTGGGGCGGAGGTTCACCTTCCAGCAGAACAACGACCCTAAACATACAGCCAGAGCTACAATGGAATGGTTTAGATCAAAGCATATTCATGTGTTAGAATGGCCCAGTCAAAGTCCAGACATAAATCCAATTGAGAATCTGTGGTAAGACTTGAAAATAGCTGTTCACAGACTTTTCCATCCAATCTGACAGAGCTCGAGATATTTTGCAAAGAAGAATGAGCAAAAATGACCCTCTCTAGATGTGCAAAGCTGGTAGAGACATCCCCAAAAAGACTTGCAGCTGTAATTGCAGTGAAAGGCGGTTCTACAAAGTATTGACTCAGGAAGGGCTGAATATAAATACATGCCACACTTTTCAGATATTTATTTGTAAAAAATGTTGAAAACCTTTTATCATTTTTCTTCCAATTCACAATTAGGTGCCACTTTGTGTTGGTCTATCACATAAAATTCCAATAAAATACATTTACATATTTGGTTGTAACATGACAACAATGTGGAAAATGTCAAGGGGTATGAATACTTTTTCAAGGCACTGTAGTAACCACAGCATGGGCGCCAGACACAGAATGCCTCTTTGTTTGGAGGAGGTGGAGAGAAAAACTTGCACCAATGGAAGGAGAACCAGACCAAAAGAATAAAAGAGACCACATTCATTTATTGGTTTAATTTAGGGCTGTTACTGATTAAAATTTTCGTGTTCGATTAATCGATTTTTTTTTAATCGACTAATTTCGATTAATTATAACGCACATAGAGATCCCTGGAAGACGCATTTTCTTGCGAAACGCAGCGTAGGGCTGAGCGGTGTCATCGCGTCACCTCCCTCTGTCGTTGGTACTCCAGTAGGACGGGCGGCCTGTGTACATCCGGCCGGTGTCACAGACTGCCTCTCATCAGAGGACAAGTGCTTTTTTTAATGTGAGTGTTTACTATATTCTTTTAATAAATATTAAGTGATTTTACACTATGGGAGCCTCCTTCTGTTTCCCCCACATGACGTTTATATTCCATTGAGGGCTGAGCTTTGCCTTTTTCCCTGGAGATCCATCTGTACCCAGCTTTTACAGCACCACAAACTCCAGAGGTTCCAATCCAGTCTCCTTTCGGGTCCCCAGGCTGTCGGAAGCAGCAGAACTTCAATGCCCATTTAGACCCTCTGTAACGGGGGGTCATGGGGTTCCGGTAAGCGGCCAGGCACTTCATTCATGGTGGTGGACCCACACATTTGGGACTGTATACAATTGGACACTCTTTGGTTTAAACACAGCACGTTTGGTGTTTTTTGTACATGGACTTTCTCTTTTTTATATATATATATTTTTTTATATTTTCCTTTAATCAGTCTATTTACTTTGCAATCTTTAAGTGTTTTTGTTTTGGTTCATGTACCAATTTGAGTTGTTATTGGTTACACATACCTAAGGGGAGGTGGGACTCATCTCCCAACCTGATATATATTTTTGCCACACTTTTCAATGTTTAAGATATCACAAACAGGCTGGGATTTTTCAGCCTTATACACGTTAGTCCCTTTTTTTTTTGTTTGTTTTTTTTTTTTGTTTTTTGTTTTAAGCGCGAGTCAATCTTTTTCCCATTCGATTTTTGTGTGTTTGTGTCATACATAGGACTCTGCAGCATAGATGGTTAATATTTTATTTTTTGTTGCGCAGTTAATTCGACATTTTTCTTGCACATAGAGATCCAACTACTTTTAGCTGATGTCATGCGTAGCTCCTCCCCCCGTACACGTTACGCTCAATCAGAACTTCCTCAGAACTTCCTCAGTGGGGCGGGGCTACGGCGTCACCCTACAGTCTATTTAAATTGCACCATTGTGCATCAGGGGGACCGATGGAGAGACAGAGACATCCATCACCTGCTGAGACAGCAAAGTGTCAGCTCTTTGGAAAAAAAAGTGCCCTCATCATAAATGTTTCTTGATTGCTGGATAACCAATAAATGTCAGTTCATCATCAAACTGACTTACAGCCAGGAAAGCCCTCAGATATGATGATTTTCATAGCCAAGTCCAGGATTTACATAGATGTTTATCTGAATACTTTGAAAAATACTCAGTGAGATCAATCAAATCGTTAGGATCTGTCTTCCTCAATTTATGATTTCGACGTCACCGGACTCCTCCCCCCTTCCCTTCGTTAGCAGACGGAGGCACTTGGGGAAGGGGGGGAGGAGTCCGGTGACGTCACCGGATCTCTGACGGAGCTCCCTGAAGACCCGGAAGCCGACGGAGAGGTGAGCACCGATCAAAAGAATTTTGATCGATCAAAAAAATTAACGATTAATCAAGGAATTAATCTTTAATTTTCCCAACCCTAGTTTATTTAGATGTAGCTATTTAACTAATCAACGTATTGTAGTAGTCATTCAATTGGACCTGTTCTATAACGGTGAATAAGTTTTGTAGAGTTATATTTTGTACAGTTCTAATGGGGTAACACTGACACCTCGTTCTAATGTGAACGAGGGCTTAGAGATGACATGAAGTTCTTAGCTGTCTTTGCAAATGCCTGACACATATCAGGCCCTGCTCCCCTTGTGACTTGCTACAATGTTACAATATTACGGTCTGATCTGGTGCTTATTATGGAGTGTCTCCCGTTATTTATTGCGGCTGTGAAAGGACATGGTGAAAAAAGCAATGTGTTCTGAACAGAGAATGCTATGTTTTTATCTATACTTTCTTCATAGTGATTAGTGAATCTTTATGCGGCAGTGTCTTTTCCACCTCGGCCTTGTGATCTGCGGATTCCGGCTTTCCCTATGGCTCTGCCGTTTGAAATGCAGCTGAGCTAATTTACAGGGAGAACAAGGAATCCTGGCTGGTAACAACATGTGTACAGCGCTCTTCAAAGCAAAAACAAGCTCTTTTTTCAAATCCCAAGAAAACAAAGGAAAAAGATCGGTAATGCGGAATCTTCATCTCCTTTTACTGTCAGAGCTTGAGACGAGAGAGGAACTAACCCAGCAACATGCACAGCAGTCTAAAGGAACCAATCAGAAAACACCAGTCATTGATTGCTTCCTATTGGTTGCCTACATTTCCTTAACCACTTCAGCTCCAGAAGGTTTTACCCCCCCCCCCCCCCGATTTATGATCAGACCATTTTTTTTTGCGATACGGCACTGCGTTACTTTAACTGACAGTTGCCCGGTCGTATGGCGCTGTACCCAAATAAATTGTAAGTCCTTTTTTTTCCCCCAAAAATAGAGCTTTCTTTTGGTGGTATTTGATCACCTCTGCAGGATTTTATTTTGTGCGCTATAAACGAAAAAAAAAAAACAACAATTTGGAAAAAAAAACCTTTCTGCTATAAAACATATCCGATAAAAAAAGTGTAAAAAAAATCGAATTTCTTCATCAGTTTAGGCCAATATGTATTCTGCTACATATGTTTGGTAAAAAAAAAAAATCGCAATACATGTATATTGATTGGTTTGCGCAAAAGTTATAGTGCCTGCATACTATGGGATATTTTTATGGAATTTTTGTTTATACATTTTTTTTTTTTTTTTTACTAGTAATGGTGGGACTGCGACATTACGGACACCTCGGACACCTAACTGACACTTTTGATGCTTTTTTTTGGGACCAGTTACACTAATACAGTGATCAGGGCTAAAACATATGCACTGTCACTGTACTAATGATACTGGCTCGGAAGGGGTTAATATCAGGGGCGATCGAAGGGTTAAATGTGCCCCTAGGGAGTTCTTGCTAACTGTGGGGGAGGTGCTTTAACTGGGGGAAGACAGAGATCTGTGTTCCTGCTTAGCAGAAACACAAGATCTGTCTTCCCCACCAAGAGAATGGTGATCTGCCTTGTTTACATAGGCAGGCCGCCGTTCTGTCTCTGTTAGGTGCGGTTGGCAGGTCCTGGCGGACATTGCGTCCTCTGGACCTGCTGATTGGCTCCCGCTGTGTCCAATCACAGTGGGAGCGGGTCGCCGGCAGACCCGGAAGTACAGAGTTACGTACTAGTATGTGATTCTGCGCACAGGAGCCACCGCCCTGCAGTAAATGTACGTGGGGCGGTCAGCAAGAGGTTAAAGTGTAAACCCCAAAAATAAAAAAAATATTAAATATCAGCTTAGCGTTCCTTTGATAAAGAAGCTGCATTGGTTATCATTTTTCCTTTGTTTCACCTGTTGATCCCGCCAAAACACACCTTGTGCCATAATGTGATAAACCTCATTGTACTGTAACTATGAAGGAGCAGTGTTGTCACCCTAAGCCGTGATCCTGATTTGGACTACAAACAACCCCCCCTCCCCGTCTTGTCTCCATTACACAAGGGTGAGATGTTTTGCAGTTCACAGTTGAAGAGGTTGATAACATTTTTTGAGATATCAGTCCTACTTATCTCTAGGTGGAATCTGGTCAGGACCAACCCATAAAGTAGATGTTTTGGGTGGTAATGGGCCAAACAACCCCTGGTTCGGTTTGCCACCTGAACTTGGAAAAAGTTTGGACCTGAACCAAGAACCCTATTAAAGTCTTTGGGACCCAAACTCGAAAAAAAAAGGTCCCCATTTTAAAGGCTTACATGCAGGTTATTGGCCATGAAAAGGGTATGGGGGTCTGGGTACTGCCCTGGGGAACATGTATCAATGCAAAAATGTTTTTTAAAAAAAAGATTGTTTTTAAAGGAGTAGTGATTATAATGATGCTTAAAATGCAACAATAAAAACGAAAATTGCTTTAAATATAGTGCCTGGGGGGTCCCCTTAGTCTGCCTGCAAAATGGAGCACCTGTACGGTCTATAGGACCTGCTGCAGCAAAATTGACATATATAAAGAAAAAATATGACATTTAAATAGATTTTCCCGGCTGTAAGCTTTCTCAAAAAACAAAAATAGCAATACAAATACAAAAATGTGAACCGTTTGGGTCTGGTATGGATTTTAAGAGGAACCCCACTCCAAAATCTAAAAAAAAACGGTGTGGAGTCCATCCCTCGAAATCCATACCAGACCGTTACCTAAGCATGCAGCCTAGCAGGCCAGGAAAAGGGGGGCCACATGCTGGGCCACATGGGGGTGTATTGGGGTGGGGCGGCTGTTATGGGTAGTCCCACTTATTTAGACGTGGAATCTAGTCAAGACCTACCCATGAAGTAGATGTTGTGGGTAGTCCCACTTATTTAGAGGTGGAATCTGGGCAAGACCAACTCATAAAGTGGATGTGATGGTCGACCCTGCATATTTAAAAGTGGAATCTGGGTCCAACCTATATAGCGGGTGTGATTTTGGTACAATCACCCAGAAAGTGGGCAGGCGGAATGTTGACAGTGTCTTGGGATCCAAGACTATCAATATGGCGGATTGTACCTTTAATTGCAGGCAGTTAAAAGGAGGACAATTTTGGCCCAGCATACCTACTTGGGAAAAGGGCCTGGACAAAGCTGCAACAGCTCTGACCCCTCTTGTGACGGACCCCCGTACTTAAAATGAGTTTGTCCGCTGTAAATGCTTCCTCTGTCCAGTACCAGCACAATCCATGATCTCCCAGAGCACCCAGTCTCTAGCCGTAACTCAATGTAGGGTGAAAACAACAGACTGTTTATTCAAACACATCTAACAACAGATACAACTCAGGGACAACCCCCCCCCCCCGCCCCCTTTGATTCAGGGTGGGGTAAACTGTCCAATCAGCAATAAGGGACACACAGGTAAATCAAACAATTCACCAATAGACCACCTTATCAGCAGGGAGGGCTGTTGGAGGAATTCTCCCCTCCCCTCTCCTCCCTGCCCCCGGTCTTCCTGCAAGATACACATAATACAAACTGTATGGAGGAGATGGGCGTGGTAACAATGGTGGCCGATAATAGTTCCACAAGCTTGGCTGGGAGAAGTGTGACTGCCTGGTAACTTAGAGACATGGGACAGCAGTCACACTTAAATCTGGGTAACAAAGTGCTGTATGGTCAGTGAAATACTCTTACAAGAGTCTAGAATTCTGTCAGGGCTGGGCTCAGCCCTTCCTTCTCTGAGCTGGCCGCTCAGCTGTCTGCTAATTGCCAGCTCCTATCTCTCCACAGGTACTCAGCTGTTGATGATATCCTGCTCGTCAGTCCTGCCTACTTCAGCCGTCCAGCCCAGAGGATCTCTGCCTTTGCCTTGGTCAACATCACAGAGACGCTCTCCTGCATTCCTGTTGAAAGACTTGCTTAGCTGACATCCCTTCTGGCTCCAGATCCTGCTTGCTGTTTTACTATGCTCATCTCCGACTCCCTGACATTTGGCTTATCTGACTATCCGTTCCGGTTCCTGAACTCTGGCTATGTTTTGACTACGTTTGTACTATTTATTTTTATTATTAAACAAGTGTGATTTAACTGTACTTCTGTCTCAGTCTGATTTCATGGTTTCTGACACAGTCTTAAAGGTGAAGGATATTGCTCACAAACATTAATGTCCCAAGTGAAAAGAGCTCCTTCACTTCTTCAGCACAAACCCCACACACAGAATCCAGGACAACAGTGTCAAAAGGAAATGCTGAGTCCGGTGTAGTTGTATGGCGAGTTTTGTTAGGCAGACCCAACTGGAGTTCTCGGTCACCCTGTGCCCCTAATAGACACAGGGTAACGTACACATAGGTGGGGCCGGAGAAGCAGGACAAAGGGGCTTCCAGTGCTCCACAAGGTACGCTGGGTTCCACAAGCCCCCCCCCCGCCCCAAGTGACTCCCGTCACACCTCTTCCTACCCAACCATGGGGGTTACGTTTGCCACCCTGGCCCGCCAAATACAGCCATCACAATTAGGCAGACAAATGTCCCTGGAAACTCCGATAGTAAGTTGAAAATTAAAAAGTGGACCTGTAGGGCTGAGGTCTGGTGTTACTGTGATCGCTGTCGCTCTCTGTCCAGGAAACACCGAAGGTTGGAGCTGGGACCAGGGAGGAGGCTGTAAAGAGATAAATAATAGAATAGTGTGACTGGGAGATTGTATTGATCAGCTGAGAGCCGAGGAGGATATTACTGACAGGCTAATATTAGACGTCTTTACAATGTGTCACCGCAGGAGCGGCTGCTGACAGCACGTAAACTGAACACGTCTCGCACTTCATCTTAGGAAATGTATACCTTAACCTTTTCCTTCCTCGTCATGGATACTGTACAGGGGAGAATGTTGCTTTCGACTCCTATGTGCCTCAATGCAATGCGTTTTTGTGTTCTTTGTGGAACGTCCTTTGATCTGCATCTTATAGTTCTGATTCATTAAACCTCAAGTGAAACTTAAAGTGGTTGTAAACCCTTACAGACCACTTTGACCTACAGGTAAGCCTAAATTAAGGCTTACCTGTAGGTCCAAGAAATATGTCCTAAACCTACACGGTTTAGGAGATATTTGCAAAAAGACAGACACCGCTGTCTATGGCGCATGCACCATAGACAGCGGCGCGCAGGCGCACTGAGCATGCCGCTGCTAACGGCGATATACCGTTAGTGGTGGCTCCTGTGTGCATGCGCAGGAGTGGGACTGCGACATTGCGGCGGACAGATCGGACACCTTTGACACTTTTTTGGGACCAATGGCATTTACACAGCGATCAGTGCTATAAAAATGCACTAATTACTGTGTAAATGTCACTGGCAGGGAAGGGGTTAACACCAGGGAGCAATCAAGGGGTTAAATGTGTTCCCTCATGAGTGTTTCTAACTGTGGGGGGATGGGACTGACTGGAGAAGGAGACAGATTGCTTTTCCTGATTAGTAGGAACAGCAGGATCTGTTTCTCCTCTCCTGTCAGAATGGGGATCTGTGTGTTTACATATAGACATCCCCGCTCTGGCTCTCGTGCCCGCAATTGTGGGTGGCCGGCAGACATTGTGGCGCGCATCGTGTCCCCCGCCATGCAGCGGGCGCGCACACATGCCTGCTATCGCCCTTAGGTGCAGACGTACACCTACGGTGATTTGGGGGATCGTGCCAACCTGCTGCTGTATGACGGCGGCTGGTCGGCAAGTGGTTAAAATGCCTTGACGGGTTGGTGTCAGTCTGCAGAGCATTCCAGGTGGGAAGAGCTGAGATCCACTGAATGAAAGGGGCAGGTCTATCCTTAATCAGCCCTTATTAACTTTTCCTCACCTTCAACTTTCAGCAATTTATTTATTTTTTTCATTTTTCCGCCTTAATGCAGTGAACTTAAAAGTCAACCTGTCCCCAGGCTATGCAAATTAAGTAAAAGCAGTAAAAAAAATTTAAACCAGCTCTCATTCACCTTTGTATATAGGTATTGTGGAGAAATTCATTTTCAAAGTTCACAATGGAGGCATTGAAGTCTTATGTCACGTACACAGGCTCGGAATTTCTGACAACAAATGTTCGATGGGAGCTTGTTGTTGGAAAATCCGACCGTGTGTAGGCTCCATCGGACATTTGCTGTCGGAATTTCCGACAACAGATATTTGAGAGCTGGATCTCAAATTTTCCGACAACAAAATCCGTTGTCGGAAATCCCGATCGTGTGTACACAATTCCGACGCACAAAATTCCACGCATGCTCGGAATCATGCAGAAGAGCCGCACTGGCTATTGAACTTCACTTTTCTCGGCTCGTCCTACGTGTTGTACGTCACCGCGTTCTTGGCGATTGGAATTTCCGACAACATTTGTGCGACCGTGTGTAGGCAAGACAAGTTTGAGCCAACACCTGTCGGAAATAAATCCACGGTTTGGTTGTCGGAAATTCCGATCGTCTGTACGCGGCATCAGTTCCTTTCCTAATAGTGTTGCAAACCTGTTAGAAACAGACCCAAATTTAGAATTCTTCTTGTTATCTTTGAAGATCTTTGAGAATAAAATGACTCCACCGTACATTCCGCTAGAGAGGTAATTCAAAGCTAGTTTTAAAGCTCTTTTGCTGCTTGTTATTTGCATACTTAACAGCTTGAGCATTTGAACATAAGTGATACATCTTAACAACTTTCCTATCGGGCACTTTCACCCCCTTCCTGCCCAGGCCAGTTTTCAGCTTTCAGCACTGTCACACTTTGAATGACAATTGCACAGTCATGCAACACTGCACCCCTATGAAATGTTATCATTTTTTTAAGACAGAGTTTTCTTTTGGTGGTATTTAATCACCACTGGGGTTTTTATTTTTTGCTAAACAAATGAAAAAAGCCAGAACATTTTAAGAAAAAATATTTTCTTTGGTTCTATTATAAAATGTTAAAAATAAGTAATTTTTCTTTTTCACTGATGAGCACTGATGAGGCTACACTGATGGGCACTGATGAGGCTACACTGATGGGCACTGATGAGGCTACACTGATGGGTACTGATAGGCAGCACTGATGGGTACTGATAGGCTGCACCGATGGGCACTGATAGGCAGCACTGATGGGCACTGATAGGCTGCATTGATGAGGCTACACTGATGGGCACTGATGAGGCTGCACTAATGGGTACTGATAGGCTGCACTGATGGGTACTGATAGGATGCACTGATGGCCACTGATGAGGTGGCACTGATGGCCACTGATAAGCTGCACTTATAGGCCCTGATGAAGAGGCACTGATGGGCTCTGATAGGTGCCACTGATGAGTACTGATATGCTGCACTGATGGGCACTGATTGGCATGGATGGGCCGTGCAAATGTGCCCTGACACAGGATAGCGGGTTATCGGCTTTTCTTTCCTCAGACAGTGACAGCGCTGAGGAAAGGAAATACTGATAACCAGCATTTGTTTATCTGTGATCAGCTGTGATTGGACACAGCTGATCACATGGTAAAGGGCTGCTGTGATTGGCACTTTACCATGATCTGTGATCAGCTGTGTCCAAAGAACACGGCGCTCTCAATGCACGCCCTGGGGGCTTGCGGGTAGAGCTGCACAAATAATTGTCAAGAATCGTTATCGCAATCTTGACTAAAGTGTTTCACAATTCTTTCTATGCAAAGAATTCTCTTTGCTCTTCTGAAGCCACAGCCATCAAAAGAAAGGAAGAGAAAAACTGGGCAAGCAGCCAAGAATCAAAACATTCTTTATCAGTTGAACTTAAGTATAAACATTGTAACAATTTATCAATGGAATAGACTTTGTGTGTAAATGAAAAAAGTTTAAACACTAAACCTTTTTCTGACATTTGTTGGTTTCAAATGAAAATCATTTTTTTTTTTTTTTTGCTAGAAAATTACTTTGAACCCAAACACATTATATATATATATATTAGTAGATACCCTAGAGAATAAAAATGTGGTTGTTGCAATATTTTAAGTCACACTGTATTTGCGCAGCGGTCTTTTTTGGAAAAAATTAGTTTAACCACTTGTCGACCGCCTCACGCCTATACACGTGAGCAGAATGGCACGGGCAGGCAAAATCACGTACCTGGTACGTGATTGCCTTCCCGCAGGCGGGGGGTCCGATCGGACCCCCCCCCCCGGTGCCAGCGGCAGTCGGCATTTGGCTGGGAGAGTTGAGAGACGAGGGGGAGGCCATCCGATCGTGGCCCCCCCCCCCCTCGCGATCGCTCCCAGCCAATGAGAAACATCCCCTGCCTCTGTATAGTACACAGAGGCAGAGGATGTGATGTCATCTCTCCTTGGCTCGGGAGTTCCGTTCCAGCGCCGAGGAGAGAAGACATGTGAGTAAGTGCACAACACTACACAACACAGTAGAACATGCCAGGCACACTAAACACCCCCGATCCCCCCCGATCGCCCCCCGATCCCCCTCAATCACCCCCCCCCCTGTCACAAACTGACACCAAGCAGGTTTTTTTTTTTTTCTGATTACTGCATAGTGTCAGTTTGTGACAGTTAGAAGTGTTAGGACAGTTAGGGTTAGCCCCCTGTAGGTCTAGGGTACCCCCCTAACGCCCCCTAATAAAGTTTTAACCCCTTGATCACCCCCCGTCACCAGTCTCACTAAGCGATCATTTTTCTGATCGCTGTATTAGTGTCGCTGGTGACGCTAGTTAGGGAGGTAAATATTTAGGTTCGCCGTCAGCGTTTTATAGCGACAGGGACCCCCATTATACTACCTAATAAATGTTTTAACCCCTTGATTGCCCCCTAGTTAACCCTTTCACCACTGATCACCGTATAACTGTTACGGGTGACGCTGGTTAGTTTGTTTATTTTTTATAGTGTCAGGGCACCCGCCGTTCATTACCGAATAAAGGTTTAGCCCCCTGATCGCCCGGCGGTGATATGCGTCGCCCCAGGCAGCGTCAGATTAGCGCCAGTACCGCTAACACCCACGCACGCAGCATACGCCTCCCTTAGTGGTATAGTATCTGAACGCATCAATATCTGATCCGATCAGATCTATACTAGCGTCCCCAGCAGTTTAGGGTTCCCAAAAACGCAGTGTTAGCGCAGATACCTGCTAGCACCTGCGTTTTGCCCCACCGCCCGGCCCAGCCCAGCCCACCCAAGTGCAGTATCGATCGATCACTGTCACTTACAAAACACTAAACGCATAACTGCCGCGTTTGCAGAGTCAGGCCTGATCCCTGCGATCGCTAACAGTTTTTTTTGTAGCGTTTTGGTGAATTGGCAAGCGCCAGCGGCCTAGTACACCCCGGTCGTAGTCAAACCAGCACTGCAGTACCACTTGGTGACGTGACGAGTCCCATAAGTGCAGCTCAAGCTGGTGAGGTGGCAAGCACAAGTAGTGTCCCGCTGCCACCAAAAAGACAAACACAGGCCCGTCGTGCCCATAGTGCCCTTCCTACTGCATTCGCCAATCCTAATTGGGAACCCACCGCTTCTGCAGCGCCCGTACTTCCCCCATTCACATCCCCAACCAAATGCAGTCGGCTGCATGAGAGGCATTTTTATGTCCTCCCGAGTACCCCTACCCAACGAACCCCCCCCAAAAAAGATGTTGTGTCTGCAGCAATCGCGGATATAGGCGTGACACCCGCTATTATTGTCCCTCCTGTCCTGACAATCCTGGTCTTTGCATTGGTGAATGTTTTGAACGCTACCATTCACTAGTTGAGTATTAGTGTAGGGTACAGGATTCCACAGACTAGGACATACTTTCACAGGGTCTCCCAAGATGCCATCGCATTTTGAGAGACCCGAACCTGGAATCTGTTACAGTTATAAAAGTTACAAGTTTGCAAAAAAAACACAAACAAAAATAAAAAAAAATAGTTGTCGTTTTATTGTTCTCTCTCTCTCTCTCTATTCTCTCTCTATTGTTCTGCTCTTTTTTACTGTGTTCTATTCTGCAATGTTTTATTGTTATTATGTTTTATCATGTTTGCTTTTCAGGTATGCAATTTTTTATACTTTACTGTTTACTGTGCTTTATTGTTAACCATTTTTTTGTCTTCAGGTACGCCATTCACGACTTTGAGTGGTTATACCAGAATGATGCCTGCAGGTTTAGGTATCATCTTGGTATCATTCTTTTCAGCCAGCGGTCGGCTTTCATGTAAAAGCAATCCTAGCTGCTAATTAGCCTCTAGACTGCTTTTACAAGCAGTGGGAGGGAATGCCCCTGCCCCCCACCGTCTTCCGGGTTTTTCTCTGGCTCTCCTGTCTCAACAGGGAACCTGAGAAAGCAGCCGGTGATTCAGCCAGCTGACCATAGAGCTGATCAGAGACCAGAGTGGCTCCAAACATCTCTATGGCCTAAGAAACCGGAAGCTACGAGCATTTTATGACTTAGATTTCGCCGGATGTAAACAGCGCCATTGGGAAATTGGGGAAGCATTTTATCACACAGATCTTGGTGTGGTCAGATGCTTTGAGGGCAGAGGAGAGATCTAGGGTCTAATAGACCCCAATTTTTTCAAAAAAGAGTACCTGTCACTACCTATTGCTATCATAGGGAATATTTACATTCCCTGAGATAACAATAAAAATGATTTAAAAAAATAAAAATGAAAGGAACAGTTTAAAAATAAGATAAAAAAGCAAAAAAAAAATAAAGAAAAAAAAACAAAAAAAAACAAAACACCCCTGTCCCCCCTGCTATCGCGCTAAGGCGAACGCAAGCGTCGGTCTGGCGTCAAATGTAAACAGCAATTGCACCATGCATGTGAGGTATCACCGCGAAGGTCAGATCGAGGGCAGTATTTTTAGCAGTAGACCTCCTCTGTAAATCTAAAGTGGTAACCTGTAAAGGCTTTTAAAGGCTTTTAAAAATGTATTCATTTTGTTGCCACTGCACGTTTGTGCGCAATTTTAAAGCATGTCATGTTTGGTATCCATGTACTCGGCTTAAGATCATCTTTTTTATTCCATCAAACATTTGGGCAATATAGTGTGTTTTAGTGCATTAAAATTTAAAAAAAATGTATTTTTTCCACAAAAAATGCGTTTGAAAAATCGCTGCACAAATACCGTGTGAAAAAAAAAATGAAACACCCACCATTTTAATCTGTAGGGCATTTGCTTTAAAAAAATATATAATGTTTGGGGGTTCAAAGTAATTTTCTTGCAAAAAAAAATAATTTTTTCACGTAATCAAAAAGTGTCAGAAAGGGTTTTGTCTTCAAGTGGTTAGAAGAGTGGGTGATGTGTGACATAAGCTTCTAAATGTTGTGCATAAAATGCCAGGATAGTTCAAAACCCCCCCAAATGACCCCATTTTGGAAAGTAGACACCCCAAGCTATTTGCTGAGAGTCATGTCGAGTCCATGGAATATTTTATATTGTGACACAAGTTGCGGGAAAGAGACAAATTTTTTTTTTTTTTTTTGCACAAAGTTGTCACTAAATGATATATTGCTCAAACATGCCATGGGGATATGTGAAATTAAACCCCAAAATACATTCTGCTGCTTCTCCTGAGTACGGGGATACCACATGTGTGAGACTTTTTGGGAGCCTAGCCGCGCACTGGACCCCGAAAACCAAGCACCGCCTTCAGGCTTTCTAAGGGCGTAAATTTTTGATTTCACTCTTCACTGCCTATCACAGTTTCGGAGGCCATGGAATGCCCAGGTGGCACAAACCCCCCCCAAATGACCCCATTTTGGAAAGTAGACACCCCAAGCCATTTGCTGAGAGGTATAGTGAGTATTTTGCAGACCTCACTTTTTGTCACAAAGTTTTGAAAATTGAAAAAAGAAAAAAAATTTTTTTTTTCTGGTCTTTCTTCATTTTCAAAAACAAATGAGAGCTGCAAAATACTCACCATGCCTCTCAGCAAATAGCTTGGGGTGTCTACTTTCCAAAATGGGGTCATTTGGGGGGGTTTGTGCCATCTTGGCATTTTATGGCCTTCAAAACTGTGATAGGTAGTGAGGCATGAAATCAAAAATTTATGCCCTTAGAAATCCTGAAGGCGGTGCTTGGTTTTCGGGGCCCCGTACGCGGCTAGGCTCCCAAAAAGTCCCACACATGTGGTATCCCCATACTCAGGAGAAGCAGCTGAATGTATTTTGGGGTGCAATTCCACATATGCCCATGGCCTGTGTGAGCAATATATCATTTAGTGACAACTTTTTGTAAATTTTTTTTTTTTTTTTGTCATTATTCAATCACTTGGGACAAAAAAAATAAATATTCAATGGGTTCAACATGCCTCTCAGAAATTTCCTTGGGGTGTCTACTTTCCAAAATGGGGTCATTTGGGGGGGGTTTGTACTGCCCTGCCATTTTAGCACCTCAAGAAATGACATAGGCAGTCATAAACTAAAAGCTGTGTAAATTCCAGAAAATGTACCCTAGTTTGTAGACGCTATAACTTTTGCGCAAACCAATAAATATACGCTTATTGACATTTTTTTTACCAAAGACATGTGGCTGAATACATTTTGGCCTAAATGTATGACTAAAATTTAGTTTATTGGATTTTTTTTATAACAAAAAGTAGAAAATATCATTTTTTTTCAAAATTTTTGGTCTTTTTCCGTTTATAGCGCAAAAAATAAAAATGGCAGAGGTGATCAAATACCATCAAAAGAAAGCTCTATTTGTGGGAAGAAAAGGACG
This sequence comes from Lithobates septentrionalis, assembly GCA_037952835.1. Classification (NCBI taxonomy): domain Eukaryota; kingdom Metazoa; phylum Chordata; class Amphibia; order Anura; family Ranidae; genus Lithobates; species Lithobates septentrionalis. The sequence continues at coordinate 671,652 of JBBDGP010002348.1, read as the reverse complement.
CAAATTTCGTTTGGGTACATCATTTCATGACCGCGCAATTAGCAGTTAAAGCGACGCAGTGCCGAATTGTAAAAAGTGCTCTGGTCAGGAAGGGGGTAAAATCTTTCGGGGCTGAAGTGGTTAATGAATTAAAAAAAAAAAACAATAAAGTTAGCCCATTTTTTTTGAATAATGTAAAAAGATTTTACACTGCGAGAATCGTGATCTTTTTATTCTAAGCAAAAAAATTGTGATTCTCATTTTGGCCAGAATCGTGCAGCTCTACTTGCGGAGGGTTCTGGGAGAATGTCAACAGACACCCTCCTAGAAATGTGCGGCCGCGCTGTAGCCGTCATTCCGCTTTAGCACGGTCAGCAAGAAGTTGAAATACTTTAAAAAAGTTTTGAAGATGCATCTTCTTCCCCGGCTGCTGCTCCTCCCGCTGGTATTATCGGCAATTACCAGCGGTAAAAATTACTGCAGGGAATTGCTTTTCTTTATTTTACACAGCAAGAGCAGCTGACAAAATACAGTTGCTTATGTGTAAAATGACACTTGCAGATAGACTACAAGTGTCATTGTATTGTTTCATTTACTAAAACTGGTGCACACAGAATCTGGTGAGCTGTGCATCGTAACCAATTAGCTTCTAACTCCAGCTTGTTCAATTAAGTTTGACAATACATCCAAGAAGCTGATTGGTTACTAATAGTAAACCTGTGCTTACTATTTTAGCCATATATAGATTAATGTGACCTTAGATCTGCAGATGACATCACCTTATGAGCTTATTTTTTGTACATAAAAGTACATATGTAATCCCTTATTAACCATTAGTTAACCATAATCAGCCATAATTACCTCATTCCTCCCCTTCTCTCATTAGTGATTATTTTTCTGCAGATTCTTTTTCTTTTTTTTTCTTTTACAAATAATATTTTTTTTCCTTTGTTATTTTTTCATTGTCTCATAACAAGGAAATTTGCACACAAAAAAACCTAGAAACAACTTTGCCATGTTTTGCACCTGAAACATCATTTTAGTGTAATTTTAGTAGACATGTGCAGAATGGAAAAATTTGTTTCATTTTGTATTTATTCGTTATGCTACTAATTTGGTTTCGGAATTCGTTTAGTTTTTGTTTTGTTTTTATGAAATTTCGTTTAGCTTATTAATTCTCTAATGAATTCCAATTTTTTGGAACGATTAGAAAAATGATTAACCAATTCGAATTCAGTGTGAAGAATAGCTGGCAGGGAAGCCGGCCGCCGCGTCCTTTACTACAAATTAGAGTCATCAGCTGTCAGCGGGCTTCCCCGCTCAGAGATGAACTGTAAACCAGACAATGCTGGCAATAGAAAATCCGCCACCGCCAGACAAGAAAAAAGAAGAAAAAAACCCCTCCGGTTTCCAGATTCCAAAAAGCCCCTCGCTTGCAGATCCCCACAACCACAGCCCAGGGTTATGTGGAAGAGGCCCTTGCCCCCATCAACATGGGGACAAGGTGCTGTGGGATGGGGGGCAAAGCCCCCCATGCCCCAAAGCATCCTCTCATGTTGAGGTCATGTGGCCTGGTATGGTTCAGGAGGGGAGGGGGGCGCTCGCTTGCCCCCCCCCTTTCCTGGCCTGCCAGGCTGCATGCTCTGATAAGGGTCTGGTATGGATTTTGGGGGGCCCACACCATTTTTTTTTTACATTTTGACATAGGGTTCCCCTTAGAATCCATACCAGACCCAAAGGGCCTGGTATAGATTGGGGGGGGGGGGGGCCACACTGTTTTCTTCTTTTTTAAATTTTATATTGGCGGCACTGTTTTGTTTACATTTCAGCTGTCAGTGGGGAAGCCCGCTGACAGCTGATGAGTCATCTATTGTTAAGGACGCGGCGGCCGGCTTCCTGTCCCGCTGCCTGCTTAAACAAGCAGCTATTCTTTAGACAGAATTCAAGTCAGTTGATCATTTTTCGACCAATCCAAATTCGAATCGTTCAGAAAATTTGGAATTCATTAGAATATGAATTAACTAATTTTAAACTAATTTCAACAAAATACATTACTATTTCATTCAGAGATTCCGATACATCCAAATCTCCGAATAACCAAAAATTTGTCCGAATTTGTATTCGGGCCGAAACTAATTGCACATGTCTAAATTTTAGTGTCATTTTAGATAGGACAGATTAAACAATAAAAGATTTTTTTTTTAAACTAACATTGTTCAAATTGTTTTTTTTATTTTTTCAAGTCTTTATGTCTATAGATTTTTGGAACTTTTTTTTTTTTTTTTCAAAACACCACTGTAAAAAAACATGTATATGTAATCTCAGGTCTTTTATACAATCTTTTTTTTTTTCAAATAACAATTTTTATTAAGCATATAAACATATGTATGCATAGAACAGTAGTGTCGCTTATAATTAAGTACAATTGGTAGACAGTCAATCCAATAAACATTGAGCTTCTGATGATGGTCATCCAGACACAGTAGTGGTATAATACATTCCATATCATCTAGGGCTGTCAACCAGCAAGTAACATCATTGGACTGAATATGTTTTAGCATTTTACATTTATACAATCTTTTATGTATATGTAATCTCAGGTCAAGTAATGACAAACTCATCACCAAATAAATTGGCCCATAGTGGACATGTAAAATATGCTCTGGTCCCTAAGGGGAATATATAGTATCTCACAAAAGTGAGTACACCCCTCACATTTTTGTAAATATTTTGTTATATCTTTTCATGTGACAACACTGAAGAAATGATACTTTGCTACAATGTAAAGTAGTGAGTGTACAGCTTGTATAACAGTGTAAATTTGCTGTCCCCTCAAAATAGCTCAACACACAGCCATTCATTTCTAAACCTCTGGCAACAAAAGCAAGTACACCCCTAAGTGAAAATGTCCAAATTGGGCCCAATTAGCCATTTTCCCTCCCCGGTGTTATGTGACTCGTTAGTATTACAAGGTCTCAGGTGTGAATGGAGAGCAGGTGTGGTAAATTTGGTGTTATCGCTCTCACTCTATCATACTGGTCACTGGAAGTTCAACATGGCACCTCATGGCAAAGAACTCTCTGGGAATCTGAAAAAAAGAATTGTTGCTCTATATAAAGATGGCCTAGGCTATAAGAATATTGCCAAGACCCTAAAATTGAGCTGGAGCACGATGGCCAAGACCACACAGCGTTTTAACAGGACATGTTCCACTCAGAACAGGCCTCGCCATGGTCGACCAAAGAAGTTGAGTGCACGTGCTCAGCATCATATCCAGAGGTTGTCTTTGGGAAATAGACGTATGAGTGCTGCCAGCATTGCTGCAGAGGTTGAAGAGGTGGGGGGTCAGCCTGTCAGTGCTCAGACCATACGCCACACACTGCATCAAATTGATCTGCATGGCTGTCGTTCTAGAAGGAAGCCTCTTCTAAAGATGATGCACAAGAAAGTCCGCAAACAGTTTGCTGAAGACAAGCAGACTAAGGACATGGATTACTGGAACCACGTCCTGTGGTCTGATGAGACCAAGATAAACTTATTTGGTTCAGATGGTGTCAAGCGTGTGTGGCGGCAAACAGGTGAGGAGTACAAAAACAAGTGTGTCTTGCCTACAGTCAAGCATGGTGGTGGGAGTGTCAACGTCTGGGGCTGCATTAGTGCTGCCAACACTGGGGAGCTACAGCTCATTGAGGAAGCTATGAATGCCAACATGTACTGTGACATACTGAAGCAGAGCATCATCCCCTCCCTTCAGAGACTGGGCCGCAGGGCAGTATTCTAACATAATAATGACCCTAAACACACCTCCAAGACGACCACTGCCTTGCTAAAGAAGCTGAGGGTAAAGGTGATGGACCGGCCAAGCATATCTCCAGACCTAAACCCTATTGAGTATCTGTGGGGCATCCTCAAACGGAAGGTGGAGGAGCGCAAGGTCTCTAACATCCACCAGCTCCGTGATGTCGTCATGGAGGAGTGGAAGAGGACTCCAGTGGCAACCTGTGAAGCTCTGGTGAACTCCATGCCCAAGAGGGTTAAGGCAGTGCTGGAAAATAATGTTGGCCACACAAAATATTGACACTTTGGGCCCAATTTTTACTTAGGGGTGTACTCACTTTTGTTGCCAACTGTTTAGACATTAATGGCTGTGTGTTGAATTATTTTGAGGGACAGCAAATTTACACTGTTATACAAGCTGTACAATCACTACTTTACATTGTAGCAAAATGTCATTTCTTCGGTGTTGTTACATGAAAAGATATAATAAAATATTTACAAAAATGTGAGGGGTGTCCTCACTTTTGTGAGATACTGTAGGTACAAGAAGTGGTTAATGTGCATAGTCTAGGGATAGGTACACTTTAACGCACCATAACGCATAGTATATTTGTCCAAACTTTCGCAAAACTTGCTTTAATGCCATACACAACAATTAATTAAAAAATGTATGTATTATTTAAAAAGTAACTTTTTATGCCTTAATCCATCTCAATGACTTTTCTTTATATATCACAACTCCTTTCCCCTCACCCATTCTGTGTTCCATTAATCATACTCAATTTATCAGAGTCATTTTAAAAAGCCTGCATGATGAAAGCTCTTGCCCCCTCACCTGATCCCCTCTTCTTAATTCCGTCTTCACATAGAGCGGCACCTTTTGTGTGAAATTAAGTCTGTATTGTTCTATCCAATCGGAAAGGGGAAAATGGCCACAGTGGCTTATAAACCAAAACAATTCTTGTTCATTATTTCTTAATTGGTGCATCCTTGATTGGATTTGGTCTTCCACAAAGGAAAAGAGAATGTTCCAATCAAGAATTATACATACAACACAGAAACAAAGCCGCCAAGACACAAATATCGCAAAATTAGCTTAATTACAGATTATGCTTTGCAGCTACAAGGTTTCACTGGCGTGGTTCCAGTTGCTCAATTTTTTATTTTTTTTTTCCAATAGCTTGTTTAGTGTATTATTAGAGGGTTCGGAATTGAACAGGTCAATTTAAAGAGCAAATCAATTATGCCATAAAATGATTATATTGTGTAGTGCAAGCAGATTCAGCAATGGTTTCAAGAAACACTCAACCATTCTCCATAGTCTCTGACGTCCCTACCACCGTCATAGGTCATGGGTCTACCTGGGTGAGGGGCCACTCAGCCGATCTAACATAATTTTGGGTTGTTAGACGCTCAAACACAAGACAAATTGGAAACACCATGTAGAGCCTTGTGCCCAACCTGAAGCTTGAGGACTGCATGTGGCCATTTGGTAATGCCTTTTGGGATCCAGTAGTCAATGTGCTCATTGCCTGGGGGCTCAGTAAGGGACAGTAAAGGAAAATTTGAATTAAACTGGCTTCTACTAGTTTAATAATGTCCTCATTTTTTTTTCTGTCCTGACCATTTTTTTTTTGTAAATTTTTTTCTGTGATCTTATATGGTTCTTGCTTCATGGTTCATATCAAATATGGTAACAATAATGCCCATCCCTGTACTCATTCGTTCATTGTGTGTTATATCATTGTAACTATGGCCAATAGGGAAATTCTGTTATGGCCATGTGAATGTCTGATTGATTACTCATACATTGGATGTATGAATGAGTAATTTTTTTGAACTTGCTGGACCACAGCTATTTCATGCAACATTTTTACACATGTTTCAGGCACATAATAAATGCAGGAGAGGAGGAATGCCCAGAGCTATAATTACCAGTGCCGCCACCACCTCAGGAACCAGTGTTCCCTTAGCTGAAGGTAGGTGCAAGGGCAACAGGAGGGTCACTGGGGCATTGGGGTAAGAGAAGGGTAATACTGAGGTATAGTATAAGAAGAGGGTGACAAGAGACACTGGAGGAAGAATATGTGACAATTTACACAAAAATTAAATCTTGGTGCTATTGGGGTAAGAGAGGGTGGATCTGGAAGTATTGGGGTAAGAGAGGGTGGATCTGGAAGTATTGGGGTAAGAGTAGATGTGTCTAGAGGTATTGGATTAGGAGAGGATGTGTCTAGAGGTATTGGATTAGGAAAGGATGGGTCTAGAGGTATTGGGGTATGAGAGGATACATCTAGAGGTATTGGGTTAAGAGAGGATGGGTCTAAAGGTATTGCAGCATGAGAGGATGGGTCTAAAGGTATTAAGCTAACAGAAGGAGGGTCTAGAGGTTTTGGGGTAAGAGTGAATGGGTCTACAGGTATTGGGCTAAAAGTGGATTGATCTATAGGTATTTTGTCCAGAAAGATTGATTCATCTACAGGTATTTTGTCCAGATGGAATGGGTCTACATTTATTTAGGTTAAGAGAGGATAGGTCTAAAGGTATTGAGGTAGGAGAGGATGGATCTAGAGGTATTGGGGTAGGAGAGGATGGGTCTCGAGCAGGGGTCTTCAAACTACTATACCCATCATGCCTAGTCATGTCTGTGAATGTCAGAGTTTTACAATGGCTCATGGGATGTGTAGTTCCACAACAGCTGGAGGGCCGTAGTTTGGAGAACCCTGATCTAGAGGTATTGGGCTGAGAGGATGGTTCTAGAGGTATTGGGGTAGGAGAGGATAGGTTTTGACATATTGGGGTAGAAGAGGATTGGTCTAGAGGTATTGGGATAGGAAAGTATGGGTCTAGAGGTATTGGGCTGAGCAGGCCTGGCCCAAGACACTGTGCTTCCTGGGTCCAAGAATAAAATGCTGCCCCCCCCCCTCAAAAAAAAAAAATCATGCCAACCAAAAGGCCCCCACATCCATTATTTTACATCATGATAATTAAAACTAAAATTAAATTTATCAGGAAGTCAGATTTACATGCAACAGCACCTTATATATGCAAAATTATATGACATACCATTAGGTTAAATCCCAAGGGGTGGGCTAGGGCCAGCCGCACCCCCTCCTCCAGTCCCACCCAACAGAAATGCAAGCCTTAGCAAGCTGCGCCCAAACATTAGCTGTTGGCGAAGTCGGCGGGGAAGGAATCTTTCTTTGCTCTCTGTCTCCTGTGGGTACCCTGCCCCCGGCAGCACACATTTGAGCTCTTCGTGTGTGCTCGGATGTTTAAATATTTTATATGTAAATGTAAAAATATTAAATATCTTTAAATGTAAATGATAATGGGTGTAGAGGTATTGAGGTAAGAGAATATGGGTCTACAGGTATTGGGCCAAGAGAAGATTGAACTACAGGTATTTTGATCAGAAATAATGGGTTTACAGTTATTTGGGTTAAGAGAGGATGGGTCTAAGGTATTGTGATAGGACAAGATGGGTCTAGCGGTATTGGGTTCAGGGAGAATGGGTCTACTCTACAGCCACTGGGTTCAGAGAGAATGGGTCCAGAATTCTAAGTATGGGGTAAGAAAGGATGGGTCTCATCTATAGCTTATAAACAGTATATATAGCCTAAAAAAACCTAAATAACGATCTGTATTTTACTGTAGACGCAAGACCCTATCATTTAAACTCTTGCCACTTTTAGCACACTTTGTCACCCAAAATTCCGCACAATTGGCTTGGACCCTACTCCACACTCAATCTTAAGAATTCTGATTTTTAAATGTTCTCAGGTATAGTATGAGCTGGGTTCGATAATAACTTGGTCTAAACCCATTTCAGCGGAAGCCATTGGAAGCTGTCATACTACCGCAACCCCGCTGGTCCAATCAGCTGTGTAGCGTACACATGTATGTACATAAAGGGTTGAGGAGGTCTGTGACATCCTTGACCCAAAATGGCCACATGGCCATATTTGGTCAATGTCATTGACCTAATATTGCCATATTAGGGTAGTGCTCTGGCCATAGCTTATTGGGCTGATGGGGATGCAATCATGCAACAACTTCTTCTTTTGAACCAAACCCAGCTCACCCCTAGTTGTCACCCTCTAACAGGGAATACAACCGAGAGCTCTGGTAGGATGAATAGACATTTAGTAGGATTTTCAGGGGGAATAACAAAATGAAAGGGGGTAACTTTTTATGCTGAGCAGTGTATGAATTTCAAATTTTTGCCCATAGTTCTAATTTAACAAGCTAACAAAAAAGTTTTGAATTTACATAAAGAGAACCGTTTTCCCTTAAAGGGTTTATACTGATGTGAGCTGTGTTTGCATTTCATCTTGAAACACCGCTGTTTATTAAAAAGAGAGAGGTGGGGATGTGCAGTCGTCCAATCATCAGTAATTTCCAAAGAGTACTTAATGATCTTAATTAACAGCCTTAGCAATCTATTCCCCTCATTAGTGCTGCAGGGCTGCTTATACCTTGAGACAGTTCTGTTAACATTCTCGCTGACAATAACTTAGAGGCCAGCACAAAGCGTTCAGGCCTTCGTTCCCGAGACGCCATCTCCTCGCTGACCCATCGCCATGGTTACCACCATTTACAGTGATACAAAAAAAGTATACTGTATATTATATATATAATATATACATATGTATCATATTCATCTGCCAGGTACGCTAATAGGGAGTAGACCTTGGCCCTTGCGGACTGCGCTATTCAAACATGTGCTGGAAGAGAAGTAATTGTAGATGTCACTCCGATCGAGCTTGTTATTTGCTTAATGCGGTCCCAGGGAACGCATGGAAGATCAGTTTTTTTGCATGGCAGGATAACTTGGCCTTATCACATAGGCAATTTGCAGGCAATTGGGATGTTTTAATATCCTGGGGCATGGATGCATATGAAAGGCCTTCGTAATTAGGTTGGGAGCCAACATGGCTCCCCCCCCCCAGAGGTACCATAACATGAGGCATTAGTTGATACCGCTGGGCCAGTCACTGAAATGCTTGTTGCGAACCCCCCATTCACCTCTGTCAGGGCAGCTTGACGGGTGATTAATTATAATTTTCTTGAGATACATGTACTCTAACAACTGATGATTTTTTGCGGTGGAGGGGGCACTTCAGGGATTTCTCAGAGGAGAAGTCTTGTGAACTTTTTTGAGCATATAAATGATGGAAATAAATAGTCAACTCAACAGCAGACTGTAGGGTTGCCACGTCATCCCTTTAAACCCAAGCACATATGAATTACACAGGATCTAAGGCTAATTTAATGCAGATAAGGCACCAAGGGAGTTTAATTACCACCTTAATCAGCCACAGAACCTGTGTAATTAATATGTGTTCGGGTTTAAAGGGATGAGGTGGCAACCCTAGCAGACTGGGCCTTGACAAGTATTGATCAGCTGAGGAAGGCCATGTGCTATAGGCTGCTGAATCCAAATCTAGCTAGGGCATATATATATATATATATATATATATATATAAGTAGCCTCATGTGAAAATACCTACCTCCTCCCCAGGGGAGGAGAAAATACTTACCTGTCCACCTTCAGAAAGGTCATGCCAGAATGGAAGATGGTGCAACAGTATGAGGCTGAGCACTCATGTTTAGGTTGGCATGTAGACTCACAAAGGTTCCATCTAACTAACTGTATGTATTACATGGCCTGTGCATGGGCATACCGGCACACTTGCTGCTGGTGTTGGTACCAAGCAGGCTATTTAAACTAGAAAACTGCATATGGCTAGAGCTGACCTATCTTCAGCACTACCTGTGGATCTGTGACCCGTAATTTCCTGACTGACAACGTGATACTGAACCAACTTGCTAAGTATTACTTTGTGGTGCTAAGTAATTTGTATGGAGTTTGTTAATGATCCCCTGCAGCCAGCAGCAATAGAACCTGCCCCCCCCCCTTAGCAACAATAGATTCCACCAGCAACAATAGACCCCTAGCAACAATAGGTCACCAGCAGTAACAATAGATCTTCCAGCAACCAGCATCGATAGACCCCCCAGAAAAAATAGATCTCAACAACAATAATGGACCCCCACAACAAAATACTACCCCAGCAACAATAGACCCCTGGCAGCAACAACAGATCTCCCAGCAGCTAGCATCAATAGATTCCAGTACCGCTTACTATTACATCCATTACTTGCCCCCCAGAAACAATGGATCCCCACAACAAAATACTACACCAGCAACAATAGACCCCCCCCGTCAGCAACAACAGATGTCCCAGCAGCCAACATCAATCGACTCTCCAGCATCCCTTACCATTACATCCATTACTAGCCCCTCCATCAACAATGGACCCCACAACAAAATACTACACCAGCAACAATAGACCGCCCCCCCGGCAGCAACAACAGATCTCCCAGCAGCCAGCATCAACAGACTCTCCAGCATCCCTTACCATTACATCCATTACTTGCACCTCCAGCAACAATGGACTCCCACAACAAAATACTACCCCAGCAACAATAGACCCCCTGCAGCAACAGCAGAACTCCCAGCAGTCAGCATCAATAGACTCTCCAGCAGCCAATAACAATAGACCCCTCCCTCAACAGTACAATCCTCCCAGCAACAATTGACCCCCCCAGCAACAATAGACCTCACCAGCAAAAATAGGCCACTGCGCAAAAATAGATCCTCTCCACCAGCAAAAGTTCCCCCAGCAGCAGTGGTGGCTGGTGAAGTTTTAGGATGGGGAGCACCAGACCCCGCCCTTCCATTTTGACCACTCCCACTTGGTGAAAATGGGCGTGGTTTCAGAGAAATAGTGGGTGTGGCTCTAAGGTGGTGTGGTTAGCATCTGAGATGAACGACGGATGGAGGGAGAGGGAGAGAGAGAGGGGGGCAGCAGGTCCAGATCCTACACAGCAATAGAAATATGTGTATTCTATCAAGTTTAACAATCAGCAGATAAAGATACTCCAAACACCTGGTGTTAGCACTTCAAAGTCACCTGCCACCAGGAGGCAGTCTCTAGCGGAGCCCCTGCATACATCTGTGTCACCAACGGAGCCCCTCCATACATCTGTGTCCCCAGTAGAGTCCCTCCTTACATCTGTGTCCCCAGCGGAGCCCCTCCTTACATCTGTGTCCCGAGCGGAGCCCCTCCATACATCTTGTCCCCAGCAGAACTTCTCCATACATCTGTGTCCCCAGTGGAGTCCGTCCTTACATCTTGTCCCCAGCGGAGCCCCTCCTTACATTTGTGTCCCCAGCAGAGCCCCTCCATACATCTGTGTCCCCAGCAGAGCCCCTCCATACATCTGTGTCCCAAGTGGAGTCCGTCCTTACATCTGTGTCCCCAGCGGAGCCCCTCCATACATCTTTGTCCCCAGCAGAGTCCCTCCTTACATCTGTGTGCCCAGCGGAGTCCCTCCTTACATCTGTGTCCCCAGCCGAGTCCGTCCTTACATCTGTGTCCCCAGCGGAGCCCCCCTTATATCTGTGTCCCCAGCGGAGCCCCTCCATACATCTTGTCCCCAGCAGAACCTCTCCATACATCTGTGTCCCCAGTGGAGTCTGTCCTTACATCTTGTCCCCAGCGGAGCCCCTCCTTACATTTGTGTCCCCAGCAGAGCCCCTCCATACATCTGTGTCCCCAGCGGAGCCCCTCCATACATCTGTGTCCCCAGTGGAGTCCATCGTTACATCTGTGTCCCCAGCGGAGCCCCTCCTTATATCTGTGTCCCCAGTGGAGTCCCTCTTTACATCTGTGTCCCCAGCAGAGCCCTTCCTTACATCTGTGTCCCCAGCAGAGCCCCTCCATACATCTGTGTCCCCAGCGGAGCCCCTCCTTACATCTGTGTCCCCAGCGGAGTCTGTCCTTACATCTGTGTCCCCAGCGGAGCCCCTCCTTACATTTGTGTCCCCAGCGAAGTCTGTCCTTACATCTGTGTCTCCAGCAGAGTCCGTCCTTACATCTGTGTCCCCAGCGGAGCCCCTCTATACATCTGTGTCCCCAGCGGAGTCTGTCCTTACATCTGTGTCCCCAGCGGAGCCCCTCCTTATATCTGTGTCCCCAGCGGAGCCCCTCTTTACATCTGTGTCCCCAGCGGAGCCCCTCCTTACATCTGTGTCCCCAGCGAAGCCCCTCCATACATCTGTGTTCCCAGCGGAGCCCCTCCTTACATCTGTGTCCCCAGCGGAGTCTGTCCTTACATCTGTGTCCCCAGCGGAGTCTGTCCTTACATCTGTGTCCCCAGCGGAGTCTGTCCTTACATCTGTGTCCCCAGCGGAGCCCCTCCATACATCTGTTTCCCCAGTGGAGTCTGTTCTTACATCTGTGTCCGCAGATGTATGGAGCCCCTCCATACATCTGTGTCCCCAGCGGAGTCCGTCCTTAAATCTGTGTCCCCAGCGGAGCCCCTCCTTATATCTGTGTCCCCAGCGGAGCCCCTCTTTACATCTGTGTCCCCAGCGGAGCCCCTCCTTACATCTGTGTCCCCAGCGAAGCCCCTACATACATCTGTGTCCCCAGCGGAGCCCCTCCTTACATCTGTGTCCCCAGCGGAGTCTGTCCTTACATCTGTGTCCCCAGCGGAGCCCCTCCATACATCTGTGTCCCCAGCGGAGTCCGTCCTTACATCTGTGTCCGCAGCGGAGCCCCTCCTCATATCAGTGTCCCCAGCAGAGCCCCTCTTTACATCTGTGTCCCCAGCGGAGCCCTTCCTTACATCTGTGTCCCCAGCGAAGCCCTTCCATACATCTGTGTCCCCAGCGGAGCCCCTCCTTACATCTGTGTCCCCAGCGGAGTCTGTCCTTACATCTGTGTCCCCAGCGGAGCCCCTCCATACATCTGTGTCCCCAGCGGAGTCCGTCCTTACATCTGTGTCCGCAGCGGAGCCCCTCCTTATATCTGTGTCCCCAGCGGAGCCCCTCCTTACATCTGTGTCCCCAGCAGAGTCTGTCCTTACATCTGTGTCCCCAGCCGAGTCTGTCCTTACAACTGTGTCCCCAGCGAAGTCTGTCCTTACATCTGTGTCTCCAGCAGAGTCCGTCCTTACATCTGTGTCCCCAGCGGAGCCCCTCTATACATCTGTGTCCCCAGCGGAGTCTGTCCTTACATCTGTGTCCCCAGCGGAGCCCCTCCTTATATCTGTGTCCCCAGCGGAGCCCCTCTTTACATCTGTGTCCCCAGCGGAGCCCCTCCTTACATCTGTGTCCCCAGCGAAGCCCCTCCATACATCTGTGTTCCCAGCGGAGCCCCTCCTTACATCTGTGTCCCCAGCGGAGTCTGTCCTTACATCTGTGTCCCCAGCGGAGTCTGTCCTTACATCTGTGTCCCCAGCGGAGTCTGTCCTTACATCTGTGTCCCCAGCGGAGCCCCTCCATACATCTGTTTCCCCAGTGGAGTCTGTTCTTACATCTGTGTCCGCAGATGTATGGAGCCCCTCCATACATCTGTGTCCCCACCGGAGTCCGTCCTTACATCTGTGTCCCCAGCGGAGCCCCTCCTTATATCTGTGTCCCCAGCGGAGCCCCTCTTTACATCTGTGTCCCCAGCGGAGCCCCTCCTTACATCTGTGCCCCCAGCGAAGCCCCTACATACATCTGTGTCCCCAGCGGAGCCCCTCCTTACATCTGTGTCCCCAGCGGAGTCTGTCCTTACATCTGTGTCCCCAGCGGAGCCCCTCCATACATCTGTGTCCCCAGCGGAGTCCGTCCTTACATCTGTGTCCGCAGCGGAGCCCCTCCTCATATCAGTGTCCCCAGCAGAGCCCCTCTTTACATCTGTGTCCCCAGCGGAGCCCTTCCTTACATCTGTGTCCCCAGCGAAGCCCTTCCATACATCTGTGTCCCCAGCGGAGCCCCTCCTTACATCTGTGTCCCCAGCGGAGTCTGTCCTTACATCTGTGTCCCCAGCGGAGCCCCTCCATACATCTGTGTCCCCAGCGGAGTCCGTCCTTACATCTGTGTCCGCAGCGGAGCCCCTCCTTATATCTGTGTCCCCAGCGGAGCCCCTCCTTACATCTGTGTCCCCAGCAGAGTCTGTCCTTACATCTGTGTCCCCAGTGGAGTCTGTCCTTACATCTGTGTCCCCAGCGGAGTCTGTCCTTACAACTGTGTCCCCAGCGGAGTCTGTCCTTACATCTGTGTCCCCAGCGGAGTCTGTCTTTACATCTGTGTCCCCAGCGGAGTCTGTCCTTACATCTGTGTCCCCAGCGGAGTCTGTCCTTACAACCGTGTCCCCCGCGGAGCAGCAGGGTCCTCTTTACATCTGTGTCCCAAGCAACACAGCACTCCTTCAAGCCTCGTCTGTGTTATTTCCTGGCTTTCTCCCTGTGTTCAGTGGAGAGGGGAGGGGCCTCCCCTCTCCACTGAACACAAGGGTATTAGTCCTCAAGGCAGCCATCTTTTTGTAGCCCACCAGAAGTGACTTTGTTCTCACATTGAGAAAAAAGCACCCGGCCGGGCGCTGGGCGGATGCATGATTGCCAACATTATAAAAAAATTTATAGGGACACTTTTTTGGCTGTAGGTGGAGTCTTATTATAATTAGGGGGTGGGACATGCGTTTGTAGGCGTGACATAGTAATAAAAGAAAAATGCGATGCGGAGCGCTTAAAATAGGCGTGGTTTTTACGTGAAACAGTGGACGGGGCTTATATGGGCGTGGTTCAAATGGGGGTGTGGTTAGAGTCTGAGATGAATGAGAGATGGAGAAAGAAATGGAAAAGAGAAAGAAGGAAAGAAGAAGGGAAGAAGAGAGAAGGAAGGAAAGAGGGATGAAGGGACAGCAGGCCCAGATGGTACACCACAATAGAAATGTGTATTCCAGTGTTTAACAAATCAGCAGATAAAGATACTCCAAACACCTGGTGTTAGCGCTTCAATCATCCCAGCACCATGGTTGTTGTGGTGTCAGGATGATTGAAGCGCATTATTACTATTATTACATTGTAATATAGAATGAAATCATTCAACTCACCATAATCCAGATTCAGTGGGACCCCTGAGCGTGTCACCTGCCACGTCGCCTGCCACCAGATGCCATCATGTGCCCCCAGCAGAGTCCATCCTTGCAGTAGGTGCCCCCAGCAGAGTATGTCCTTACATCAGGTGCCCCCAGCAGAGTCCGTCCTTACATCAGGTGCCCCCAGCAGAGTCTGCCCTTACATCAGGTGCCCCCAGCAGAGTCTGTCCTTACATCAGGTGCCCCCAACAGAGTCTGTCCTTACATCAGGTGCCCCCAGAAGCAGAGGCCCTCCTTACAGATCTGTGTCCCTGGCAGCGGAGCCCCTCCTTACATCTGGTATCCCCAGCAGCGGAGCCCTACGTTACATCTGGTGTCCCCAGCAGCGGAGCCCTCCTTTACATCTGGTGTCCCCAGCAGCGGAGCCCTCCTTTAAATTTGGTGTCCCTGGCAGTGGAGCACTCCTTTAAATCTGGTGTCCCCGGCAGCGGAGCCCTCCTTTACATCTGGTGTCCCCAGCAGCAGAGCCCTCCTTTACATCTGGTGTCCCCAGCAGCGGAGCCCTGCTTTACATCTGTGTCCCCGGCAGTGGAGCCCACATTTACATCTGGTTTCCCCCAGCGTCGGAGCCCTCCTTTACATCTGGTGTCCCTGGCAGCGGAGCCCTCCTTTACATCTGGTGTCCCCCAGCAGCGGAGCCCTTCTTACAGATCTGTGTCCCCCAGCAACAGAGCCCTCCTTACTTCAGTGTCCCTGGCAGCAGCAGCTTTGGAGCCCTCCTTACAGAGCGATCTGTGTCCCCAAGCAACAGAGCCCACCTTACTTCAGTGTCCCTGACAGCAGCAGCTGAGCCCTCCTTACAGAGCGATCTGTATCCCCCAGCAACAGAGCTCTCCTTACTTCAGTGTCCCTGGCAGCAGCAGCAGAGCCCTCCTTACAGAGCGATCTGTGTCCCCCAGCAGCGCGGCAGCTACAGTTCCCAGCATTTCCCGGCTTTCTCGTGTGTGTGTTCAATGGAGAGGGGAGAAGCTGATTGGCTGCCCCTCCCCTCTCCTTTGAACACAAGGGGAAATAATCCTCATGACGGCGGCGGCGGCCAACTTTTTGTAGCCCGCCGGACATTTTTTCCTAAAACATTCCCAATTTTTCCAGGACAAAGGCAAAATCCTGGGAAATTAATCGGGACGAGCTCCGATCGGGACGAGGGTCCCAAAATCAAGTTTGTCCCGGGAAAATCGGGACTGATGGCAAGTATGCGGATGCTGCTTGGCGCAATCGATTGCGCCGGAAAGCAGCTCCAAACCCCACCAATGAATCTCGTGATTGCATTGACGTGGCGCTTCCCATAGTGCACTGTGTCCGGTGCCTGAACACAGTGCACTTAAAGGACATTTTTTTTTCTTAAAGGGGCCGTTTTAAAAAAATATATTTTTTTTACATTGTTTTTGTGACTACAGGAGGGGGGGGGGGGGCAGACGGGCCGCTACTGCCCAGTAGCCAGCAGCAATAGACCATTCAGCACACCCCAGCGCCCCTGGCCATTACATCCATTACTTGCCCCCCCAGCAACAATGGCTCCCCACAACAAAATACTGCACCAGCAACAATAGACCCCCGGCAGCAACAACAGATCTCCCAGCAGCCAGCATTAATAGACTCTCCAGCACTCCCCAGCACCCCTTGCCATTACATCCATTACTTGCCCCCCCCCCCCAGCAACAATGGATCCCCACAACAAAATACTATACCAGCAGCAATAGACCCCCAGCAGCAACAACAGATTTCCCAGCAGCCAGAATCAATAGACTCTCTAGCAGCTAATAACAATAGACCCCTCCCTCAACAGTAGATCCCTCCCAGCAACAATTGCCTCCCCCAGTGACAATAGAACCCCCAGCAACAATAGACCTCGCCTGCAAAAATAGACCACCGTGCAAAAATATATCCCCTCCATCAGCAATAGATCCCCCAGCAGCCAGCTTCAATAAACCCTTCAGCACACCCCAGCACCCCTTTCTATTACATTCAGTGCTAGATGTGCTGCTTTCCAGTTGAACAAAAGCCCTGGTGATGGCTAATATGTCTTCTAGAGCCCACTCAAGCAGAAAAAAGTCACAAATGATACCCCCAAAATTTTGAGTGGAGCTGATTTTCCCCTGCAAACGAAAAGCGCCCATTGGCAAGCAGCATTCCACTTGACACATTTATTACCAATTGCCCAGAGTTCCCCTTTAATCCTGGCACTATTAGGTGATGCTTTCCGATCACGTCAGCCAGTCCTCCGGAGATTAAACAGCAATTCCATAGATCGCTGTCATTTTAATTAGACAAACATACAGTAAACACTAAAGTGTATTTTTTTTTCTTCCCTGCGTTTTACACGGAGACCTTGACATTGGCGGTATAAATAATGCAGCGGAGAGGTTGTTAAGTGGAAATTATCTGCTCGCTGGCGGAGTGAAAGCGAAATGAGTGAACCTGACGATTCTGCCGTATTGATTAACATACAAAGGAGCGCGCCGTGCGCAGTTACAATGTGTCAAGAGCTCAGCGATCACAGGGCGGGCTGACGCATTTCACACACCGCATCGGCGGCGAGTAAACAGAATTCCAGAGAATCGCATTTAAAGCTAAACTTTCTTTTAACTATCTATAACCACAAAGGATATAAATCCACTTTATGTGCACCAGATGGCTCTGCAGCTCCAAATATTACCTTGTAAATGTAGCGGTGACATCATCACTGTGCTGTACATAACCTGTGCAGCAGTGGTGGCCCATCCTTTAGGGGCGCAGAGGCTCCACCCACCACCCCCCATCCATGCATCCGGCCCCCTGATCTACATGTGGGGCGCCGGACGCATGGATTCCTATTGGGGTTTTTTTTTTAACCACTTGCCGCCCACCATATAGCAGAATGATGGCAGCAAAGTGGTTGTGATATCCTGACCGGACGTCATATGACGTGATCAGGATATCACAGCTGTCGCGCGCCCACGGGGGCGTGCAGCACGGCAATCGGAGGTGCGGTGTGTCAGTCTGTCAGAGGCTTCTTACCACGTGATCAGCTGTGACCAATCACAGCTGATTACAGCGTGAACCAGGAAGTGCCGGTAAACGCCTTTCCTCGGTTCACGCTGACAGGGAGAGATGATCGGCGGCTCTCCCTGTCAGAGGGGGGGGGGGTCTGTGCTGATAATCAGCACATTTATTATCAGTACGGCCACCATCAAAAGGTGCCAATCAGTGCCCAACACCAGCTAGCCTGTCCCCATAATAAATGCCTGTCGCACTGACAGTGTCGATCAGTGCCCACAACAGTGCCAATCAGTGCCCAAAGAAGTGCCAATCAGTGCCACGCAGTAATGCCTGTCAGTAGCTCCTCATCAGTGCTGCCTACCCAGTGCCACCTATCAGTGCCGCCTATCAGTGCCGCCTATCAGTGCCCGTCAGTGCCGCCTATAAGTACCCATCAGTTTGTTTTTTTTAATTGACGGTCTTTTTTCGTTTATAGCGCAAATGTTAAAAACCGCAGCGGTGATCAAATACCACCAAAAGAAAGCTCTATTTGTAGGAAGAAAATGATAAAAATGTAGTTTGAGTACAGTGTTGCATGACCACGCAATTGTCAAAGTGTGACAACGCTGAAAACTGAAAATTGTCCTGGGCAGGAAGGGGGGAAAGTTCCTGGTATGGTGGTTAAGCACATGATTGGAGCCCGAGGCTCTTATAGGCTTCAAAAAAGGGTGAGCTCGGGACGCAGAGCACTGATTGTTATCCCTGGTGGCCATGGGTGGCATACCTGGTGGTGACTAGTGGTGGGCATCCCTGATGGTCCTGGTGGCATCCCTGATGCTCCAGTGTGGCATCCCTGGTGGTCCAGTGTGGGCATACCTGGGGGGGTGCGCTGATAATCAACCAGCACAGACCCCCCTGTCAGAGGAGCAGCCGAACGGCTCTCCTCTACTCGCGTCTGACAGACGCAAGGGCTCTTCCTGTTTACACTGTGATCAGCCGTGATTGGACACGGCTGATCACGTGGTAAAGAGTCTGTCAGAGACTCTTTACCTAGATCGGTGTCAGTCTGACACACTGCAGCAACAAACGCCGTGATGCGCACCCCAGGGGCACGCAGCAGCTTGATATCCTGGCGACGTCATATGAAGTCCGGTCAGGATAACGCAATCACTTTGCCGACTCCATTTTGCTACATGCCGGGCGGCAAGTGGTTAAAGTGTGACATGTTAGATATCTATTTACCCAGTGTAACATTATCTTTCACATTTTACAAAAAAAAAAAAAATAGGGTATATATTGCGTTTTATTTTTATTCCTTATTAATTAAATGTATTTTTTCCAACAAAAAAAAATTGCGTTTGAAAAAATGCTGCATAAATACCGTGTGACATAAAAAAATTGTGACGATCACTATTTTATTTCCTAAGGTCTCTGCTAAAAAAAAAAAAAAAGTATAATTTTTGCGGGTTATAAGTAATTTTCTACCACAAAATACTGATTTAAACTTGTAAACAAAAGGTCTACAGAAAAACCCCGACCCCCACCGCAAGCCTAACTTGAGGTTTCAGACGGCCTGCCGCAACTGAGATTTCAGGAAACTGCATCAGCTGAGCAGATGAGCAAGGCCTCTGCTTTGCCTCGGGGGTTCTTTCACGCGGACAGCGGTAAGTTTTACCCACCCCCCCCCGGCTACCCACAGGAATCCTAAACACTACAGCCAGGCAGGGCTCAAGCACTGCGGCTCGAGTTAAAAAATGCCGTGGCCTCGAAGCAAAGCACCGCAGCCGCTGCATTTTTAACTTGAGCCGCAGAGTTTGATAAGGCGGCACTACCTGTCAAACCTGCCCTTGAGTTCAATGAGGCCGCACAGTAACCGCGAGCCAAATTCTCAGCTCTTGGTTGTGGCGTGCTCCAGCAATGTAAAATTGCAGTTCAGCAATAAAAAAAAAAAAAAACAGTCAGAAGCGCCTCCTGAATGTCTGTCAGCTGTTGCAAAGCTCCCAACTGTCCCTGATTTGGAGGGACTGTCCCTGATTTGGAGCAATGTCCCTCTGTCCCTCATTCCTCCTCATTTGTCCCTCATTTTGGTCTGATCTATAAAGTTGTATATAAAATGCACTTTTTATCTATCAAAAAGTGTTTTACAGCGCTAAACCTTTCATCTGATTTCTAAATTGCTGCATTTGTAAATTTCAAAAGACGATATAAAGGAATAGTCGTGGTAACCTTAGGCCTGGTTCACACTGAATCCGACTTTGAAATTTCAAAACCGCAGGTCAGTGCATCTTCGGGTGCGACTTGGCTGACATCTGCACGGCTTCATGCACAGATATCTAGTCGCATCTGAAATCGCAAAAAAAAAAGTGTAGAAAACTTGTTCTCAAATGGGCGCGGCACCGCAATGTCGGAGTCGCACCGATTTGAACAGCACCATTGCAGACCATATGGTGCAACTTGTCGTGCAATTTGGACCTGTCAAATCACATGACAAGTCGCACCGGTGTGAACGGGGGCTAAGTCTGCTTTTACACTGATCCGTTTTTTTGGGGGTTTTTTTTGCTCTTGCATTAAAAAAAGTGCAAGAAAAACATGTGACCATGTAATCCTATGGAACTCTTCACACTGACCTGTTGCAGGCCTGCTGCGATTAGTAAAATCCTGATTGCTGTATTTTTGGTGCAGGTTTGATGTGGTAAAAAAGAAAAGCACAAAAAAACGCATATCTCCCTATTGAAATGCATTGCAAAGGTGGCAAAAACGCACCTGTGTTGTGTTTTTGATGCGTTTTTTGAGTCTCCATCAAGTCACCATGATCCCTAGAGCATCTGGTACACAGTGGGTCATCTCTCACCCGATTTTGCATATTCGAGCCGCCGTGAGGTGCACTCACAACACAAAGTTGGGACAGGCACTGGGTGGCACTGAGCGAGCAAGAGAGTACTGCCTGCAAGGCCTCCTCCTACTGCTCATCCTCAAATGAGCCCATGTCCCTCTCCCATTTGCTCATAGCCCCCGGTGGAAAAACCTTTTAAGAAAATGAATGCTAGCATACAGTAACAGTTTGATATAAATCCTTTAAGTTGGAAGACTTCAGCCATAAAATGAAAAATTGGAAATGGGGAGTGTATCTATGTCAGACAAGGGAGCTGTGCATGCTCCAAAACGCGTTACCGCACACCACCTTTACCTGATGTCACAGCTTTGGTTCCAGAACCCGGGCTGCTTCATTGCATCTTCACCTCCTCGCCAATCCACATCACCAGGGACTCTGACAACTGCAGGACGGCTCTCTCTCTCTCCCGTAGACAGATGAGGATTACAGCGATCCGCATGAGGACTAATTATTATATGTCTATGACCTCTTACTATCTTGTAAGTGTTTTTAATCCCATTGTGCCTGTAATAAATCTTTTAACCACTGCACTTAGAGGCACCTTTCTCTTTCATTTATGACCCTCCAGAGAAGTCTGGATAGAAGGAGATCCGGGCCCCATTATGTGGGATGTTTCTCTTTTCTCTGGCCAGGCAATTTCCTTATCCTTATAGTTGAGCAATCTGGCAAGGATTGTGCAGGGCGGGTGCCCAGGTGGTAACGGCCCTGGTGGGACCCTGTGTGGCCTCTCCACTGAATATAACGGAGTGAAGGCTTCTTTCCTGAATACCTTCAACAGCCATTTTTCAACGAATTCCGTGGGGTCTCTTCCCTCCAGCTTCTCAGTGAGCCCCACAATCCGGACATTATTCCTCTGTAAACAGTTTTCAATGTCCTCATTTTTAAGCTCATTAGCTTTTGCAAGCCACGTGGTAGCCTGTGCTTCTCTGATGAGCGGGGCCATCTTGTCTTCTACGTCACTAACGCGGCCTTCCACCGCCGTGGTACGCTCCTGGATTTTTTGTAAATCATGCCTGATTACGCTCATCTCCTCCTTCAGTCCCCCAAAGTTCTCTTTCAGGGTGTCCATGGATGCCGTGCATTTATAAACAGCCCGAAATATGTCTGACAAAGTAGGTTGTTCGAGCTCATCTTCCTCCCCCTCCTCAGTGTCAGTAGTGGGCTGAGTGATGGCTACCGAGGGGCCCAGGGAAGCAGGATCATCTGCTGCCTCAGTAAGAAAGATGGCCGTGGTCACTCCTAAATCTGACTCCAAAGCTCTTCCCGCTCCCCCTGTCAGGTCCGGGGCATAGTATAGCATGTCACAAGGGGGTTCCTTCCCATCAGCTTTAGGCGTTTTAGGGGGTTTACTCACATCCTTCTGTTTCTCTGCACGAGGACGCTGAGCCTGAGCCGCCACGCTGCCATGTTAAGAGTCCAGCTGCCCGTCATCCTCCTTCTGCTTGCGGGTCACTACGCCTCTGGATCGAGTGGCCAGGGATGCCAGAGGGATCAGAGGGAGTTTGAAAGACTGCTGTGCAAATACAGTGTGACATAAAATATTGCAACGACCGCCATTTTATTCTCTAGGGTCTCTGCTAAAAAAAAAATACAGTAAAACCTTGGATTGCGAGCATAATTCGTTCCGGAAACATGCTTGTAATCCAAAGCACTTGTATATTAAAGCGAATTTCCCCATAAGAAATAATGGAAACTCAGATGATTCGTTCCACAACCATTTATTCATAGGTCCTTCAGTTTATAGTCCATATGAAAAGATGATAGCAATGTGATAGGTTGTGTAACCATAAAATGTCCATCCACAAATGGAAGCCTCCACAAGGGGATCAGAAGCAAAATCCAGCAGGAGCTACAGAGCATAAAAGAGAAGAGAGGCGCCACTAAGTGTAGCAATATGGTTACATTTAATGAAGGTACAACATTTAGCAACTCACATGGTTGATGAATAAAAGATGATTAAAACAGGCACATCTAAGTATGCAGACATGCGGGGTAAAGATGTCCACATAGACCATCCTCCGCACCGCCAGCTCTCACCGCTGTCAGTCTGCAATCCTGACCAGGAAGACTACCCTGCAGTAGAGCGATCTAAAAGCGAGGCTTGAAACACTCGTGGAGCGCAGAATGGAAGGGATGACATTGATGGCGGTGCGGGGGATGGTCTATGTGGACAGCTTTACCCCGGATGCCTGAATACTTAGATGTCCCTGTTTTAATCATCAACCATGTGCTAAATGTTGTACCTTCATTAAATGTAACCATATTGCTACACTTAGAGGCGCCTCTCTTCTTTTTTATACTCAGTTGTGACATGACACTACTTGTGTATCAAGACAAAATGTATTAAAAAATGTTGCTTGTCTTGCAAAACGCTCTCAAACCAAGTTATTCTCAAACCAAGGTTTTACTGTATATAATGTTTGGGGGTTCTAAGTAATGTTTTAGCAAACAATACTGATTTTAACTTGTAAGCAGCAAGTGTCAGAAAAAGACCTGTTCTTCAAGTGGTTAACATAAAGCAGTGCCGTATCGCAAAAAATTGGCATGGGCATATAGGGGGGTAAATCTTCCAGAGCTGAAGTGGTTAATTTTTAATGGCACACTAAGCGCGAGTAAAAGATGCGTGTTTTACTGTGTGTTTGACGCATGACAAAACGCGCCACTGAATAAACGCCCAATGCTCCACCAGTGAAAAGGTTCTGGAGCTACTTTGGGGCATTTGTCGCACCTAGGGTAGACATGTGCGCCGTCAATAAATTTGTTTAGTTTCGCTCTGTTCCGTTTCGTATTTGAATTAATTCGTATTTCGTAATTTGTGTCCGAAATTTTGTACGAAATACGAATTTTCGTTGAGTTCATTAACTTTTCGTAACAATAATAATAATAATAACAAGAATGTTCGCTATGATGAATTTATCATTATGAGGGGCTCCCACCTTCCCTGTGCTGATTTCCTGGGTTTTTAACTTTTAGGTTCGTTAACTTTTCGTAACAATTAGGAATGCTCGTTAGGAATTTGGATCCGAAATTCATAAACGAAATTTCGTACAAAATTTGTAGCATAGCAATTCGTATTTTGGATCTTCCCGAATTTATGAATTTACGGAAATTCGTACGAATTTTCGATTCGTACGAAACTAATCGCCCATGTCTAACCTAGGACAGCCCATTCAAATCAATGGGCAGCCCTAGTTGCAACATGTGGTAACGCATGAAAAGCATGCAAAAAAAACGACAAGCAGGAACATGCAAGTGGGAATGGGGTCTAAATGCCCAGATCTTTGCCTGGAGTGCTCCTTTAACCGCTTACTTTTCACTTTGAGACGTCTTCAATTAAGCGCCAGAAAAAATCTCCCCATCCCGCGCGCGTTGAATGAGCCTTTTATCATTAATTCTGGCGAGTCAGCTCTTTAGCCGCCCGTTGCTGGGAGTTTTGTAGTTCTTGTAGTCTTTTGTAATGCCGTAACATCTGTGGGTCCCGGGTGAGCCGGCAACAGCTTAGCAAAAATAATAAGAGATGATAAAGGAATTACAATAGACTTTAGCGGTTGCGAGAACAAGGCGTCTTGTCTGCCTCCAGGTGTTAAGCTTGAATCACTGATAAGTTATTAACTTATTAATGGCTCGAGAGAGGAAGAGCTGATTTTTGTGGCGGAATCCCGCGGGTTCGTCGGTTGTCCTGGACGCCTTGATCTCGCTCTTCATTTTTTTCCCGCGTACAATGCTCCGTTTTTTGTTTTTTTTTTTGCCGCTATTCTGCACGCGAGCCTAGGTGGTAGAGAAAAAAAAAACTCAGCGGGTCGCTGAAAGTCGCCACATTAGAAAGGGAATCGCTGTAAGTGGATGAGAGGCTTTTTGGATTATTCGGGGGAAAGATTCATTAAAATGTGCATTTTTTAAAATGGTTTCAACAGTCAAAATTGCAAATTAAGCTTTGAAATGCAGAGAGGGAATAAAGCCTGCCTTTCCACAGCTGAAGAGCATCAGGGCAGCCTAAAGAGACCCTGTCACCGACGCAATAAAAAAAAGCACAGAAGTTTGGTTTTTTTCAAGATTCTTATTTTCAACATTTTTCCTTCCCATAAATTATTTTTTAATGACTTGCAATCTGCCTTTGAACGTGCTAGAAAATTTAACTACTTTAGTAGAGTCAATTTGTCATTGTCCTCTCCTCTTCTAAGAGTGTCTAATTACTGTCTGTGCTGACCCAGCTCCACCCCTCACCTCTCTACATAATCTTTCCTTGAGAAAAGGGGAATACTATAGAGCATAAATAAAACAATAATAAAGTCACCCTCCAAATGGTAATAATAATAATTTTGGTGACAAAATATAAAAAACTGTGAAATAAGAAGTGAATATAATAGAACCAACAATATTGTATAAATGAAAAACAATATATGAGGTATGTAAACAAATGAAAGTTCAAAGTGAATGTTCAAAAGATGAATGAATCAAACAATTCGAAAGAATTCTTGAATAAACAAAGCTATGCAGCATGAAAAATAAATCCTGTGCATGGAAAAAGTCTCTCACACTTCTCCCGGTCATATCAAACTTGATCGTGTGTGTAAACAAAAGATAAGGTTGGCACGCTTACCAGACTTGGTGGACTCATATACTGTACAGCATAGGAGTCAAGTAGGCATTCGTGAGGGGATACCTCACCGGGATTGAGCATATAAGGCCGATGATCTGAGAGTAGGCCACTTCCAGTTTTAGAAGAGAGGTTCCAACATCAGAAGACGAACTCCATGGTGTATAATAAGTCCGCCGATGCATTTCGTCTGATTGGACATCACCTAGGGTGTCCATGAGGAGGAAACGCGTTGGATGACGCTCCTGGAATTACTGAACATTGTTGTTTTTATAACTGAAGGATACTAGCATTTTATGGAACTTTTTTGATTGTCTACTCCATGTTTTTACAATAAACCCACTATACAGTGTTACACAATGTGTGCTTTTTGTTTTCTATCCTCATTACCATGGATCATCATTTTTACTTTTTTCCATGCACAGGATTTATTTTTGTTAGGGCTAGGCTCAGCCCTTCCTTCTCTGAGCTAGCTGCTCAGCTGTCGGCTAATTGCCAGCTCCTATCTCTCCACAGGGACTCACCTGTTGATGATATCATGCTCGTCAGTTCTGCTTACTTAAGCCATCCAGCCCAGATGATCTCTGCCTTCGCCTTGGTCACATCTCTAGAGATGCTCTCCTGTGTTCCTGTTAAAGACTTGCTTGGCTTACGTTCCTTCTGGCTCCAGATCCTGCTTGCTGTTCCACTACACTACGCTACCACTACGATCTCTGGCTCCCTGACGTTTTGGCTTGTCTGACTATCCGTTCCAGTTCCTGAAACTCTGGCTATGTTTTGACTACATTTACTCTGTTTACCTTTTTTTATTATTATTAAACAAGTGTGATTTAACTGTACTTCTGTCTCGGTCTGATTCATGGTTTCTGACAATTTTTCATGCTGCACAGTTTTGTTTATTCAAAATTCTTATCCTTAATACTATAGAGCAGCCTTTCTCAAACTTTTCATCAAGGGTCAATGGAAACATCCTCCTAATATTGGTGGGCAATGGGAAAATGCATCCCTTACATTAGTGGCTAGTGGGAAGAATGCCCCGCTTACATTGGTGGCTAGTGGGAAGAATGCCCCCCGTACATTGGTGGCCAATAGGAAGATTGCCCCCCTTACATTAGTAGCCAGTGAGAAGAATTCCCCTCCCGACCCCCCTTACATTGGGGGCTAGGAGGAAGAATGCCCCCCCCCATTACATTGGTAGCCAGTGGGGGGAAATTCCCCCCTTACATTGGTGGCCAGTAGGAAGAATGCCCCCTTTACATTGGTGTCCAGTGAGAAGAATGGTAACCAGTGGGAAGAATGTCCCCATTACACTGGTGGCTAGTAAGAAGAATGCCCCCCCCCTTACATTGGTGCCTAGAAGGAAGGATGTCCCCTAAACATTGGTGACCAGTAGGAAGAATGCCCCCTTTACATTGGTGGCCAGTAAGAAGAATGGTAGCCAGTGGGAAAAATGTCCCCCTGACATTGGTGGTTAGTAGGAGGAATGCCCCCCCCCCCCCCCCTTACATTGGTGCCTAGAAGGAAGGATGTCCCCCTTACATTGGTGACTAGTGGGAAGAATGCCCCCTTACATTGGTGGCTAGTAGGAGGAATGCCCCCCCTTATATTGGTGCCTAGAGGGAAGAATGTCACCTTACATTGGTGGTCAGTGGGACAATGCTTCATGTACATTGGTGGTCAATGGGAACAATGCGGAGGGAACCGCGCATTCATTTAAGGCTCACCAGTTCCTTAATGTCTTGCAGGACAATTTTATGGGTCAGATGGTAGACGCACCAACTAGAAATAAAACATTACTGGATCTACTGATTACCAACAATACAGACCTGATCACGGATGTGGAAATACGGGGCAATTTAGGTAATAACGATCACAGGTCAATTCGTTTCAGTATAAATCACACAAATAGGAAACATAAAGGGAATACAAAGACACTGAATTTCAAAAGAGCCAACTTCCCTAAACTACAAACCTTGCTAAAAGGCATAGATTGAATTAAAATATTAGGAACAAAGAATACGGAGGATAGATGGGTTTACTTTAAGAGTATATTAAATAAGGGCATTAGCCAATGTATCCCATTGGGTGATAAATTTAAAAGAGCGAACAAAAGTCCTGGATGGCTTAACTCCAATGTAAAAATGCATATAAAAGCAAAGGAGAAGGCCTTCAAAAAATATAAGGTTGAGGGATCATGCTCAGCATTCAGACTTTATAAAGAATGCAACAAGAAATGTAAGGGTGCAATTAGGACGGCTAAGATAGAACATGAAAGACACATCGCGGAGGAGAGCAAAAAAAATCCCAAGAAATTCTTTAAGTACCGGTATGTAAACAGTAAAAAAGGGAGGACAGACCATATTGGCCCCATAAAGAATGAGGAAGGACATCTGGTTACAATGGATGGGGAGATGGCAGAGGTATTGAATTTATTCTTCTCCTCAGTCTTCACGAGTGAATCGGGGGGCTTCAGTAACCAAAACTGCAGTGTTTATCCTCATGGCACAACACAGGAAGCACCTCCATGGTTAATCGAGGACAGAATTAAAATTAGACTTGAGAAACTTAACATTAATAAATCACCGGGACCAGATGGCTTGCATCCGAGGGTACTTAGGGAACTCAGTCAAGTGATTGCCAGACCGTTGTTCCTAACAGACAGTCTACTGACTGGAATGGTACCAGCTGATTGGGAAAAAGCCAATGTAGCACCAATATTTAAAAAGGGCCCAAAATACATCCCTGGGAATTACAGACCAGTTAGCCTAACATCAATAGTATGTAAACTCTTGGAGGGGATGATAAGGGACTATATACAAGATTTTAGTAATGAGAACGGTATCATTAGCAGTAATCAGCATGGATTCATGAAGAATCATTCTTGCCAAACCAATCTACTAACCTTCTATGAGGAGGTGAGTTGCCATCTAGATAAAGGAAGGCCCGTAGACGTGGTGTATCTGGATTTTGCAAAAGCATTTGACACAGTTCCCCATAAACGTTTACTGTACAAAATAAGGTCCGTTGGCATGGACCATAGGGTGAGTACATGGATTGAAAACTGGCTAGAAGGGTGAGTTCAGAGGGTGGTGATAAATGGGGAGTACTCGGAATGGTCAGGGGTGGGTAGTGGGGTTCCCCAGGGTTCTGTGCTGGGACCAATCCTATTTAATTTGTTCATAAACGACCTGGAGGATGGGGTAAACAGTTCAATCCCTGTATTTGCAGACGATACTAAGCTAAGCAGGGCAATAACTTCTCCGCAGGATGTGGAAACCTTGCAAAAAGATCTGAACAAATTAATGGGGTGGGCAGCTACATGGCAAAGGAGGTTCAATGTAGAAAAATGTAAAATAATTCATTTGGGTGGCAAAAATATGAATGCAATCTATACACTTGGGGGAGAACCTCTGGGGGAATCTAGGATGGAAAAGGACCTGGGGGTCTTAGTAGATGACAGGCTCAGCAATGGCATGCAATGCCAAGCTGCTGCTAACAAAGCAAACAGAATATTGGCATGCATTAAAAAAGGGATCAACTCCAGAGATAAAGTGATAATTCTCCCGCTCTACAAGACTCTGGTCTGGCCGCACCTAGAGTATGCTGTCCAGTTCTGGGCACCAGTCCTCAGGAGTAGGGATGAGCTTCGTGTTCGAGTCGAACCCATGTTCGACTCGAACATCGGCTGTTCGACCGTCCGTCGAATTGCGAACGATATGGGCCGTTCGCGCCAAATTCGTGTGGCGCGTCACGGCCCATAATTCACTGCGGCATCGCAGTGCATTGCTGGCTGATGATTGGCCAAGCATGCACTATGACCCGCATGCTTGGCCAATCACAGCGCCGTCAGTAGAGAGAGCTGTAATTGGCCAAAGCCAGGGTGGCTTTGGCCAATTATGGCTCAGGGGATTTAGTACACACCCCACACTATATAAGGCCGCCTGCACGGCGGCCCTGTGTAGTGTGTGTTCCGGTGTGCTGAGAGATAGAGAGAGAGAGAGACAGTGTCATTTGATTTGAGTTAGATAGATTAGGCAGAACAGTCAGTCAGTTAGCTGCACTTACAGTGTATTGTGTATATATATGCATCCCAGGTGTTGCATATATATATATACACTGTATTCAGTTTAGCTAGATCCGTTCCTGTTATCTTCTATCTAGACTATTTAGTGCAGTGTGTCCTGCTCACAGTGTTCAGCTAGATCCGTTCCTGCTATTTACATTCAGTGCAGTGCGTCCTGCTCACAGTGTTCAGCTAGATCCGTTCCTGCTATTTACATTCAGTGCAGTGCGTCCTGCTCACAGTGTTCAGCTAGATCCGTTCCTGCTATTTACATTCAGTGCAGTGCGTCCTGCTCACAGTGTTCAGCTAGATCCGTTCCTGCTATTTACATTCAGTGCAGTGCGTCCTGCTCACAGTGTTCAGCTAGATCCGTTCCTGGTATTTACATTTAGTGCAGTGCGTCCTGCTCACAGTGTTCAGCTAGATCCGTTCCTGCTATTTACATTCAGTGCAGTGCGTCCTGCTCACAGTGTTCAGCTAGATCCGTTCCTGCTATATACATTTAGTGCAGTACGTCCTGCTCACAGTGTTCAGCTAGATCCGTTCCTGCTATTTACATTCAGTGCAGTGCGTCCTGCTCACAGTGTTCAGCTAGATCCGTTCCTGCTATTTACATTCAGTGCAGTGCGTCCTGCTCACAGTGTTCAGCTAGATCCGTTCCTGCTATTTACATTCAGTGCAGTGCGTCCTGCTCACAGTGTTCAGCTAGATCCGTTCCTGGTATTTACATTTAGTGCAGTGCGTCCTGCTCACAGTGTTCAGCTAGATCCGTTCCTGCTATTTACATTCAGTGCAGTGCGTCCTGCTCACAGTGTTCAGCTAGATCCGTTCCTGCTATATACATTTAGTGCAGTACGTCCTGCTCACAGTGTTCAGCTAGATCCGTTCCTGCTATTTACATTCAGTGCAGTGCGTCCTGCTCACAGTGTTCAGCTAGATCCGTTCCTGCTATTTACATTCAGTGCAGTGCGTCCTGCTCACAGTGTTCAGCTAGATCCGTTCCTGCTATTTACATTCAGTGCAGTGCGTCCTGCTCACAGTGTTCAGCTAGATCCGTTCCTGCTATTTACATTCAGTGCAGTGCGTCCTGCTCACAGTGTTCAGCTAGATCCGTTCCTGGTATTTACATTTAGTGCAGTGCGTCCTGCTCACAGTGTTCAGCTAGATCCGTTCCTGTTATCTTCCTACTGACAGGCAGGCTTGTCTGGTTACAGTATATAAAGCTACCTGAAGAAAATTACAGGTGTTCTTTTTGATCCTATTAGTACCACGGTCAGGCAGCTAGACTATTTACATTTAGTACAGTGTGTCCTGCTCACAGTGTTCAGCTAGATCCGTTCCTGTTATCTTCCTACTGACAGGCAGGCTTGTCTGGTTACAGTATATAAAGCTACCTGAAGAAAATTACAGGTGTTCTTTTTGATCCTATTAGTACCACGGTCAGGCAGCTAGACTATTTACATTTAGTACAGTGTGTCCTGCTCACAGTGTTCAGCTAGATCCGTTCCTGTTATCTTCCTACTGACAGGCAGGCTTGTCTGGTTACAGTATATAAAGCTACCTGAAGAAAATTACAGGTGTTCTTTTTGATCCTATTAGTACCACGGTCAGGCAGCTAGACTATTTACATTTAGTACAGTGCGTCCTGCTCACAGTGTTCAGCTAGATCCGTTCCTGCTATATACATTTAGTGCAGTACGTCCTGCTCACAGTGTTCAGCTAGATCCGTTCCTGTTATCTTCCTACTGACAGGCAGGCTTGTCTGGTTACAGTATATAAAGCTACCTGAAGAAAATTACAGGTGTTCTATCCCAGCTTAGTGCAGCTACAGGCCATTAGTATGTCTGGAAGGCCAAGAAGGAGAGGCAGACAGTCACAAGCCAATAAGAGAGGGCAAGCAGGCTCTGTGTCTAGTGCTGGTCGTGGAGACGGTGCATCCTCATCAGCACGTGGCCATGGGACACGCTTGGCCTTTTTTTCGGCAGCTGGCCGTGTTGAGCCGCAACATGCGGAAGACTTGGTCGAGTGGATGACCAAGCCGTCCTCATCCTCCTCATCCTCTCTCACCCATGCCCAGGGTGCTTTGTCTGGCAAAGCAGCGGCCTCTTCCCTCAGCTCAATGTCATCAGTGACTCCTTCCCTAGCTCCACCATGTCCTCATGAGGATTCCCTCGAACTGTTTGACCACAGTGTTGGGTACATGCTCCAGGAGGATGCCCAGCGTTTGGAAGGCTCTGATGATGATACTGAGCTCAATGAAGGCAGTAACATGAGCACGGACAGAGGGGGTGCCCAAGAAGGACAGCAATCTGGCAGTCATGCTCCCCCTGCTGCAGCATACTGCCAGGTTTGCTCCAGTGATGAGGAGGGAGGGGATGATGAGGTCACTGACTCAACGTGGGTGCCTGATAGGAGAGAGGAGGAGGAGGAGGAGGAGGAGGTGGCACATCACCAACTAGGCAGGATGCCCTCCAGGGGCCAGCCTAAGGGCAGCACATTGACTGCATCACACCCCAAAGCTCCACATGTGCAGGGCGCTGCAGTCTCTGCGCGTTATTCAAAAAGTTCTTTGGTGTGGGCCTTTTTTGAGACGAGTGCATCAGATCGCACCGCTGCTATTTGCAACATATGTCTCAAGCGTATCTCGCG
This sequence comes from Lithobates septentrionalis, assembly GCA_037952835.1. NCBI lineage: Eukaryota > Metazoa > Chordata > Amphibia > Anura > Ranidae > Lithobates > Lithobates septentrionalis. The sequence goes on along the minus strand of JBBDGP010002348.1, from coordinate 639,736 downwards.
TGGCCAAAACATCTCCCGCTTGGGTACCACATGCTTGACCAGACATATGTTGACCTGCCATGCAGTTCGTTGGCAAGCGTATCTGAAAGACCCACACCAAAGAACAAAGAGGATCTCTCCTTGCTCCTCATCAGCTGAGATTTCCAACCCCACTAGACCTTCAGTCCTCTCTGAGACCTGCAGTGAGAGGAATGAAGGTGTAGAATTAGGTGTGTCACAGCCAAGTACTTGTGGGCAATCTGCTTTTGGTACACCGACGTCAGATTGTACCAGGCAAATTTCCCTGCCCCAGCTGCTGCACCGCCGAAAGAAGTTTGCTCCCAGCCATCCACATGCCCAGCGGTTGAATGCTAGCTTGGCAAAATTGCTAGCACTTCAACTGCTGCCTTTTCAGTTGGTAGACTCTGCCCCCTTCCGTGAGTTTGTGGAATGTGCGGTTCCTCAGTGGCAGGTACCCAAACGCCACTTTTTCTCACGGAAGGCGATTCCGGCTCTCTACCGGCATGTGGAAGGCAATGTCCATGCCTCGCTGGACAGGGCGGTCAGCGGTAAGGTGCATATTACCGCTGACTCATGGTCCAGCAGGCATGAACAGGGACGTTACTTAAGTTTCACGGCGCATTGGGTGACTCTGCTGGCAGCTGGGAAGAATGCAGGACAAGGTGCAGTAGTGTTGGAGGTTGTTCCGCCACCACGCCTCCAAAATGCTGATTGTGACACACCTCTCTCCTCCACCCCCTCCTCTTCTTCTTCCTCCATGGCCTCTTCCTCGGAACCAGCGGTGCTCCGTAGGCGTTCAAGGGGCTACGCAAGTACGCAGGCCAAAAGATGCCATGCGGTGCTTGAGCTGGTGTGCTTGGGGGACAGGAGCCACACTGGGGCAGAGGTTTTGTCAGCTCTGCAGGGGCAGGTTCAGAGGTGGTTGACGCCACGCCAACTTAAGGCAGGAATGGTGGTTTGCGACAATGGCACCAACCTCCTCTCTGCCCTCCGACAGGGACAACTGACCCATGTGCCCTGTTTGGCTCACATCCTTAACTTGGTGGTGCAGCGGTTCTTGGGCAGGTACCCGGGCTTACAGGATGTCCTGAGGCAGGCCAGGAAAGTCTCTGTGCATTTCCGCCGGTCATATAATGCCAGTGCTCGGCTGACGGACCTCCAAAAGGAGTTTAACCTGCCCAAGAACCGCCTAATCTGTGACATGCCCACCAGGTGGAACTCGACGTTGGCCATGCTGCAGCGGCTGCACACGCAGCAGAGGGCCATCAATGAGTACCTGTGCGACTATGGCACCAGGACAGGGTCAGGGGACCTTGGTTTTTTTTCCCCACGCCAGTGGGCCATGATCAGGGATGCATGCACTGTCCTGTCACCATTCGAGGAGGCCACGAGGATGGTGAGCACTGACAGTGCATGCATCAGTGACACTGTCCCCCTTGTCCACCTGTTGGAGCACACGCTGCGTGGAATAATGGACAGGGCACTTGAGGCAGAACAGAGGCAGGAAGAGGAGGACTTCCTTAGCTCTCAAGGCCCCCTTTATCCAGACAGTGTTCCTGCGTGCCCGCCGATCACACAGGAAGAGGACGAGGAGGAGGAGGAGGAGGAGGAGGAAGATTGTGTCAGTATGGAGGTGGAGCCTGGCACTCAGCATCAGCAGTCTTTAAGGGATCAGTCCCAAGGAACACATGGACTTGTACGTGGCTGGGAGGAGGTGGCTGCGGACGTTGTTGTCCTTAGTGACCCAGAGGACTCCGGACCGAATGCCTCAGCAAACCTACGCTGCATGGCCTCCCTGATCCTGCAAAGCCTGCGTAAGGATCCTCGTATTCGTGGTATCAAGGAGAAGGACCAATACTGGCTGGCAACCCTCCTTGATCCACGTTACAAGGGTAAGGTTGCGGACCTTATCTTGCCATCGCAGAGGGAGCAGAGGATGAAACATCTTCGGGAGGCCTTGCAGAAAGGTCTGTGCAACGCGTTCCCAGAGACTGGGAGGTTACAAACTCCTGTTTCTGGACAACGTGTTGCTGAGGCTTCGGTCAGTCAAAGAAGGAGCGGTGGAGAAGGTGGCCGTCTGACCGATGCGTTCAGACAATTTTTTGGTCCGCAGCCCCAAGGTATGATCGGTTCCAGCAACCATCGCCAGCGTCTGTTTTACATGGTGCAGGAATACCTAGGGGCAAGATCAGACTTGGACACCTTTCCCACCGAAAATCCTCTGGGTTACTGGGTCTTGAGGATGGATCACTGGCCAGAGCTTGCACAGTATGCAATTGAGCTACTGGCCTGTCCTGCATCCAGCGTTCTTTCGGAACGTACATTCAGTGCTGCTGGAGGCGTGGTAACCGATCACAGGGTGCGTCTGTCCACTGACTCGGTCGATCGGCTGACCTTCATAAAAATGAATCAGTCTTGGATCACCACCAGCTACCAAGCACCTGATGCTGATGTAACTGAATAATTTTTTTCAGATCCCTTCAAAGACTGCCTATGCTGATGCTGAGTGATTATCCCTGAGTAATTATCCTCTTCCTCCTCAATCATCACGCTGATAGCTTGTAAGAACATTTTTGGTTCTGGGCGCCACCACCAGTGCCTAAGGCACAATTTTTCAGCCCCTGTATAACAGGGGCGTGTAATTACAATTTTTGATGTAATACTTTGCAGCACGGCTCGTTCCTGCATTCCAACTAGAGTGTCTGTGAGGGGTTGCAGTGTTGTGGCACCAGCACCAGTGCCTAAGGCCCAATTTTTCTGCCCCTGTCTAACAGGGGCGTGAAATTACAATTTTTGATGCAATACTTTGCAGCAGGGCTCGTTCCTGCGTTCCAACTAGAGTGTCTGTGAGGGGTTGCAGTGTTGTGGCACCAGCACCAGTGCCTAAGGCCCAATTTTTCTGCCCCTGTCTAACAGGGGCGTGAAATTACAATTTTTGATGCAATACTTTGCAGCAGGGCTCGTTCCTGCGTTCCAACTAGAGTGTCTGTGAGGGGTTGCAGTGTTGTGGCACCAGCACCAGTGCCTAAGGCCCAATTTTTCTGCCCCTGTCTAACAGGGGCGTGAAATTACAATTTTTGATGCAATACTTTGCAGCAGGGCTCGTTCCTGCATTCCAACTAGAGTGTCTGTGAGGGGTTGCAGTGTTGTGGCACCAGCACCAGTGCCTAAGGCCCAATTTTTCTGCCCCTGTCTAACAGGGGCGTGTAATTACAATTTTTGATGCAATACTTTGCAGCAGTGCTCGTTCCTGCGTTCCAACTAGAGTGTCTGTGAGGGGTTGCAGTGTTGTGGCACCAGCACCAGTGCCTAAGGCCCAATTTTTCTGCCCCTGTCTAACAGGGGCGTGTAATTACAATTTTTGATGCAATACTTTGCAGCAGGGCTCGTTCCTGCGTTCCAACTAGAGTGTCTGTGAGGGGTTGCAGTGTTGTGGCACCAGCACCAGTGCCTAAGGCCTAATTTTTCAGCTCCTGTTCAACAGGGGCATGTAATTACAATTCTTGATCTAATATTTCACAGCAGGGCCCCGTGAGGGCTTACAGTGTTTTGGCCACAGCAACACCTAAGGCCCAAATTTCTGCTGAGTATATAGGGCAGGACCCTACTTTCAAACATCTAACTTACAAACGACTCCTACTTGCAAACGGAAGGAGACAACAGGAAGTGAGATGAAATCTACCCATAGGAAGGGAAATTCTCTCATGTAAGAGTTAATATGGGAAAACAATTTCTCCTTTCCACTGATGCTTTCCAATCCTTGTTCCACAAAAAAACCCAAATTTTCAAAAAACATTTTTCATTGGGACAAAAAAGTGAGGTGAAATCTTCTGAAGAGGAGGAAAGACGCAAAACAAATGTCACAGGGGTGATAACCCTTCCCTATGTTTTCCAAAAAGCTTAGAAAAGATTTTTTGGCTGGAGCTAAACACATTAAAAATGTTCAAAATTACAAACAGATTCTACTTAACAACAAACCTACAGTCCCTGTCTTGTTTGCACCGCCTGTATACTGCTGTTCAGAGTATATAGGGACCTTTCCTTATTTTAATTTGGGTGCGGGGTTCCCCTTAATATCCATACAAGACCCAAAGGGCCTGGTAATGGACTGGGGGGTACCCATGCCGTTTGTCTCACTGATTTTCATCCATATTGCCAGGACCCGACATGACATTAAACCCGCAAGCAGTTTTAAATGAGATTTTTTCCTTTAAAAATGACATTTGGTGCAGGGACTGTTCTAAACATGGGAAACACGCGTCACTTTACAGGCATACTATAGACACCCCCCAGGTACGATATTTAAAGGAATATTTCACTTTTTTTTTTTTTACTTTAAGCATCATTAAAATCACTGCTCCCGAAAAAACGGCCGTTTTTAAAAGTTTTTTTTGCATTGATACATGTCCCCTGGGGTAGGACCCGGGTCCCCAAACCCTTTTTAGGACAATACCATGCAAATTAGCCTTTAAAATGAGCACTTTTGATTTCGAACGTTCGAGTCCCATAGACGTCAATGGGGTTCTAACGTTCGTGCGAACTTGCGGTCCGTTCGCGGGTTCTGGTGCGAACCGAACCGGGGGGTGTTCGGCTCATCCCTACTCAGGAGGGATGTACTGGAAATGGAGCGAGTACAAAGAAGGGCAACAAAGCTAATAAAGGGTCTGGAGGATCTTAGTTATGAGGAAAGGTTGTGAGCACTGAACTTATTCTCTCTGGAGAAGAGACGCTTGAGAGGGGATATGATTTCAATATACAAATACCATACTGGTGACCCCACAATAGAAATAAAACTTTTTTGCAGAAGAGAGTTTATCAAGACTCGTGGCCACTCATTAAAATTAGAAGAAAAGAAGTTTAATCTGAAACTACGTAGAGGGTTCTTTACTGTAAGAGCGGCAAGCATGTGGAATTCCCTTCCAGAGGCGGTGGTCTCAGCGGGGAGCATCGATAGCTTCAAGAAACTATTAGATAAGCACCTGAATAACCGCAACATACAGGGGTATACAATGTAATACTGACACATAATCACACATAGGTTGGACTTGATGGACGTGTCTTTTTTCAACCTCGCCTACTATGTAACTATGTAACTATAATGCCCCTTACATTGGTGGTCAGTGGGAAGAATGCCACTACATTGGTAGACCTGGAACTATCTAGGCACCATCATATGGGAGGTGCCTAGAAAACTCTATGAAGGTACCCTAATATCCCCTGGAACCCTAGCTGAGAATGGCTGCTATAGAGTGTCAGCTCAGAGTCAACTGTGGCTGCTACGTTGTTACTTTGTCCCAGCTCCTCTTGAATATGTCTCTCTGAAAAGTTGTGCAGGAGATGATGGAAATAAATAAATAAAAGCATTAGCAATGATTACTCAGAGGTTCACATTGAAGTAGCTCGCTCTGGAAAGAGTTCTGGCCTCGTCAGCAATATGTCTGCCCTGCCAGCCATCTGCAGGTGACGCAATCACTTTAAGGCGTACAGGACCTCGCTTTGAGATCATTGAGTGAAAGTGTAGAATATGATAAATGACTGGAGGATACAATAATCAGGAGCACAAATCAATGAGCTGATTAATGCTTCTGCCATTCCAGCCAATACAAGGACCCCCGAAAAAGCGATAAGTTTATTTACACCACTGTGACCCTCTGGATAGAAGTTGAAGGAGGAAGATGGGACCAGCCAGGCGTGATCACCGGGTAATTATCAGTCAATTCCAAGAAAGAAGAATTTCACCTTCCCCTCCCTACACAGGAACGAGCGCCTGCCTGCCAAACAAGAGGCACACTGCGGCCCGGTAATATCATTTTGAGCAAGAGTTTTTGAACTCTTAGGGACTATATAGACTTTTCCATGCAAGGATCCTGAAATATGACCCGACCTTCATCTAAGTCTTAAAGTGGACTTTTCAGTAACTTTGTAAATCTGCATGAATACATTTCTCATGTCACCAGTGGCTGCTGGTGCTCAATATTTTGGTGGGGGCGGCAAACCAACACCACAACCCCGCGGGAGATGGACTAGAAGGTGGCGATCACCCCTCCCCCTGCGGGAGACAAAAGGGTTAGCAAAAATCACCCCCCCCCCACAGGGGACGGGCGGGATAGCGGTGATCAGAGGTCTCCTTACCTTAGGAGGTAGATGACAAGGATCTCGCTCCTCGCTCCGGGGCCGTTGCTTTTCCTCCCCGCCAAACAGGAAGTGGGTCTTGAGACCTGATTGACCGGGAGTCCTAAGACTTCCTTATTGGCTGGGAGAAGAATAAGGAAGACAATAGCAAATACAGTGGCTTGCGAAAGTATTCGGCCCCCTTGAACTTTTCAACCTTTTGCCACATTTCAGGCTTCAAACATAAAGATATAAAATTTTAAATTTTTGTGAAGAATCACCAACAAGTGGGACACAATTGTGAAGTGGAACGAAATCTATTGGATATTTTAAACTTTTTTAGCAATTAAAAAACTGAAAAGTGGTGCGTGCAAAATTATTCGGCCCCTTTACTTTCAGTGCAGAAAACTCACTCCAGAAGTTCAGCGAGGATCTCTGAATGATCCAATGTTGTCCTAAATGACTGATGGTGATAAATAGAATCCACCTGTGTGTAATCAAGTCTCTGTATAAATGCACCTGCTCTGTGATAGTCTCAGGGTTCTGTTGAAAGCGCAGAGAGCATCATGAAGACCAAGGAACACACCAGGCAGGTCCGTAATACTGTTGTGGAGAAGTTTAAAGCTGGATTTGGATACAAAAAGATTTCCCAAGCTTTAAACATCCCAAGGAGCACTGTGCAAGCGATCATTTTGAAATGGAAGGAGTATCAGACCACTGCAAATCTACCAAGACCTGGCTGTCCCTCTAAACTTTCAGCTCAGACAAGGAGAAGACTGATCAGAGATGCAGCCAAGAGGCCCATGATCACTCTGGATGAACTGCAGAGAACTACAGCTGAGGTGGGAGAGTCTGTCCATAGGACAACAATCAGTCGTACACTGCACAAATCTGGCCTTTATGGAAGAGTGGCAAGAAGAAAGCCATTTCTCAAGATATCCATAAAAAGTTTTGTCTAAAGTTTGCCACAAGCCACCTGGGAGACGCACCAAACATGTGGAAGAAGGTGCTCTGGTCCGATGAAACCAAAATCCAACTTTTTGGCCACAATGCAAAACGATATGTTTGGAGTAAAAACAACACAGCTCATCACACTCAACACACCATCCCCACTGTCAAACATGGTGGTGGCAGCATCATGGTTTGGGCCTGCTTTTCTTCAGCAGGGACAGGGAAGATGGTTAAAATTGAGGGGAAGATGGATGCAGCCAAATACAGGACCATTCTGGATGAAAACCTGTTGGAGTCTGCAAAAGACCTGAAACTGGGACGGAGATTTATCTTCCAACAAGACAATGATCCCAAACATACAGCAAAATCTACAAAGGAATGGTTCACAAATAAACGTATCCAGGTGCTAGAATGGCCAAGTCAAAGTCCAGACCTGAATCCAATCGAGAATCTGTGGAAAGAGCTGAAAACTGCTGTTCACAAACGCTCTCCATCCAACCTCACTGAGCTCGAGCTGTTTTGCAAGGAAGAATGGGCAAGAATTTCAGTCTCTCGATGTGCAAAACTGATAGAGACATACCCCAAGCGACTTGCAGCTGTAATCGCAGCAAAAGGTGGCTCTACAAAGTATTAACGCAAGGGGGCCGAATAATTTTGCACGCCCCACTTTTCATTTTTTTATTAGTTAAAAAAGTTTCAAAAATCCAAAAGATTTCGTTCCACGTCACAATTGTGTCCCACTTGTTGGTGATTCTTCACAAAAAATAAAAATTTTATATCTTTATATTTGAAGCCTGAAATGTGGCAAAAGGTTGAAAAGTTCAAGGGGGCCGAATACTTTCGCAAGCCACTGTATTATTATATTATACACACAACTGGGTGGGCTCTGCGCCCTGAGCCCACCATTTTTTTTAAGCCAATTAGAGCCTCAGGCCCAAGATGCCCTTTGGTGACACCGGCCCTGCCTGTACTGCACTTGTCTGATGTAAAATTGTGTTGGATTCAACTTCTGAATCTTAATAAAGAGTTAAGCTGCCTGTGGATGGTGCCAAATCAGCAGTTGACCATACTGTTTGGATAGGCTGGGTCTATGGGGGTATGTCAATGCATAAAGTGGCATTTCAAACAGAACAGTGGCCAATAGGAGAAGGACCCTCCTATATTAACGAGCAGTGACACAAGGGCGCTTACATTATCATTAGTGGAAATTCTGCCCCTCTAAAGCTGGCTACACATTATACCATTTTCTTGTTCAATTTCTTTTAGACTTACCTTCAACTATGTAGTGCAAGGGTCTGCCTGATTGCATACAAATTTGAAAGTGTTTAGGTTTGACCTCATATCATATGGGTTTTGGTAAATCTAAAAGGAAAATTGTACAAGAAAATTGTATAATGTATAAAGCCAGCTTTACAACTAAAACGGTTATTGATGCCTTTGGCTACTGAGAGAGATAAATAGTTCATGATTCATGCAACCCCTAGCAAGCTTTGGAGGAACTCCATGGTCCTCTAGATCCTCCACTGGGAAAGGCGGACTTGGAACTTAAAAAAAAAAAAAGAGAATATTTTTTCCCTTTAAGAAACCAATTTACTTTTCCTGACAATCACACAGAGTGACTTTATTAAAGTGAGTGAAATGTTGAAGGATCTCTTACTAAACAGGATGATAAATATTCCAATATAGATGATTGCTTGTCCCCGAGCAGGTTACCCTCTCCTGCTAATATTATTTGCATGCCTTGACACAGCAGTTTTTATTATTCAATGGATTGACAAACGTGAAAGAGATAATTTGTTGCTTTTCCTTCTCTCGGATCCGCCAGTTGTCGGTGACAGTCTTGGAGTCCAGGTGTGGATAATGAGAACTGGGATACGAGGAAAGGACATTTATTAACAAAGCGGTCCTGTTAGGACTAGATCCTCAGACTTTGACTGCACCTTGTTGGGGTGAAGGTTTGGGTTAGACTTGGTGGTCTATTTATAAAAAAATTGCATAGCCATTTGTCCAGTGAATTTACATGTACATTCATTCTTTGGGCTTTTTTTTCTCCTCTGAATGAATGTTCTTTTTTTAATGGGTATCGGTACCCACGTAGGGGCTGCTGAGTGTTGTGGTCCATCTCTCACCCTGCACAGCCAGGCACACAGTTTCCAATCACCCTCAGGCAGAAAACCAGTCCTTGAGCTTTGTTTTGTATTTTTATTGAGGGGATTTAACTTGGATGGGGATAGGGTAGTTATGGGATGCCCACTTGATTGCAGAAAAGGTATACGGGACTAAACTATATACTCCTCTGGTTTATACATCTTCCTCAATTCCAACTCCAGAACAATTCTTGATCTTTACTTCCAGGACTCTCCAAGCAAATGCCCTTTGCAGTCAGGGACCCTTTGGGGTAGCAAAAAATGTAGGTAGTCCTAGTGCTAGCTGTCCACGTGGCTACTGATCCCAGCACCACATCTTCAGGCCCTGCCAGCCCTCCTGGCTGCAGCTGCCTCTTCCCACTGCCCGTGACACCACAGTCCACACCTCTGGCTCTGCACCCATCCCAGACCTCAATCTCCCAGCCCTCTCAGGCGTGCCTCCCCAGTCCTCCTGACTGTGTTTCACTCACCAGCCCTCCTGGCTGCGACTTGTTCCTCCCTGAAAACTTGCCTGGCAGTGCTCTCCTGCTGTCCACTCTTTGCTCCCGTGCCTCCTGTCCACGAAACCTCTGTGTGATGTAAAAGGTCCTGTCCTCACCCGAGCTCAGGCCCAAGGTCACCCCCCCTCCCTCCAAGTCCACGACAGCCTAACAGTCCATCTCCAGCTTCCACCCTAACAATTCCTCCCCAACCGGGCTGACCCTGAGTATTTGAGGAGGCCTGACCCCTGACAATGCAGATTGGGGATTGGTCAGGGCTCCTCAGAATACTCCAGACAGCTCCACCTCTCCTCTTCTCCTTCCTTTCCAGAAACTTCCAGCACATTCTGGAAAGAGAGGGGAGGTCTTAGTGATGCTTTGAGTGACCCAGCCCTGCCTGCGTCACTCCCAACCCAGAAAAAAACACACACAGGCTTGGCTGGCTGCCTGCTGCTTACATTTTCCTAACCTAACCAAAAACCTATCTGTACACATCTAGCAACCTAGTGGGTGCTGCAAATGGGTAGTAGTAAACAAAGGTATTGGCTGCAACAGGGTTAAATGTAGAGTTTGACTTGCTTCATTTCTGACAGGTACCTTTTTAGAACTTTTTAATGAATTGTTTTATGGTTTTATACATATTTTGTAGTATTTGCACAATTGATATAATGTGATGGATAGCTGTGAGTGGCATTTTATTCATGTACATTTTTTATCTTTTTTAATTACATACCTTCTTGCATATATTTGATTCATTAGGGGCATTTCCTACTGGATGTCCTTTTTTGGGTATTTTTACAATGTTGTTAACATTGGACCGGTGTTCGGTCTCTTTGCCTCAGTTCGCGGCACTGTTGGATTATTGCTTTTCATACCTGAGTGTGAGACTCAGGTATGGAAGTGAGACTGAGTGTAGTGCGCCATGGTTTGCAGACGTCTCCGGTCCCTATGGTAACATCTTTCCTTATTTGCCATCGGGTGACTCAGCAGCCCCACCACACTGATGAAGTCCTGTAGGACGTAACGCGTACGGGATGTGGAGCTGTTTCTACTAACGTCACCCACCGCTATCCTGGCTCGAGTGTGAGCCGTTTCTGTACATCTCTGGTCGTTTGTGAGTGTAACCTATAAATGCGACATTCAAGTGTTTTTATGTGAGTGTTTTTATCTACATGGAATAAAAGTTTAACAAGTTCAAGCAGAGAGCACTATTAGTATCCTTTGCTTCATTTACATGTTACCCGGGATCTTATCTACTTATCAGGACCTGACGCCTCTGAGCACTTATACCTCATGGTGGGACAAGCCTATTAGACCATCCTGTTCACTCAGGGGTCAAAAGTCTGAGGTGAGCGGCCAGTCTCTATATTTGTAGTGGGGGTTTATCACCCCAGGTGTTTCTTTTCCGTGTTCCACATCGTTGTCACCAGAGTTGTGATTGTTTTTTGTACTTTTTCTATGATCCTAACCAAGGAATAGACATTTATCAACCACTTCAGCCCCGGACCATTTGGCTGGCCAAAGACCAAAGCGTTTTTTGCGATTCAGCACTGCGTCGTCTTAACTGACAATTGCGCAGTCGAGCTACGTGGCTCCCAAACAAAATTGACGTCCTTTTTTCGCTACAAATAGAGCTTTCTTTTGGTGGTATTTGATAACCTCTGCGGTTTTTATTTTTTGCGCTATAAACAAAAAAAGAGCAACAATTTTGAAAAAAATGCATTATTTTTTACTTTTTGCTATATTAAATATCCCCAAAAAATATATAAAAACACTATTTTTTTCCTCAGTTTAGGCCGATATGTATTCTTTTACATATTTTTGGTAAAAAAAAAATCGCAATAAGCGTTTATTGATTGGTTTGCGCAAAAATTAAAGCGTCTACAAAATAGGGGATAGTTTTATGGCATTTTTATTAATATTTGTTTTTTACTGTGATTTTTATCGTGACTGTGACATTATGGCGGACACATCGGACACTTTTGGCGCTATTTTGGGACCATTCACCCTTATACAGCGATCAGTGCGATTAAAAATGCACTGATTACTGTGTAAATGTGACTGGCATGTGAAGGGGTTAACCAGTAGGGGGCGTTGCAGGGTTAAGTGTGTCCTAGGGATGTGTTCTAACTGTGGGGGGGGGGGTGGGCTACGTGTGACACGACACTGGTCACCGTTCCCGATTACAGGGAGCGGTGATCAGTGTCCTGTCACTAGGAAGAATGGGGAAATGCTTGTTGACATCAGCATTTCCCCGTTCTTCCTCTCTGTGAGACGATCGGGGGTATCCCCACAGACACCGAGTCCGCGGGACCTGCGATCACACTCACGGAGCTCGTGGCGGGCGCGCGCCCACAATGCCGCGTCATAAAGGGCAACGTACAGGTACGTTAATATGCCTGTACGTGCCCTTCTGCCGACGTATATCGGCGTGAGCCAGTCGGCAAGGGGTTAATAATAGTTGCGCTGCACTGATTGATTATCAGTAGTAGAAAATGCATTATGGCCACAAGATGGCGCTGAGGAACATAGGAAATACATATATTTTTGTAACAAGAGCAACCATGTAATCCCCAGCCACATAAGCAAATGGGCAGGGAATAACATGGCCATGGTCACATTTGGGCAATGAAGTCATTACCACTATCCCTGCCCCTTCCTTTATATAGCCAATACCAGCTTGGAAAACTGTCATTCAGCTAGTGCTACCAGTGGGGATCAATCGTGTGTGGCCGATTGTCTTTTTTTTGGTGAGTCAACGTTGACAGGCATCATGATTGACGGTAAATTTATAACAAGGGACATCTTTGCAGTATTAATTTTGTCGACTAAAACGACTAAAACACTTTAGTCGACTAAATGAATATTATTTTAGTCGACTAAAATACGACTAAAACTAAAACAACTGAGATGACTAAAATACGACGAAAACTAAAATGCCATTTTAGTCAAAAGACTTAGGCCCCTTTCACACTGGGGCGGTGGGGGCGTCGGCGGTACAACAGCGCTATTTTTAGCGCTGCTGTACCGTCGTTCTTGCAGCGGTATTCGGCCGCTAGCGGTGCGGTTTTACCCCCCGCTGGCGGCCGAAAAAGGGTTAAAATCCCTCGTACAGCGCGGCTATAGCCGCGGTATTGCCGCGGTATAGCCGCGCTGTCCCATTGATTTCAATGGGCAGGAGCGGGGAAGGAGCGGTGAATACACCGCTCCTTCCCCGCTCCAAAAAAGCGGTTTGCAGGACTTTTTTCACCGCCCTGCCTGCGCACCGCTTCAGTGTGAAAGCCCTGGGGCTTTCACACTGAACAAACAGCGGAGGCTGTTTAGGGGCGGTTTTCAGGCGGTATTTTTAGCGCAATACCACCTGAAAACCGCTCCAGTGTGAAAGGGGTCTTAGACTAAATTGAAATTTGACTTCAAAATTAACATTGGTCTGTAGTGCATGTTTATACCTCAATGTAATAATAAATATTAGATTCATATTGATAATATACATATTAGATTTTTCACTCAAGCAGTATATAATGAGTTTGGAAATTGTAGAGAAATGTTAACTAATGCATTACAATTTAATTACATCCATTAGATTTTAGATGACTAAAATGAGTTTTAATCGACTAAACTGGAGATTTAGTCGACTAAATTACCACTAAAACTAAAACAACTGCAGAAGACTAAAATGGGACTAAAACTAAAATGCCATTTTAGTCCTAAGACTAATGCCCTGTACACACGGTCAGATTTTCCAATGGAAAAAGTGCGATCGGATTGTGTTGTCGGAAATTCCGATCATGTGTGGGCTCCATCGGACTTTTTCCGTCGGAATTTCCGACACACAAAGTTTGAGAGCAGGATATAAAATTTTCCGACAACAAAATCCGATTGTTTAAATTCCGATCGTGTGTACACAAATCCGACGCACAAAGTGCCACGCACGCTCAGAATAAATTAAGAGACGAAAGCTATTGGCTACTGCCCCGTTTATAATCCCGACGTACGTGTTTTACGTCACCGCGTTCAGAACGATCGGATTTTCCGACAACTTTGTGCGACCGTGTGTATGCAAGACAAGTTTGAGCCAACATCCGTCGGAAAAAAATCAGATGAATTTTTTTGTCGGAATGTCCGATCAATGTCCGACCGTGTGTACGGGGCATTAGACTAAAACGAAATCGAAATTCGCTGCCAAAATTAACACTGCATCTTTGGTGGATTTTTATTTTTTATATAAAGGACTTCCAAGAGCTTTGGATGCCAAGTCTGAACCCCACTGAAATCAAAGAAAGCCCAATCTGTCAAATTAAAAAAAAATAAAAAAATGGCGGGCAATAGGCAAGGGGCTGTAAAAAAAAGAATCCATGGGGGGGTGGTGGGGTAGTACCCTGGGGAACATGTATAAATGCAGGCAAGGGGGTGTATGTGAAAGCAAAATAGCCGTGAGTGAGGGGAAGGGGGCGTTCAGTGCCCCGGGGAACATCCAAAAAATTCCATTCAGCCAGGAGCTTTGATGTGGAAAATTAAAAATGTCCATTTCCTTTAAATACCATAGGTGGTGCACTAATCCTGCCTGTGAAGGGGTTGCCGCAATATCGCAGTCCCACTGTAAGTCGCTGATCGACGCCATTACTAGTAAAAAATAAATAAATAAATAAAAAATATCTCATAGATTGTAGACGCTATAACTTTTGTGCAAACTAATCAATATACGCCTATTGGGATCTTTTTTTTTTTTTACCAAAAATATGTAGCAGAATACATATTGGCCTAAATTGATGAAGAAATTAGATTTTTTTTTCAATCTTTTTATTGGATATGTTTTATACCAGAAAGTAAAAAAAAAAATGTTTTTTTTTTTATTTTCAAAATTGTTTGTCTTTTTTTTTGCTTAAAGCACAAAAAATAAAAACCACAGCTGTGATCAAATACCAACTAAAGGAGGCTTTAATAGTTGGAAAAAAAACCCCAGAAATTTTATTTAGGTACAGTGTTGCATGACCGTGCGATTGTCAGTTAAAGTAATACAGTGCTATAATCTTCAAAGATGGCCTGGTCAGGGGGGCGGGGGGTAATCCTCCGGAGATCAAATGGCTAGAGAGGAGTGACTAATGGTGCACCCAATGTTTATTTGTAAAATAAGGATTTATTATAAATAGAAAAAAAAAAGAAATACGTAATAGATCAGCTTAATTGTTGTAAAAATATTTTAAAATAAAATATTAATTAATTAAATAAATAATAAAATACATTGTCAATTGTAAATTAAAAAAAAACAAACAAAAACAAAACATCATTAAAGTAAAGTTTACTTTAAACCATATTATTTTTAGGTAGCTTGTCTGTGGTCTCCTGCACCAATAATAAGGCTGGGTTCACATCTATGCGAATTGGATGCCGACCCTCCCTGTATCCAATTCGCATAGCAGGAGATTGTGACCTGCTCTCTATATCTCTGCAGTGGCTGCAGTGCGATTTGCACAGGAGTTCTGTGCATCTTTTAGTCCGTTTCAGGTTCAAATTCAGCCCAAAATTTCCCCCGGATCCAGAAATCCGCTCGTCTGTATGCTAGTAGGCATGTGCAATTCGTTTT
Source organism: Lithobates septentrionalis (assembly GCA_037952835.1). NCBI lineage: Eukaryota > Metazoa > Chordata > Amphibia > Anura > Ranidae > Lithobates > Lithobates septentrionalis. The sequence goes on along the minus strand of JBBDGP010002348.1, from coordinate 624,464 downwards.
GTTCCGAATTCGTTTTTTAACGAATTTCGACAAATTCGTTAATTCGGGAATATCCGAATTAACGAAAACCCGTTTAACAAATTTTTCCGAATATTCGTAAATTCGATAAAATTGGACATTCGTAAATTCGGGCATTTGTACATTCGTACATTAGTAAATTAGTGAATTCGTAAATTTGTAAATTCGAAAATTCGGAAATCTGAAATAATAGTTAACTAATAATAATTTAACTATAAGAGCCCTTGCACACTGGGGCGGTTTGCAGGCGCTATTGCGCTAATAATAGCGCCTGCAAACCGACCTGAAAGTGCCGCTGCTGTGTATCCAGTGTGAAAGCCCCGAGGGCTTTCACACTGGACCGGTGCGCTGGCAGGACGGTAAAAAAAGTCCAGCCAGCAGCATCTTCGGAGGAGGTGAAGGAGCGGAGTGTATACCGCTCCTTTACCGCTCCTGCCCATTGAAATCAATGGGACGGCGCGGCTATACCGCCGGCAAAGCGCCTCTGCAGAGGCGCTTTGCGGTGGTATTTAACCCTTTCTCGGCCGCTAGCGGGGGGTAAAACCGCCCTGCTAGCGGCCGAATACCGACGGTAAAACGCCGCTAATAATAGCGGCGTTTTACCGCCCACGCCGCCCCCCGCCCCAGTGTGCAAGGGCTCTTAGTAATTACTAGTAACTATTAAATTATAGGTATTGTAATTTCCTTTTAAATTTGGCTGTTAGTGAACGTAACGAATACAAATTTATCCGAAGTTATGAATGATCCGAAAAAACGGAATGGAACGTAATGAATTAATAATAATAAATAACAATAATAATAATAACAACGTTTTAATATTATTATTTATTATTAATTTGTTCCGTTCCATTTGTTTAGATGCAGCATTCGTTTTGGATAATTCGTAACTTCGGATAAATTCGTATTTGTTACGTTCACTGACAGTCAAATTTGAAAGGAAATTACAATACCTATAATTTAATAGTTAGTTACTATTTCAGATTTTTGAATTTTCTGGTTTTTGGATTTTCAAACTTCGAATTTACAAATTTCCGAATTTTCTAATTTACAAATGTAAGATTCTACGAATGTACGAATTTACGAATGTACGAATTTACGAATGTACGAATTTACGAATGTGCGAATTTACGAATGTACGAATTTACGAATGTGCGAATTTACGAATGTACAAATGTAAAAATGTACGAATGTTCGAATGAACGAATGTACGAATGAACGCATTTACGAATGAACGAATTTACGAATCGCGATCATAAAGAATGACCCGAAAAACGTAAAAAATAATAAACTAATGAAACGAAAACGAAAATGAACGAATTTTTTGGCTGTGCACATGTCTAATGCTAGTCCGACGGACAAAAACCGACGCTAGGGCAGCTATTGGCTACTGGCTATCAACTTCCTTATTTTAGTCCGGTGTACGTCATCACGTACGAATCCGTCGGACTTTGGTGTGATCGCGTGTAGGCAAGTCCGGTCCTTAGAAAGTCCGTTGAAAGTCCGTCGAAAGTCTGTCGGACAGTCTGTCGGACTTTTGTAGCTGAAAAGTCCGACCGTGTGTACGCGGCATTAGATGTGAACCCAGCCTCAAACTGCCATCAACCTATCACAGTGTGCCTTTGGGTTTCTTGCCAGGGGTTATCCAATCAAAGTGACCCATAGGAAAGGGAACTCTCCCATGTATGTAGCTTGAACACTCTCCAGGTAAAAGGGACTCCTATAGGCCCCTGACCTCAAATGAGCAGCGAGCGCTTTGCATTTGAAGAGTTTCGAATTTTTCATCAATTCTGCCCGGAGACGTACCCTATGGACCAGTAGGAGTATACCAGCTGCTGGAATTGTCCTTTCAGCGGCGCGTTTGCACAGCAGAACGCCATATGATGAGCTCCTCCAGCACGGCACAAACCAGTATTGACAAATAAAGAGATAGAGACAGTGTGATTGATAATGTGTAAGATAAAAAATGTCACCACATTAAAGCCAATCAATCCTTAATCCAGCTTCCAAAGACCGTGCAATGGGCACGTCTGAATCTTTCTCCGCAGAGGCGATTGTGGGGTCGCCGAACGAAAGTTAAAATGGAAAATATTCTAATTTGAAAGTGAACACAACAGGCAGCTCCTAATAAGGTGCAATTCAAGAAGGAAATTACCTCCCGTCCCCCAGATAAACCGGGACGGACTTGCAATTTTGCAGAGTGCTCGGTATTCAAGGCGTCAATAGACTCAATTAAATCATTTGTTGTATTATCAAAGGTGTGCGGCTGATGAGGCTACAATGTAGCAGCACAAATTAATTAAGACAAATCACTGTGTATAGATGCAAGGATCGAGCTTCTACCGTAATGCTACTGGTAGGGCCAGATTTACCTTCCTGACACTCTAATAGTGCTTTATCTATGGTGTCAGTGGAAAGAATAGTGCCCCATCATTGATATCTGTGGGAGGAATAGTGCCCCATCATTGGTGTCAGTGGGAGGAATAGTGCCCCATCATTGATATCTATGGGATGAATAGTGCCCCACCATTGGTGTCAGTGGGAGGAATAGTTCCCCATCATTGGTGTCAGTGGGAGGAATTGGTATCAATGGGAGGAATATTGATATCTATGGGAGGAATAGTGCCCCATCATTGGTGTCAGTGGGAGGACTAGTGCCCTATCATTGATATCTGTGGGAGGAATACTGCCCCATAATTGGTGTCAGTGGGAGGAATAGTGCCCCATCATTGGTGTCAGTAGGAGGAATAATGCCCCATCATTGGTATCAGTGGGAGGAATAGTACCCCATCATTGGTATCAGTGGGAGGAATAGTGCCCCATCATTGGTGGGAGGAATAGTGCCCCATCATTGGTATCAGTGGGAGGAATAGTACCCCATCATTGGTATCAGTGGGAGGAATAATGCCCCATCATTGGTATCTGTGGGAGGAATAGTGCCCCATCGTTGGTATCAGTGAAAGGAATAGTGCCCCATCATTGGTATCAGTGGAAGGAATAGTGCCCCATCATTGGTATCAGTGGGAGGAATAGTGCCCCATCGTTGGTATCAGTGGAAGGAATAGTGCCCCATTGTTGGTATTAGTGGAAGGCATAGTGCCCCATCATTGGTGTCAATGGGAAGAATAGTGCCCCATCGTTGGTATCAGTGGGACGAAGGGTAGCCCATCATTGGTACCAGTGGAAAGAATTCTGCCCCATCTTTGGACATCATATCACATCATCCCTGAACGTGCTCTCCACCGGACACAGCCGATGACTGATCACTGTATTGGCCCGCTGCCAGGACCATGTGATCGCTGATATAGACAATAAACCGCTCAAGATGGTAATCTCGACACTGACCTCCCCTGGATAAAGAAAGGGTGCTGTCTCCGTATGCAATGGTCATGTAGTGAAGAAACTCCAGATAGCCGCACTCCAATGCAATCACCTTTATTGGTAGAAAAGTCAGTCCAAACAGTGGAAAGTACAGGAACAGTTGCAGCTAACGCGTTTCACGCCCCCCACTGGTGCTTAGTCATAACTGACCAATCACAGCAGATCACAGGACAGTTGTAAACAATGGATGGCTTCCTTACATGCCATCCATTGTATACAATTGTGTTGCTAGCTGTAATTGGTCAAAGTGATCACATAGTACAGACAGGGCCAATCACATCTTATCTGTACCATGTGATTAGCTTTTGCCAATCACAGCTAATCACAACAAAAGACACACAGGCTCAGTAAAAATGGTTGCTTATACCAATGAAATTCACTGGTATAAGCAATCATAATGGGTACAAATTAGGATTGGTCGATTTTCAGATAGACATCATCGTTTGTGGACTCTTCAACTTTCCTACAGACTAAATAATATACACTGATTTAGATTATTTTTACCAAAGAAATGTAGCAGAATACATTTTGACCTAAGTTATGATTATAAAAGATTATTGCATAGCTGCCAACTGTCCCTGATTTCAAGGGATTGTCCCTCATTCAGAACAATGTCCCCCTGTCCCTCTTTCCTCTTCATTCGTGCCTCATTTTGGTCCGATCTGTATAGTTATATATAAAATGCACTACTTTTCTTTCAAAAAAAATGTTTTAAAATGCTAATTCTCTTATCCAATTTCTAAATTGCTGCATTTGTAAATGCCAAAAGCCAATATAATGAAAAAAAAAAAGCACTTGTTGGCTTAACCAATCATTTTTTTTTTTTGGTACAATTTTCCTTTAAGGGGGCGTGGTAGGGGGTGTGTCCTATGCCTACTTAATTTTGCTAATAGGTGTCCCTCATTCCCATCCCAGAAAGTTGGGAGGTGTGTTATTGTCCTAAATTATTATTATTATAGGTGCATCCCTAGTGTGTATAGATGATATTTAACTGCTTGCTGACCGCTGCACGCCGATATACGTCGGCACAATGGCACGGCTGCGCAAATGGGCGTACAGGTACATCCCCTTTAAGACGCGACATTATGGGCACACGCGCACCGCCCGCTGTGTACTCCGTGACCGAGCACGCGGGTCCCGCGGACTCGATGTCCGCCGGTGTCCCACGATCGCGATCGTGTCACGGAGCCGCAAAACTGGGATATGTAAACAAGGCATTTCCCCCGTTCTGCCTAGTGACATGACAGGGATGTACTGCCTCCTGTCATCGGGAGCAGTGATCGCTGTGATGTCATTGGTGGTCCATCCCCCCCACAGTAATAATCACTCCCTAGGACACACTTAACCCCTTGATCGCCCCCGACTTCTTCCCTGCCAGTGTCATTTACACAGTAATCAGTGCATTTTTATAGCACAGATCGCTGTATAAATGACAATGGTCCAAAAAAAGTGTCAAAAGTGTCCGATGTGTCCCCTATAAGGGCCCTTTCACACTGGGGCGGGGGCAGCGTCGGTGGTAAAGCTATTATAAGCGGCGCTTTACCGCCGGTATTCGGCCGCTAGCGGGGCGGTTTCACCCCCCGCTAGCGTCCGAGAAAGGGTTAAATACCACCGCAAAGCGCCTCTGCAGAAGCGCTTTGCCGGCGGTATAGCCGCGGTGTCCCATTGATTTCAATGGGCAGGAGCGGTGAAGGAGCAGTATACACTCCGCTCCTTCACCGCTCCGAAGATGCTGCTAGCGCACCGCTCCAGTGTGAAAGCCCTGGGGGCTGTCACACTGGAGGCAAAGCAGCGGCACTTTCGGGTCAGTTTGCAGGCGCTATTATTAGCGCAATAGCGCCTGCAAACCGCCTCAGTGTGAAAGGACCCTAATGTCGCAGTCAGGATAAAAATCGCCGATCACCACCATTACTAATTAAAAAAAAAATAACAATAAAAATGCCATAAATCTATCCCCTATTTTGTAGACGCTATAACTTTTGCGCAAACCAATCAATATAGGCTTATTGCGATTTTTTTTTTTACCAAAAATATGTAGAAAAATACATATCGGCCTAAACTGAGGAAGAAATTTGTTTTTTTATATATTTTTTGGGGATATTTATTATAGCAAAAAGTAAAAAATATTGCTCTTTTTTTTTTCGAAATTGTCGCTATTTTTTTTAGCACTGGTCACTGTATTGGTGTCACTGGTCCCCAAAAAGTGTCAAAAGTGTCAGTTAGGTGTCCGAGTTGTCCGTCGCATTATCGCAGTGCCGCTATACGTCGCTGATTGCTGCCATTACTAGTAAAAAATAAAAAAATAAATACCGTAAACAAAAATATCCCACAGTTTGCAGACGCTGTAACTTTTGCGCAAACCAATCGGTATACGCTTATTGGGATTTTTTTTACTAAAAAAAATGTAGCGGAATACATATTGGCCTAAACTGATGAAGAAATTATGGAAGAGAGAAGCTGCGCTGCTTGAAGGTTTTTATTAAACAATTGCTTGTAGATAACAGGTATTCAATGACAGTTCAATTCTGATTGAAAACAGACACCAAAGTGAGCTTAATCAAACAAAACGTGCCACCACCTTAAGTGAACCTGCTTACCAGCTGGCAAGCAAAACCGGGCGGATGGCTTAAACCCAACCAGGGCCTTTGCTTATGCAGAGGATCATCTGGTAAGCTGTAATTTGAATGGCTGCATAGATTTTCCAAACGCTCCTGGCACCGTAAGACTCGGAATTAGAGGCCCAGTACCCCAGCCATGTATAAGGAAAAGAAACCATCCATAGCGTAATATTGCCTCAAACATTGTTTAATAAAATTAAAGTATTGCACTTACATGTAACAAGGTTAAAAAATCACGCATATACAGCAGAGCCGGCCGGCTACGAACAAGAACCCATCCTCCTAGCGAGACTGCGTGGTGACGTCAGCACGTATCCTCCTCCAGACGCGTTTCGTCATATGTGACGTTGTCAGTGGGAAACGGGTGATGAAGAAATTCGATTTTTATTCTTACATATTTTTATGTAAAAAAATATGTACATTTTTATTTTTTTATATATTTTATTTTTTTTATATATATTTTTTTTATTGGATATGTTTTATAGCAGAAAGTAAAAAATATAGTTTTTTTCTCAAAATCTTTTTTTGTTTATAGCGCAGGTGATCAAATACCACCAAAAGAAAGCTCTATTTGTGGGGAAAAAAGGACATCAATTTTGTTTGGGTGCAACGTCGCAATGGCCGCGCAATTGTCAGTTAAAGCGACGCAGTGCCGCAAAAAAGTGCTCTGGTCAGGAAGGGGGTAGAATCTTCTGGGGCTGAAGCGGTTAAAGAAGAATAAGGATATTGTTTAGTGTCACTTTAACTCTCCAGCATCCACCAAAAACTGATATATCACACCTGAGTGGACATGTCCTTTCACTTCCCTAGCAGACGATCGCCTGATTGTTGAAAGGTGGAGAACAGTAAAACGATGAGTTGCACATTGCCTTTTCATACTTCAGTGCTATTGGTGGCTCCGGACTTTTGTAGGGCCGATCACCTAAGTACTGCGCTCGCTCTCTGCATAACTTAGCATAATAAGTGTGAACCGGGCAGACAAGATTGAGAAATTCTCTGCGGTGTGAGGATCCGACTAATAACATTCTACTGAGGAGAGTCCCAGTTAGTCCACATGAAGATGAGATGACAAGTTATAATGGATTGCTACATCGCCTCCAGCCACTGTGGGATAAAATCCATTTGAAATTCATGCGCGGCCTTTGAGGAAGATATATGAATGTGGATACCTTTTTTTTTTCAATGGCACCAAAAATAAAATACAAGCTTTATTGGAATACATTCAACGGAAAATCTCTTAACGCTTCGGTCTATTTATAAGGATTCCTGCGCCTGGGGGGGGAACATTGTGAGAAGCCACGAGAAAGACCTTCTTCCTATAAATCCTTCTTCCTGTTTGTAGGATGCCGAAAAAACATTTTTGTTAAAGCTGAACTACGGCCTTCCCATCAGTCTTGCACAGTTGTTCCCGGGCCAGGTTCTCTCCTGGAGTGAAACGGTTTACTCTGATTTCACTGCACACTGTGAGCTTCTCACAATGTGTTAGACATGTGCGATTAGTTTCGTACGAATCGAAAAATTTGTATAAATTTCCGTAAATGCGTACGTCCGGGAGGATCCGAAATACGAATTGCTATGCTTCCGAATTCTGCACGAAATACGAAATTTCGTTTACGAATTTCGGATCGAAAATTCCAAGTCAATTCCTAACGAACATTCGTAATTGTTACGAAAAGTTAACGAACCTAAAAGTTAAAAACCCAGGAAGTCAGCACAGCACAGGGATGGTGGGAGCCCCTCATAATGAGCACAACACAGGGATAGTGAGAGCCCCTCATAATGATAAATTCATCATAACGAACATTCGTAATTGTTACAAAAAGTTAACGAACCTAACGAAAATTCGTATTTCGTACGAAATTTCGGACACGAATTACGAAATACGAATTAATTCTAATACGAAACGGAACAAAACGAATTTATTGACGGCGCACATGTCTACAATGTGTAGACATGTGCGGTTCGTTTCTGACGAATCTTCGTTATTCGGAAATTCGGATGTATCCGAACTTCCGAATTACAATAGTACTGAATTTAAACGGATCCAAAATAACGGGAAAACGTTTTCGAATAGTTTTCTAATGCCCCGTACACACGATCGGAAATTCTCCCTGCAAAAGTCCGATGTGAGCTTTTGGTCGGAAATTCCGACCGTGTGTATGCTCCATCGGACTTTTGCTGGCGGAAATTCCCGCCAGCCAAAGATTGAGAGCAGGTTATTTGTTTTTCGGTCGGAAAAAGTTCAGATCGGAAATTCCGATCGTCTGTACAAATTCCGACGCGCAAAATTCCCACGCATGCTCGGAAACAATTCGTCGCATGCTCGGAAGCATTGAACTTCATTTTCTTGGCTCGTCCAATGCCCTGTACACACGATCGGACATTCCAACAACAAAATCCATGGATTTTTTTCCGACGGATGTTGGCTCAAACTTGTCTTGCATACACACGGTCGCACAAAGTTGTCGGAAAATCTGATCGTTCTGAACGCGGTGACGTAAAACACGTACGTCGGGACTATAAACGGGGCAGTAGCCTATTGCCCGCCATTTTTTTTTTTTTTTATTTGACAGATTGGGCTTTCTTTGATTTCAGTGGGGTTCAGACTTGGCATCCAAAGCTCTTGGAAGTCCTTTATATAAAAAATAAAAATCCACCAAAGATGCAGTGTTAATTTTGGCAGCAAATTTCGATTCAGTTTTAGTCTAATGCCCTGTACACACGGTCGGGCATTGATCGGACATTCCGACAAAAAAATCCATCGGATTTTTTTCCGACGGATGTTGGCTCAAACTTGTCTTGCATACACACGGTCGCACAAAGTTGTCGGAAAATCCGATCGTTCTGAACGCGGTGACGTAAAACACGTACGTCGGGACTATAAACGGGGCAGTAGCCAATAGCTTTCGTCTCTTTATTTTTTCTGAGCATACGTGGCACTTTGTGCGTCGGATTTGCGTACACGCGATCAGAATTTAAACGATCGGGTTTTGTTGTCGGAAAATTTCATAGCCTGCTCTCCAACTTTGTGTGTCGGAAATTCCGACGGAAAAAGTCCGATTGAGCCCACACACGATCGAAATTTCCGACAACACAGTCTGATCGCACTTTTACAATCCGACCGTGTGTACAGGGCATTAGACTAAAACTAAATTGAATTTTGCTGCCAAAATGAACACTGCAGCTCCCCACCAGTCTATGTCCTGAAAAGACCAGCCATTACACACAATGCCCCTTCCTTATCCTCCCGTTCCCTCTATCAGCCTGCTGTGAACCTCACAAAAGGGATCACCCCCCGTCCTGAGATTAGGTTTGCTGGCAGTACTTATGCAGAGTGGCGTTCTCCTGTGAATGGAGAAGATGTATGATGGAGGGGGGAATGGGAACGGATGAGCCTCCAATCTCTTTATAGAGCTGTCATGGGTACGGAAGAAGAGGCTGCAATGCAGCGCTGATACAAAATTGATGTTTTCAATAAATAAGCCATGTTGGAAGTCAAACATACAGCATCCCAGAGAGAAAGGATTCTGGCAATGTGTGCAGGATTTATGACGCATCGAGGGGGGGGGGGGTCAGGCGGAGGTCACACTGCATAAAGATTATTGGATCGCATAAGGAATGGAGTACTGAGTGTTTCATGTAAACCTGGCTATTCATATCGTCGGGAAACATTAGGAAGTGCTTAGTATTACAGAACAACGTCAGACAACAAAGAAAATCAATCATTAAACTGCAAATGATCTGTAGGAAAAAGAGCCTCCATCAGAAGATCCACTCAGTATATATTTATTATGAGCTTCATGCACAAGACTTAAAGGGGTTGATCTACTAAAGGCGAATAAACTGTGCACTTTGCAAAGTGCAGTTTCTCCAGAGCTTAGTAAATGATGTAAGGCTTGACTTTACAAAGAATACCCAATCACGTGCAAGGAAAATTTAAAAAAAACAGCATTTTTGCTTGCACATGAGTGAATGATGAAAGCCAGCAGAGCTTCTGCTCATTTACTAAGCTCTGGCGCAACTGTTCATGCAGAGTTGCAAAGTGCACAGTCTATTAACCTTTAGTAAATCAGCCCTTACCCACTTGCCGACCGCCGTGTGTACATATACGTCGGCAGAATGGCACGGCTGGGCAAATGGGCGTACAGGTACGTCCCTTTGAATTAGCCTCCATGTGCTCCCGTGCGCGCCGCCGGCGGCACACGCGCGACCCTGCCGGGAGCTCTGTGAGTCGGAACGCGGGTCCCGCGGACTCGATCACCGCGGGAATACCTGCGATCGTCAAACGGAAGAACGGGGAGATGCTGCTAGATGTAAACAAGCATCTCCCCATTCTGCCTAGTGACACTGTCACTGATCATAGCTCCCTGTGATCGGGAGCAGAGATCAGTGACGTGCCGTTCGTAGCCCATCCCCCTAACAGTTAGAAACACTCCCCAGGACACACTTAAAGTGGTGTTCCAAACCAAAAAAAAAAAAAAAATTGGTAATGTGTTTAAAAAAAAAATTTAAAAAAAATTTGGAGAATTTTTTTTTTTTTTACTCACCTCTAAATGCCTGTTGCTAGGGGGTCCCTCGTAGTCTGCCTCCTTCGGTGCCTGGGCTCCTGACGTCACTTCCCTCGGCGCAGGAAGGGAGATCACCTCTCTACCCTCCCTCTTGTCAATCATCCGGGACACGTGACCAGTCCCAGATGATTGCGGGGCCAGTGACAGCGCGTGGCACGGCTCGCGCATGCGCAGTGGGTGCCCGGCTGTGAAGCCACAGCTGGGCGCCCACAGTCACAATGCCAGCACCACTGAGCAGAGGGGGGACGAACGGGGCTTTGATCCCCCGCATCGCTGGACACTGGGACAGGCAAGTGTCCAATTAAAAGTCAGCAGCTGCAGGATTTGTAGCTGCTGACTTTAACCCCTCCCTAGCCCCCTAGTGGTTAACCCCTTCACTGCCAGTGTCATTTTTACAGTAATCAATGCAATTTTATAGCACCGATCGCTGTAAAAATGACAATGGTCCCAAAAATGTGTCAAAATTGTGCGATGTGTCCTCCATAATGTCGCAGTCATAATAAAAATCGCAGATTGCCGCCAATACTAGTAAAGAAAAAACATTTATAACAATGCCATAAAACTATCCTCTATTTTGTAGACGCTATAACTTTTGTGCAAACCAATCAATAAACGCTTACTGCGAATTTTTTTTTACCGAAAAAATGTAGAAGAATACATATCGGCCTAAACTGAGGAAATTTTTTTTTTTTTATATATATAGATTTTTTGGGGATATTTATTATAGCAAAAAGTAAAAAATAATGCGTTTCTTTCAAAATTGTCGCTCTATTTTTGTTTATAGCGCAAAAAATAAAAACCACAGAGGTGATCAAATACCACCAAAAGAAAGCTCTATTTGTGAGGAAAAAAGGACGTCAATTTTGTTTGGGAGCCACGTCGCACGACCGCGCAATTGTCAGTTTAAACGACGCAGTGCCGAATCGCAAAAAGTGCTCTGGTCTTTGGCCAGCAAAATGGTCCGGGGCTTAAGTGGTTAAGTGTCATTGCTCTCTGCTGCTTCATTCCTCTGCTTTCAGCCTGAGTCACTTCTGAGTGACAAGTTTTCCGGACACCAAGAGAAAAATGGTGACAGGAGAGAGAGCTCCAGCCCACAGCCTCAGCTTTGTTCCTGTGTGCTGTGTGGAGGGGTGTGTGTCTCTTCCCTCCAATCAGCTCTCATAACTCTCCTCACTGAGCTCTGCTCAGTGTAACTTCAGCTCTCCGCTCCCTTTTTTTTTTTGACAGCTCTACAGGCTTTATAAATTCAGCACTTTGAATCGATGAAAAGAAGGCTGCAGATAAACAAACAGGTACAACCTTTGTAGGAGGATTTGTTTCATCACTGTGTATCACCTGAGGCCAGTCACTTCACTGGGTATATACAAGGGATTGCAACAACTTTAAAGAACCCATAAACTTGATTATGCTGTTTGGACAGCATAAAAGAGTAAAGGTGATGTTTGGCGTTTGTATTGGGTAACCTGTGAAGGTTAGGGATAAGAAAAAATTAGAAGTTTTTGCTGTGTCATGGGAATACTGTATTTTGGCATAATTTAGTCATTTGGTGAAATGCATGTGCCTTCACCAAATGGGGAAGGTGAAACTGAAGGGGATATTGGTGGTTTGCAGGCTCAAATGAAGGGTCATTAAAAATATAGGGACACTTACAGTGAATAAAACATTGGAATCTGAAATGTGGTCACAAATTTGGAGCTCCACCAAATCCTGCTCTCAAAATGTGTATGCTCTCAAAACAAAGTACTGCTCAGATGGTGCTTAATCCCCAACTGTCTTGCTAAAATTATCCCAAGGCATGCACCAAACTGCTTTTGGGGGTTCCAGAGCTGAGGTCCCTATTACACACATGGTGGACCTGTCAGGAAGTGTGGAAAAGTCCTACATGCCTGTCCAACGCATATCCTGTCCAAGGTCAAATATAGAGTTCATTGGATGCATACCAGCAAGTAACTAACAGCAAAACTCACAGACACTATGGCCAAACTCAAGATGATCTTGAACTCTTGGGTCACCAGCTTTTCTTTTATCGGGCAATTTTGATCACATGACTACTGGAAACACCCTTGGTTGATGGGATCATGGATCTCCTAAGAGCACCAAAAATACTCCCATCAACCCCTACCCTAACCTCCACAACGAACCAGACCATTATGGATATGTGTCTGTCCAACACACTCAAGCTGTCTGAGGTCAAATCTAGACTTCATTGCATACAAGCAAGTAACTAACAGCAAACCTCAGAGACACTATGGCCAAACTCAAGATAAAATCGGTCAACCACTTTTTTTCTATTGGGCAGTTTTGAGCACAGCTCAGTAGATATATGACTATTGGAAACACCCCCGGCAGATCGGATCTTGGATCTCTGAAGAGCACTAGGTCCCAATTACTCCCATCTACTCTTATAGGGTGTACACACGGTCGGACTTTGTTCGGACATTTCGACAACAAAATCCTAGGATTTTTTCCGACGGATGTTGGCTCAAACTTATTTTGTCTACACACGGTCGCACAAAGTTGTCGGAAATTCCGATCGCCAACCACGCGGTCACGTACACCACGTACGACGAGACTAGAAAAGGCCGGTTCAGAACCAAGCGCGGCACCCTTTGGGCTCCTTTTGCTAATCTCATGTTAGTAAAAGTTTGGTGAGAGACGATTCACGCTTTTTCAGACTCGTGGCTTTCAGATCGTTTTCTGCCGTTCAGTTTGTGCTTGTGGGTTTGTATCTGCTCTTCAGTGCGTGCAGTCAGTTCGTATCGGAGTTTTCTGTGTGATCTTGCCCGCTCGTTGCTGTTTTTTAGGTCGCTCTTCACAGGCCTTGCTGTTCTTCAGTGCGTTCTGTTACTTCGTTCTGAGCAGCCGACCGTTCTCTAGCCATGTTTCGTATGCATACTCCTCGTAGAGTTCGTGCTGTGCGGGGGCTTGGTGTTGGGGTCCTGACCTTGACACAAGTCCAGTCCATGAACAGGGTGGGGAGGAGTTCATGGACCAAGAATTGGTTGCTTCAGCGTGACCAGTTCTCTCATATGCCTTTGCTCCGTGAGATCCGTGAGAATAATCCTGATGATTTCAGGAACTTTCTCAGGATGACGGACCCCGTGTTTCACCGTTTGTTGGCTTCGCTGACCCCCTATATTAGCAGGCAGGATACCTGCATGAGGCAAGCCATCACTCCGGAGAAGAGGCTCGTCGCTACCCTGCGGTATTTGGCGACAGGGAGAAGTCTGCAGGACCTGAAGTTCTCGACAGGCATCTCCCCCCAGGCTCTGGGGATCATTATCACAGAGACCTGTTCTGCCATCATACAAGTCCTGCAGAAGGAGTATATGAAGGTAAGATTTTTATCCTTTTATATCACATTTTATTGTATTGAATGTTTGCTAATATATTGTTTTTCTTTCCTCATTCCCTAATTACCATGATTGTAATATGCTGTGAATGTCCCCTTTGTCCTCATGCATGCTGGATTTTTATGTAATTATTATTTTAGGTCCTTCATACATATTTGCCCTTCAATAACCTCCCCAGCATGGTGTCTCCTGCCCTATATTCACCTCATGTAGTCACTTAACAATGTATTTTATCAGCTCCATACATAGGTGTGCGCAGCCTATTGCATTAGGGTGTGCCCCCCAAAGTTCCAACACACATAAATGCCACATTCTGTCACAGGAAGGGCTCTGGTGGTGGGAGGCAGTCGATTGGGAGCATATTATGGTACACCCTAAATACTGGTGTAACGTGTTCCTAAAGTTGAACCTAGACTTTTATACAATGGGGGCATTTACACTGGACACTGGCACCCCTGACCACCTACCTGGTGCTGCTTCTGGATAATGCTAATGCACATGGGGTGATTAGGGTGTGCCCAGGCACACTCGGCACACCCTGTGCGCACGCCTATGGCTCCATAGTAGTGCTTTACCCCAAACACCCCCTAAAATGTTTGGAAATGTTATTTTTGATTTAAATTCAGGCAGAGTGCCAAAGTTTTTTTTTTTGGTGGTGTCCCCCAAAAATTTTTAGTAACCCTCCCTCCCCCAACTGCTAAGTCTGCTGATCCCAATTCTCTGTCTATCCTCAATCATCTATCTGCTGACTTTGCCAAACCCATACACACTATACCCATCTCTTTACTGGTCAGATTTATGGATGAATTCCCCAAAGCATGTAGTGCTAGGGCCTGCCTGTATACTTTCAAATCGTACTGTTTAAAGTTTTTGTATCCTATAATTATCTTGATAGGTAATAGCAGAATGTCCAAATGTCCTCAAATGTGTACAATGTGTATTTATATCTTTGTATTATGACACTTCTTACCTGTCCAGTGGTCTTCCAATAGTGTAACTAAGGAGGGTCTGTTCAAAGTAATACCCATTATTTAGGCATTCATCTCTCAATGAAGTGAAGAGGGTTACCTGTCCAAGATTTCCACACACCCCCTATAATGTTAGAAATGGCCCATGAGAGGGGGAGAGGGGGAATATGATAGGTGTACCTTATACTTTGGCCTTGTTAAATTCCCCTTAATAAATGCTATCTGGAGGTTGCCCCATAATCTTTGTGTATAATCTGCTTGCCATGTTTCTGAGTAAAAATAGTAATGTTTATTGTTTTTTCCTCAACAGTTTCCTTCCACGCCACAGGAATGGCAGACTTTGGCCTCCCACTTTGCCGAGCGGTGGGACTTTCCTAACTGCGGAGGGGCAATTGATGGGAAACACGTCCACATTGTCCCACCACCCAACTCGGGGTCGTACTATTATAATTACAAGGGGTTTAATAGTATAGTGATGTTGGCGGTGGTGTCGGCTAATTACGACTTCTTGTATGTGGACGTGGGGAAGAATGGCCGGATGTCTGATGGTGGAGTCATCACCCAGACGGAGTTCTACAGGCGTCTCCAGAATGGCAGCTTGGACTTGCCAGCTCCAGAGGATAATGTGGAAGGACTCCCATTTGTGTTCGTTGCTGATGAAGCGTTTGCGCTGGGGGACCACCTGATGCGGCCATTCCCAATGAGGACCCTCACCCCGGAACAGAGGGTTTTTAATTACCGGCTGGCCAGAGCCCGAAGAGTGGTGGAGAACACATTTGGAATCCTGGCCAGCCGGTTCCGACTATTTCTGACACCCATCAATATGGCGGAGTATAAACTGAACCATATTATACTGGCGTGCTGTGTTCTCCATAACTTTTTAAGGAAACATTCGGCCAACTATGCTGGCTCAGTTGGGCCTGAGGCCGGAATCCTACATCAAACCACACTGACGGCGCTTGAAAGTGGCCGTCCTGGCTTGCCCTCCCTGAGTGCCCTTGTTACGCTACCAGGAGTTCTTTGCGGGTAGGGGGGCTATCAATATGCCAGACAATCTGTGAAGCCTTTTTATAATAAAAAAAAAAAAAGAAATTCTTGGTGGACATTTACTGCTTGTGTTTGTTTTAGCTGACCCTGACAGAAATGTTTTGAGTGCAGAAAATGTCGTGATTGTGTAACCTTATACAAAGCACTGTTGGCTGTTATTTCCTAAATGCAAAAACACATTTCACTACAAGTACACTTGCAACTGCACTGAAACTGCACTTGTAGTGCAAAGAGGATTTGCCCTTAGGAAATAACACCCATTTTTGCAGAAAACAGAAATTACATCCCCCCAAAAGTGTTGTATTGTAGTGTTGAGACAATAATCCACACATTCTTGAGTAAGCAACTTTTTTATACCTGCACAATCACATGTGCATTTACCAAATGTTTTTAAAACAAACCAACAGGTTTGTTGTATAACAATTTTTGCAGTAGCATTATCAAAAATCGAAATGTCCATTTCAGATAAAACAGGCCTGTGTAAAACCAACAAGAAAGCCAAAAAACTTGAACTTACAAAGTTCACATTAGGTAAAACCTGAAGGCTATATCAGACATCAGTATTTAGGAACTGGGTTTGATATAGCGTTCAGGTGGGGGGAAATCACCCCTGGAAAAGCCAAATTTGGAAGATGCACACCAATTTACGAATGTCAACATGTGCTATCTGCCATCAGGGGGGATCAAGGGACGTGTTTTGGGGGAGCAAGCCCTTCCTCGACGCTACTTTATAATTGAGGAAGGGGCTGCACCCCCAAAACGCGTCCATTGATCTCCCGTGATGGCAGATAGCACATGTTGACACACTGTGTGCATCCTCCAAATTTGGCTTTTCAAAACATTGCAAAAATATTTAAAAGATTGGACCACAATCCAAAAAGTGATTTTATGGGGTTTTAAATTCGCCCCAAAACATCAATGATGTTATTATTTTTTTTAAAAACATCATTGATTTTTTGCTGTATGTTTTGCAGTTCTACATTACACCCCATGATCTCCCCGATCAGGATCTGGGCACTTTCTGATGTGAAACGTTCTGGATCCCTCACATCACGATCACCTAAAAAGAGAGAAAGAAAACAAAAACAGGTATCAAAAATCTGCCACCATCCATCTCTTTTACCTGAGTCTGTGGTCGCAGACACTCATCTGTTGTGGTGCCAATCTCCACCACATCTTCTTCTTCCTCCTGCTCTTCTTGGGTTGGTGTTAGTTCCCCTTCTTCCAGAGGTGGAGGGTCTGTGACAGAGGCGTAACTAGAACCTTCAGGGCCCCGGTGCAAGAAACCATGATGGGCCCCCCTTCCACCCGAGCCCCAGCTTCCAATTTTGGGAGGGTGTCCATGGACATCCTCCCAAAACCGTGGTTCCCACATGACCCCTGGGACGTGCATCCAGCGCAATCACATCGGCCCTTTACCATGTGATCAGCTGATCACATGTAAACAGACTGGTTATCCACAGCCCTTTCCTCACACGCTGTGTTTGTGTTAGGAAAGGACTGCCATTAACTGTCAAGAATGTCAGTAAATTGTTTACACTGATAATCAGTGCCCCAATCATCAGTGCCCATCAGTGCCGCCTATCAGTGCCCATCACTTCCAACTGCAAGTGTTACCTATCAGTGCTCATTAATGCTGCCTATTAGTGGCCCATCAATTCTGCCTATCAGCACCACCTATCAGTGCTCATTAATGTCACCTAACTGCGTCCATCAGTGCCACCTATCAGTACTCTTCAATTCTGTCCATCAAAGCCCATCAATACTGCCTGAGTTCTGCCTATCAGTGTTCCTCAGTGCCCATCAGTACCACCTATCAGTGCCTATCAATGCCATCTATCAGTGCAGCCTTTCAGTGCACATTAGTGCCTCCTATCAGTGCTGCCCATCAGTGCTCATCAATGTGGCCTATCAGTGCTCATCAGTGCCTCCTATAAGTGCTCATCAGTGCCTCCTATCAGTGCCCATCAGTGCCTCCTATCAGTGCTCATCAGTGCCTCCTATCAGTGCCCATCAGTGCCTTTTATCAGTGTCCATCAGTGCCTTCTATCAGTGCCCATCAGTGCCTTCTATCAGTGCTCATCAGTGCCTTCTATCAGTGCTCATCAGTGCCTTCTATCAGTGCTCATCAGTGCCGTCTATCAGTGCTCATCAGTGCCTTTTATCAGTGCCTTCTATCAGTGCTCATCAGTGCCCATCAGTGCCTTCTATTAGTGCTCATCAGTGCCGTCTATCAGTGCTCATCAGTGCCGTCTATCAGTGCTCATCAGTGCCTTCTATCAGTGCTCATCAGTGCCGTCTATCAGTGCTCATCAGTGACGTCTATCAGTGCCTTCTATTAATGCTCATCAGTGCCCATCAGTGCCTTCTATTAGTGCTCATCAGTGCCTTCTATCAGTGCTCATCAGTGCCTTCTATCAGTGCTCATCAGTGCCGTCTATCAGTGCTCATCAGTGCCATCTATCAGTGCTCATCAGTGCCCATCAATGCTCATCAGTGCCTTCTATCAGTGCCCATCAGTGCTCATCAGTGCCTTCTATCAGTGCTCATCAGTGCCCATCAGTGCCTTCTATCAGTGCTCATCAGTGCCTTCTATTAGTGTTCATCAGTGCCTTCTATCAGTGCTCATCAGTGCCCATCAGTGCCTTCTATTAGTGCTCATTAGTGCCTTCTATCAGTGCTCATCAGTGCCCATCAGTGCCCATCAGTGCCTTCTATTAGTGCTCATCAGTGCCTTCTATTAGTGCTCATCAGTGCCCATCAGTGCCTTCTATTAGTGCTCATCAGTGCCTTCTATCAGTGCCTTCTATTAGTGCTCATCAGTGCCCATCAGTGCCTTCTATCAGTGCTCATCAGTGCCTTCTATTAGTGCTCATCAGTGCCTTCTATTAGTGCTCATCAGTGCCTTCTATCAGTGCTCATCAGCCCCTGCTATTAATTTCTATCAGTGCTTTCTGCCTTCTCAGGACAGCACAGCTCTGAGTGGAGATCGTGTGTCATAGATTAATAGCACAGAGAGACTCCGGCGGCATTAATGTTCTATTTGTCGGTCCTCTCTGGCATGGATGAGAGAGGAGGACACACAGCTGATCTCACTGCTCCCCCTTCTCCCCCCTCCCCCCTCCTGTGTGTTCCGCGGGCACTCAAGTGTGAAGCTAAAGAGCTCACATTTCCCGCGGAGCACACAGGAGGGGGGAGGGGGGAGAAGGGGGAGCTGTGAGATCAGCTGTGTGTCCTCCTCTCTCATCCATGCCAGAGAGGACCGACAAATAGAACATTAATGCCGCCGGAGTCTCTCTGTGCTTTTAATCTATGACACACGATCTCCGCTCAGAGTCGTGTGTGAAGATCAACCCCGCTGGGCCCCCCCACAGTGGCTGAATGCCGGGCCCAGTCGCAACTGCGACTGTTGCGAAGCTGGTAATTCCGCCACTGGTCTGTGGTCTCCTCGTATGAGGGGTGTCCTCCGAGTCTTTTCTCCCCTATGTAAAACAAAAATGGTATAATTAGCACACAGATATTTGATGGCAGAACTAGAAATAGGAAACATTGCTTGGAAGTGGGGTACAATTGTCTATTTTAGCCGAGTTCCAAGATGTATTTTTTTTATTGCCCTTTGTCAAGCTGCAATACTTTACCTGTTTAGTACAAGCTTCACAGATGGAGACCCCCCTATAGTATACACTGGAGCACCTGTGTGGTCCCCTAATAAAAATGGTGTTCTTGTGTCCCACACTAGTGCTCCAGTGTCCAGATGTGAAAACAGCTGCTCAGTGTCCTCTCCTTACACACAATCTAGTTGGCATTTCATTCTAGTAACAAACCCATCTACACAAACAACTATTTGGCATCCAAGTATGCCCCAAAAATGTGTGAAAATGCATATGGCCTAAACAATGGTGTTTTAGAGGCCGAAAGAAAAATGTTTGATACGAACGAATAATGGGCCCATGAACATTAAAGTTGCCCTTTTAAACGTTACAATTAATAAAAGCATATGGAGCAGCACGAACGCAATAAAGACAGAAAGAATAGGAACACAGCACAACTACTTACTTTTTTGCAGCACTCTCCGGATCTTTCGGTACTGCTCTGGCTCTCTCAATTTCAGGTCCGACCACCGCTTCCTGAGCTGATCTTTCGATCGTCGTACCCTGAAATTCTTCTGCAGACTTTTGATCACTTTCGCCATGATCTTGGCCTTTCTGATATTGGGGTTGGGGTAAGGCCCATACTTTCCGTCATAGTCGGACTTCTTCATGATGTCCACCATCTCCAATATCTCCCCAAAGGACATATTTGTGGCCTTAAAACGTCTCCTTCTGGATCGGGACGTGTCCGGATCCGGGCTTTCCTCCTCCTCCTCCTCGTTCCTGCAATTAGCATGCACCTGCTGTGACTCCGCCATGTGCTCTTCCCCCACTGCGCCGAACGAAAAGGGGCGGGGAATAGACTAGAAAGAACGTCAGGGGCGGGCTGAGTTACACGCATGCGCAGTGTGTATAAAGCATAACACGCGTGCGTATTACGTACGATCTGTGAGCGGAGGAAGGAGCATTGGACGCGCCGATCGTAAGAACGAAGGTAAGAGACAAACTTGTGCCTATACTGTTTCTACATTGAAGCCTATATTGTAACAAGATTAGGAGAGTTTTGTCTGACATTAGGCTTTGTCTTGTGTTGTGTCTTGCAGTGAACATGGATATGCTAATGAAAGATAATGACTTCATGTCAGTATTCGTAGATATGTTAAGGGAGCTGCCCTGTCTTGGGAGATTAAACACCCACATTTCAAGAACCAAGCAAAGAGGAAGGCAGCACTGGTGCAATTGTGTGAAATTGTGAAGCAGGTGATCCCCACGGCAGACATCACCTATTTAAAGATCTTCATTGGTGGCCTGAGGAGCACATATCTGAGGGAGCGCAAGAAAGTCCTGGATTAACAGAGATCCGGAGCAGCAGATGACATCTATGTCCCCAGGATGTTGTACTACAACAGGCTGCATTTTCTGGCAGGCCAGACTGAACCCAGGCCATCCCTCTCCAGTCTTCCTTCCACGCTTCCTTCCCCCCCGGCTGAGGCTTCTGACGCCCAACCTGGGCCTTCCAGGCCACATGTGGAGGAGCCCAGATTGAGCCAGGTATAGCATTCCTCTAAATATTTCTGCTTGTCCAATCAATGATGTTAACTAGATGTTAGTTGGGAGTACTAATTTAGGATTGTGATTGATGATGCAAAACATTACAACCATGTCCCTTTTTCATACACAGGGAAGTCTCAGCCAGGAGGTGGCCGGGCCGAGCCGGCTGGCTGATCTGCAGGTCCCTCCACCCCCCCTGAAAAGAGAAAGTGGCAGTAGGAAGAGTGCCCTAGAGGAGGCTACCGGAGGACTCTTTTGGAGGGCTACAGAGGTCCTGGGAGCACAACAGACCGTGGAGGAGGACATTGCTGCCGTCATTGCATATAAAATGCAGAGGATGGAGGAGGGCCAACAAGTCTTGTGTGAGGCGCTCATATTGGAGGCTCTTAACAAAGGTATGAGGGGCCAAATGACAGCTCAGACACACCTTTGCGATGGTCCTCCTCCTCCTCCTGCAGGTCCTCCTCCTCCTCCCTATCCTCCAGGTCCTCCCAGTCCTCCTCCAGGTCCTACTCCTCCTCCTGCCACATCTCCAACTGCACAGCCACAGCCGGGAAGGAAGCGTGAAAGGAAGACCAGAAAGTGAGGACCCTGGATCCAGTCTGGTCGGCCAAAAAATGCAGCCTCTTGTGGTACCACAGCCTGGGGACACAGATGTCATCTGCTGCTATCCAGATCTCTGCGAATCCCGGACCAGACTGCCCTCCCTTATATATGGACTCCTCAGGCCACCAATTTTGATGTTCAAGAATTGATGTCTGCCGTGGGGGTCCCAGGCTTCGCTAATTTCTCATGTTGATCCAGTGTGGCCTTCCTCTTTGTTTGGTTCTGAGCCCTTAATAAAGGATTTTTGTTTTGAATTATACTCTCCTATGTGTTTTACTTCAAAAAGGACAGTTTGTTTGTGAGGATTCAGGTACATTTCAAATATACAATGTGAAATGAACAAGGGACACCAACAACAAACAATCTCCTTGAGATTAAATAATAAAATATATCAATGGTGTTGGGGTAACTTTACACACAAAACACACACAAAAATATTCTGGAGTAAAAATAAAAATAACATTGAACAAAGATCAGCCTTTAAAAAAATTCAAACATTAAAAAAAAAAAAGGCTTAAAATCCCCAAAAAAATTAAATAAAAAAAAAAAATTCTGTCAGATGTGACAACTAATAACAATATATTCAGGGAATCCCAATAAAAAAACAAAAATAAAACTTTGTGAGAAGTGTGTGTGAATATGAGCAGCAAAACTACTTAATTCTTGTCACATTATAAAGAAGAAGAGAGTGCGCTGTATTAAACCATTTTTAACATTGCAGCGTGACGAAAGTGCTGTATCCATTGCGAACGCTAAGTTTACCAGAACGAGCTGTTCCGTCTTGGAATTTCTTCTGAGCATGCGTGGCACTTTGTGCGTCGGAACAGGCCACACACGGTCGGAATTGACGCAATCGGATTTTGTTGTCGGAAAATTTTATCTTCTGCTCTCCATCTTTGTGTGTCGGAAAATCCGATGGAAAATGTCCGATGGAGCCCACACACGGTCGGAATTTCCGACAACACGCTCTGATCGGACATTTTCCATCGGAAAATCCGACCGTGTGTACGGGGCATTACCCTTTCCTCTGTCCAATACACCCCTTCACCCACTTTCTACTGGATAAATTTGACCACAGCCCACGACTACTGGAACTACCCTTGACTGATGTTGGATCTCCTAAGAACTGAAAGTAAATCAACAGGCAGGTCAGCATTCTCCACTATGTTAGTTCTTAGTTAGTTAGTTAGTTAGTTAGTTAGTTAGTTAGTTAGTTAGTTAGTTAGTTAGTTAGTTAGTTAGTTGGGGGAAGCTAGGTCTTACTCAAAGAAAGTGTTCCAGCCTACAGGGACAGAACAGGGATCCTCAGGAGTCCTGCCTACCAGCACTGCTGTTGTGCTTGTGATAGAAGATCATCTAAGAGAAGTGTGTCTTCCTGTTAAATCATCTCTGCTGCATCTGTAGAACCTGCCTATGGACAGCAGCCTATGGCAAGTAATCAAAATGTGCCTTGTATACCACTGATGTGCCTGAAGAGAGTAATGATAACTACAGTGCCAGTTTACTGAGCTGCATTCTGTATCTTTGGTGAATGGACTATGAATCTGTGCCTTATATGCTAACAAGAGAACTGTTTACTCCACTTTTGTAAATATCCATAGGTGTGGGCACACCCTAAACACCTTGTGTGCTGCAGATGCCCCATGTTTAGACCTGCGATATTTCACCAAAGCCCCCTATTGGGGCTCCTAAAAAAAATTGTAAAAAAACAAATTAAAAAACTAAAATTGTAAATAATAATAAAAAAATATTAAAAATTGTAAAAAAAAAAAAAAAAATTATAAAAAATAATAAAAAATAAAATAGTAAAAATAAAAATTACTGACACCATCCACTGCCCCACTGACACCAAACTCTGCCCCACTGACATTCTCCACTGCTCTACTGACACCGGCAGTATATACTGTATACACATGCACACGCATATGTGTTTGAGCTTTGGGGTGCACACCCTAATGCAATAGGCTGTGCACACCTATGTAAATATCATTTTCCACTGCTGCTTTTCTGGCAATTAAAGTTACTTCATTTACAATACCACGCAGTGTGTTTTCCTCTATAATACAGCCATGCTAATTCCCCCGCTGAAACACGAGAAGATTGGGGTTTACTGACCTTCCTACCTTTAGGGGTGGCTCGGTCATCTTGTTTCCCAGTGCACACACACAAGGCCCAAGGTCCAGTCAGATCTTCCTTTTTTACTTTCAATAGATCTTTATTAAAGTTTTGAAAGATACATGGTATAACCAAACAAATGTTCAAATGTAATCAATATTGTTAAAATGTACCAAGTGAGCCATAGAAAACAGTAATGCCCTGTACACACGGACGGAAAAAGTGCGATCGGATTGTGTTGTCGGAAATTCCGATCCTGTGTGGGCTCCATCGGATTTTTTCCATCTGAGTTTCCAACACACAAAGTTTAAGAGCAGGATATAAAATTTTCCGACAACAAAATCCGATCCGTTAAATTCTGATCGTGTGTACACAAATCCGACGCACAAAGTGCCACGCATGCGCAGAATAAATTAAGAGACGAAAGCTATTGGCTACTGCCCCGTTTATAGTCCCGACGTACGTGTTTTACATCACTGCGTTCAGAACGATCAGATTTTCCGACAACTTTGTGCGACCGTGTGTATGCAAGACAAGTTTGAGCCAACATCCGTCGGAAAAAATCCATGGATTTTGTTGTCGGAATGTCCGATCAATGTCCGATCGTGTGTACGGGGCATTACAGTTATGATGATACAGATCAATAAGTATGGCGTAATATGAGTTAGGTTTACAGTAACAATACACATATTAGGAGCTACAGGGATCGGTAGGAAAGAGGAGGTGGAGGGGGAGGGAAGAGGCTTTAAAATGACTATAAGAGCCCTTGCACACTGGGGCGGTTTGCAGGCGCTATTGCGCTAATAATAGCGCCTGCAAACCGCCCCGAAAGTGCCGCTACTGTCATTCCAGTGTGAAAGCCCGAGGGCTTGCACACTGGAGCGATGCGCTGGCAGGACGGTAAAAAAAGTCCTGCTAGCCGCATCTTCGGAGCGGTGAAGGAGCGGTGTGTATACCGCTCCTTTACCGCTCCTGCCCATTGAAATCAATGGGACGGCGCGGCTATACCGCCGGCAAAGCGCCTCTGCAGAGGCGCTTTGCGGTGGTATTTAACCCTTTCTCGGCCGCTAGCGGGGGGGTAAAACCGCCCCGCTAGCGGCCGAATACCGACGGTAAAACGCCGCTAATAATAGCGGCGTTTTACCGCCGACGCCGTCCCCCGCCCCAGTGTGCAAGGGCTCTAAACTGGAAGTAACTCTTGGAGTAGATATGCACAGAGGATAATCAAGAGAGATCTTCCTTTTTCAATGGTTTATTGACTTAGGAACGACATAACCCATCCTAGTCTTAGGGAATATCTTCATGTAGCAAATGAACACATTCTACACAGAGGGGTTTCCAGCCAGCATTCTGTTCACATCTCTTACTTCTTAAACCTCCATACCCCAAACATTCAGCGCCCACCAAGGGAAAGGCTTTTTTGGCTCCTTATTGCCACATCTTGAGGGACTCTATGGGGTTGATTTACTAAAGGCAAATAGACTGTGCACTTTGCAAAGTGCAGTTGCCCCAGAGCTTAGTAAATTAGGTAAATCTTCACTTTGCACAGAGTACCCAATCATGTGCAAGAAAAATTGCACATGATTGGATGATGGAAGTCAGCAGAGCTTCTGCTCGTTTACCTAAGTTCTGGAGCAACTGCACAGCCTATTTGTCTTTAGTAAATAAACCCCTATGACTTCTTCTTTACATCAGCCTCAGAAAGGGAAAAAGGTGGGGTCGCCCTAAAAGGGTCCTAACCCCTGCTTACATGCTGATTTCAATTTGTAATATAAGAGGGGTGAGCCCTCTAGTGGGCAAAATAAGTACTGCGGCAAAACATTCAGGAGAAATGCCCTTTTTTTTTTAGAAACCTAAACCTGTGAAAAACTGTAAGCCAAGAATGGTTTTGCATATAACTTTAGCTGTCTATATTTCAGGCTCTAATAATCATTCTGAAATGCAGTTTTTAGTGGTAGTAGCTGCTATTTGTGTTTTTTTTTTATCATATTGTCTAAGTCATTCTGTCCACTGAATTTTTAGTTTACATTCTGCATTGCTAAATAGTGTCCCCAGGCTGTCTTATTATGATAGATAATGTGTGTCACCCCATCACCTTGACCAGCGGCATTTCCCATCATCCCTCTCTCCGGAATCCTGCTCCCTGTAGGTCAGATCAAGAAAGTAACATGGAACAATTAAGTATCTCGCAGGGACTCTTTTTAATTATACAGTATAGAACAAGCCATAACTGAGCAACCCAAAAAGTGATTACTTTGTAAGTCACTGCTCTCTAATAGATCCAACAGCCTGGAGGCACCAAGATGCATAATTAAAATGATATGACTAACTGATTTGTATACATGCAGAGTAACAAAATATAGTTTAGTTCATCAATATAGAACACACATGCTGATTAAACTGGCTGCAAGGTTTCTCCCCACCCCCAACCTCGCCCATCCCCCTTTCCTTCTGTCCTTTTCCTTACATTTTCCTTCCTCTTCCTCTCCTCTCCTCTCTTTTTAATCTACTCTTCCTTTTTTGTTCCTCTCTTTTTGTCTTCCTTTCTTCCTTTCTCCTCTTCCTCTCTTCACCTCTTTCTCTATTCTTCTGTTCTCTACTCTTCCTTTTTTGTTCCTCTTTTTTTGTCTTCCTTTCTTCCCTTCTCCTATCTTTTTCTTCTTCCTCTCTTCTCCTTTCCCACTCCTCTCCTCTTCTGCTCTTCTTCATTTACTTTTCTTCTTGTCTTCCTCTCCTCTTTTCTTCTTCCTCATTCTATTCTTCTTCCTCATTCTCTTCTTCTTCCTCCTTCTCTTCTCTTCTCTTCTCTTCTCTTCTCTTCTCTTCTCTTCTCTTCTTCATCCACTCTTCTAGATGTCTTCCTCTCCTCTTAATCACTTCTCCTCTTTCTCTTTTCTACTCTTCCTCTCCTTTTCCTCTCTTCTTATCCTCTTCCGCTCTTCTTCATCTACTCTTCCTTTCCCTCCTCTTCTCTTCTCTTCTCCTCTTCCTCTCCCTCTCCTCTCCTCTCCCCTCCTTCCATCCCTTACCCTCTCCTCTCCTCTTCCTCTCCTCTCTTCTTCCTCTTCTCCCCTCTTCTCTACCTCTCCTCTCCTCCCATACCTTCCCCTCTCCTTTCCTCTCCTTTTCCACTCCTCTCTTCTTCCTCTTCTCCCCTCTTCTCTACCTCTCCTCTTCCTCTCCTATTAGCTTTCTCTTTCTCCCACCTAGGACACACAGAAAACAATCATTGTGTTAAATGGCTGGTCTCAACCCTCTAACTGCTACATCTGCAGGATCACCAGGTGGAAAAAAAAAAAAAGAAAGCATAAAAAAGAAAACTAGTGCAGCCATCACATCTAAGGACTGGTAGGCTGCACTATATGTTTGTTTCTAGTTTTAATACTGCTTTAATTCTTCCTTCCTGGCTTCCACTCTCCCCTTCCTTGCTCCCTCCCTCCCTTCCTTCCTTCCTTCCTTCCTTCCTTCCTTCCTTCCTTCCTCCCTCCCTCCCTTCCTTCCTTCCTTCCTTCCTTCCTTCCTTCCTTCCTTCCTTCCTTCCTTCCTCCCTCCCTCCCTCCCTTCCTTCCTTCCTTCCTTCCTTCCTTCCTTCCTTCCTTCCTTCCTTCCTTCCTTCCTTCCTTCCTTCCTTCCTTCCTTCCTTCCTTCCTTCCTTCCTTCCTTCCTCTCTCCTCTTCCTTCCTCTCCTCCCTTCCTTCCTTCCTCTCTCCTCTTCCTTCCTCTCCTCCCTTCCTTCTTTCTTCCTCATCTTCCTTCCCTTTGTTATATCATACTTGTCCAAGTAATTGCCATTTTCACTATTCTGAATATAACCCAACAATCTGGCAGGTTATGTTGCTTTAGGCTCCATCTGCTGATAATGGTCTTACATAAGTCATTCACTCGATCAGTTTCCACATGGAAGTCCTGTTTGCTGCCATATGGGATTTTGCCCTGTTTTCCTGTTGCTCTCTGGATCTCTCCCTACCAGGCAGTATTATCTACTGAAAGGTTTCATCCTGACTGACCCAGGACTAGGATATGCCCAATAGTCATGGAATTTTCCTATTTTAATTTCAAAGTGTTACTAAACCCACAACAGTAAAATCAGTCTGTATATGCAGTAAGGCATGCTTGTTATACTCACTGTGGAACTTAAGGGGTTAATCCTCCACATTGTGTAAAAAGGTGGTTTTATCCTGTCTTCTCTGATCATCCCCTTCTTCCACTGTCCCCAATCCATCTCCTGATAGAACAGAGCCTTGGGGGCACTCTGCACATGCTCAGTTTGGTGTTTTATAGCTAGAGAGCTTTTTTTTTTTCTTGGGAGAGTGCATGTGATCAGCACAGGGGCCAATCAGCTCTGTCCAGACAGAGGGTCAGGGGTCCTACAGCCTCAAAGGACTGTCAGAGGAGAATATAAACTCCTCCTACAAGCTTTAACAAGACACTGATAGAAGTCACAAGGCTGCTATATACTGCTGATGGGAAAAGGTATTTAGCAGTTTATATTTACTAAAATAATTGCATTTACATGTTCTGTGTACTGTAGGAGACCAGATATAGTGAATGCAGGGTCCTGGGTTAAGTAACACTTTAAAATGGAGGCGATGCCTTCTCCTCCTCCTCCTACGTATCCTGGATACCCTGTGTAAAAAAAAAAAAAAACTTTACCTATTTTTAATCCAGTCCAGTCTGGTCACATAATTTGGTTTGGTTGGTTTTGTTTTGTTATTTGACCTTTTAAGGGTTATTGATTTTCATCTTGTCATTTTTGGCTGGAGTTCTGCTTTAAAGTGGAGTTCCACCCGATTTAAACAAAGCACACCGCTGATCTGTCAGGGAGGAAAAGTGAGAGATCGAGAGCTAAATCACAATCTCTCTTTTCCTCCAGTGAATTCACCCCCCCCTCCCTACAGTTAGAAAAACCTTCCAAGGAGCACACTTAACCCCTTGATCGGCCCCCCTAGTGTTAACCCCTTCCCTGCCAGTGCCATTAATACATTGATCAGTGCATTTTTATAGCACCGATCACTGTATGTGTGTCACTGGTCACCAAAAAGTGTCACTTAGTGTCCGATTTGTCCGCCATAATGTCGCAGCCCCACTAAAAAAAAATCGCAGATCGCCGCCATTACTAGTAAAAAAATAAATAAATAAAAGTCCCTAAACCTATCCCGTAGTTTGTAGACGTTATAACTTTTGCGCAAACCAATCAATATACGTGATTTTGTTTTACCAAAAATACAGTATGTAGCAGAATACATATTGGCCTAAATTGATGAAGAAATTCTTTTTTTTTTACATTTTTTTTTTTTTTGGATATGTATTATAGCAGAAAGTAAAAAATATATATTGTTTTTTTTCAAAATTGTCGTTATTTTTTTGTTTATAGCGCAAAAAAATAAAAAACCGCAGAGGTACCCCCAAAAGAAAGCTCTATTTGCGGGGCAAAAAAAGGACATGAGTTTTGTTTGGGTACGGCGTCGCACGACCGCGCAATTGTCAGTTAAAGCGACGCAGTGCCGTATCGCCAAAAAAATGGCCCGGTCGGGAAGTGGGTGAAACCTTCTGGGGCTGAATGGGTTAAGTGACTTTAGGGTGTCACATAACACTGACAAAAGAGTACCCTGCAGATGCAGAGTCATATCAAGAGTTGTTGTTGTGATAAAA